>OZ007593.1:252932196-253289696 GCA_963931845.1 Maratus michaelseni
CGCTCAACAACGCTAAAATTTCTGTCATATTTACGGACTCGTTTTTAAACATAAAAGCATGCCACTTGCAGGCATGGTTATTTAATTCATTTTCAATAGAATAGTTTTTTTTTTTTTTCTCTGTATGCGCATACATTAAAAGCGATTCTCAAAAAATACTTTTCTTCGCTCAACAACGCTAAAATTTCTGACACATTTACGGACTCGTTTTTAAACATGAAAGCATGCAACTTGCAGGCATGATTATTTAATTCATTTTCAATAGAATAGTTTTTTTTTTTTTTTTTTTTTTTTTTTTTTAATTGAATTGCGTCTTGAGTTATAAGTGATTGTTATCTCAAGAAGTCATTATTTTTCGCATCTTAGGAATTCGGTTCAAAACGTCAATTTGACAGCATAAAAAAACAAAAAACTATTTGATTACATAGTTTTATGCATTTGCAAACATAAATGAATTCAGAAATGTGTTAGAAATTAAAAAGTTAGGATTTGAAAACAGCCTTAAAAGAAAAACGAAGTTTGCTTTAGAAATAAAACCTTAAATGTTATATTATGTAGCAAACAACATAACATTGCTACATGGTTTTCTTCATCCTTCCACATCCTTTTCCCTTTTTCTTCATCCTTTTTAGGTGCGTTCGTAATTATAAGTATGTAGCACCTATAGCCGTCGTCTGGTCCGTCCGTCTGTCTGCATATAACAGCGCAAGAACTACCCAACCGAATGGCTTGAAATTTAACGTTGCAAAATTTTGTCATTTCAAATTTTATGAAAATCGAATCAAAACACAAAAATATATTAATTAAATTTTTTTTTCATTCTATTAAAACCTATAATACGTTATTAATTCAGTGATATCCCTTGATAGTTAATCATTCTAAGTTGCCATGGTGATTACGTCCTATTTAAGATGGAATCATATTATTTCCGTATCACCGAATATAAAAAACAAATTTGTATAGCTACAACAAATTTGTTATACAAATTTGTTATACAGATTTGTAAGAATTTTGACGAGTCATTTCAAATTTTATGAAAATCGAATCAAAACTCAAATAATAAAAGTTTTCTTCATTGAATCCTATCATACGTAATTAATTCAATAGTATCCCATGATAGGTAATGATTTTGGTTGTCATGATCATTACATCCTATTTAAGAGGGAGTCATATTACTTCCGTATCACTAAATTAAAAAACCGAATTTGTGTACTAAAATTGTTTAATTTTAGCAATCCTATAACCTACCGACAGTTTTTTGGATAGATGTTTCCGGAGAAATAGATATTAAATGGGAAAAAAGTCTTAATAAGGATTTCAAGTTCTGAAATTTTCAAAACTAGACTTAAGTTTCCCATTGGAATTTTCAGTAAATGTCAACAAAAGATAAAATGTTGCCAACTTAAAATGTACTTATTTTATTACGGAAATTATTCATATCGTAATAACAGACGATTAATTCATTTCACTACAATAATAACGATGATTTTTTTTTACATTGCATGTCTTGTATTGGATATTTGCGCATATTATAATTTTTATGTAACAGAATTGTAATTAATTGTTTGTAAAAATGCATTGAAACTTAATTTCATAAAATAAAATTAATAGCTATAATATGAAAATCTGCACATAAAATAAATTTTGTATTCATGCATTTTTGCATAAGAGTGCAACTATTGCACCAAGATCTGAATATTTATAAAACTAGTTATAGTACGAACGCACCTCATTTGTTACGTTTGACGTACAATTTCCAACTTGTTTTATTGAGTATAACAGTTGTAAGTATAATTCTCATTCACTCTGTAAATCCACACTTTATGCAATAAAATCTTTTGTCACTGACTACCATTTTCTTTCTTCAATTCTTCAGATAAATCAGTATTCACATAAATAAGAATCCTTGTAACAATTTTTTTAAATAGTTGCATGTTGATTTTTGCGTCCATATTTATACAGTCATCTGTCTAAAAGTGAAGGTTAATTTTTAAAAATATTAGATTGCACATTGTATATTTTCTTATAGCGCTTCATTAGTTAAAAAATTCATTTTAGGTAATATAATTTCGTAAATAAAAAAAAATAAGTAAAAGGTGTTTTAAAAAGGTACTTATACGGTGATTGAAAATATTTGAGAAAATTAAGAAACTACAAATGTTTAATTTAGAAGCAAATATCATAACACACTATTAAAAAAATAAATAAAAATAAAAATAAAACTGCGTGATTAAACGAAAAATGTACTGGAGGCAAAGTTGCCGTCTATTTTCTGTTTTTTCACAAAACTGTCGTTTTGGTAATTTTCCGCTTTCAAAGTGTACATTTATCACTTTCAAGAAGGGAATTTTCTGTTTTTACAAATAAAGTATAAGCAATAGCGCAATATTAAAAAATCTATATAATAATTATTAATGCACATTTACATGCAACACGTATTTGTCTTGCATATTGTCGCAGTTGTTCTTTATCGACTTGCCTTACTCGGGATTCGAACCTCGGTAATCGCCATTACAGGATTAATAATCTGCTCCCTACAACAGCTGGCCACATCCAACGACTGTGGTTATAGGCCAAAATATCAATTATGAAAATTTAACTGGATATTTTCAATTTTCTCTCAATTTAAAAGGAACATTACAACATAAAACCACTAGGCTGGTCCATTCGCGGGTCTGAACCCGAGGTTTAAAGAGATCGGAACAGCTAGGGAAAAAAAATGATTCCGTTTCAGAACGAATATTCAAACCCAAATTATGATGCAATTCTGAAACCTATTGTGATGCAATCAATTTACTCACTAAACAGGTGGTTGTGAGCTTATATTTCTGGTGAAACACTAAATTCATTTTATTCTTTAATGCATTTGATTTCAAAGATTATCCTTTACAAAATTGGAAACTACTTAGTTCACTTCCTGTCTAAAATTTTGCTTCACCTTAGAATTTGTGTATGATATAAGAGAGGTACCTCTGCCTCCCTGTTTAAAAACGCATATACTTATGGATAATAAGCATAGAAAGCCAAAAACGTCATGGATGCCAAATAACTTAAGAAATACGATATATTACAAAAACCTCAATTACCACAAAGCTTTTTGCTATACCTATCCCATAACTCATCCCAGACAAGGCCGATAACACAAAACCTTTTTTGTGCCAAAGGCTTTTCGTCCCGTAACTAGCAACACATAGAACACTGAAGTCTTTACATTACCACTAAGATGACGACAGGCGTTCCTATCATCCCAAATCTTCATAAATTGGATGAAAACACCAGTTTCAGGGGGGCAAAGGGCCTCTCCTCCTGTCTTTGAAAAACCGCTAGGTGGGTCCGTACGAACTCCTGAAGGTTGGGTGAAGATTTATATGGTGTGGCTTTTTCCACTAAAAAAGAATTTTCTAATCGTGTTAGCCTTTACCTTGCCCCCCTTTCTTTTCTGCCCCGTTTTTCGTTTCGCTTTCCTTTCAAGAACATATTTTCTTTTCCGCTTTTGGCTAGTTCCGAAGAAGAACTTTTGGTTGAACTTAGCTGAAACAGCTCATTATTTTCAAAGCAAGACAGGATCCGGTTCTTAGTTGAGTTATTTGTGTTTTACATAAGAAGAAAACCAGGTACTTTTAAACGAATTAGTTGTTAAAGAAAAAGGCTGTATGCAACTTTAATGACTAGTTTCATTAGAAGGTTCTTTTTTTTTATCATGCGGGATTATCCGACGTTCGTGCATATTGTAATTGTTTTCGACATCATATAAAATCATTCCAGGTAGCATTAGTAATACTCAGACGATAAAGGTATAATACGCAATTGCATTATGGTAATGTGTAATTAGTGGGGTTAAGGAAGGACACAGATGATAAATTTAAATAAGCTTTTTAAATTATTTTTTTGTAAAATTTTATTACATAATAGATCATTTAATAAAAGTAAATGAACATGTAGCCCAAGAAAAGATTCTTCTGAAAAACTTAATTACTTTTATCATATGAATTGACTTGTAGCGTGACAGCTTAAAATGTACGCAAACAGAATATAAACGAGAAAGATCACTACTAGAATCACAATTTTTGTATTAGCACTACGGCAGTTGATTAATATTTTCCTTATAAAAAGATAGTACAATCGTTTACGAAAAAAGTAACAAAAATCCTTATAACTTATTAAATTAGTATGTTGTGGCCATCACAAAGCTTTCTTTATATCTAATCGAATATTTCAAACAAATCATTAAATTTCGGCACCCCATCTTAGATGACTGCAACCAAAATTGTATGATAATCTATCCTTATCATAAGGGTTCTAAAGTTGATGTTTCGTTGAATTATCCGCACATAAACTGAAAATATAAGCATGACATAAATCGAACAAATAATCGATTTGTGCCGCCCCCCCCCCTCCCCACCTCTTGGGGGATGTAGCACAGAAGCTTATCAGCACCAGTTCACATAAGGATAGAACTCCATATGAAATTTCACTTTTTTCTACGCAGTAGTTCGAGAGTTAGAGCATCCACAAAATTTTTGTCGCATAATAGACAAACAGACTCATGGACAAACATTTTCTACAAACAGTCAAATCGTGTTCAGGACCTTCTAAAATGTATAAATTCGTCGAAAACCGGAAGTCGAATTTTTTTATGAATCCAATACCTTTTTACAAACAGGCCAATACGATATGACGTAGCATTTGTTGCTAAAATGTGAAAGATATATATAAAAAAATTACTTAATTTGCTTAAGTTGTATTCCTTATATCTTAGTAATTTGAAAGAGAACAAAAACATTTTTAACCAGTAATTATGTCATTGGGTGTTGGATCCCAGCGCATCCCATGCCTTACTTCACTTCACAATGAACAAAAAATTGACGACGTGACTTACTGGGTAAAATCATATCTAAATTTAAACATATCATTCGTTTAAATCATTCGTATTATGTTCTGTATATAATAGTATTTGTAGACTGCTCAATTAGTATTACTTATTTATTACAAAGTTAAAGTGTATTCAATTAGCATCAAAAAGATATCTATAGTTCAGGAGATTATTTTCATATAAAGCTCTTCGTTGAAACAATCTGTCGTAGTTAAAGTAATAAACAATGCAAGCATGCAAACAGTATGAAGAGTTAGAGGAAAAATCCATGTTAGTCCAATTTTGTGAAATTTCAGATGACTCTTAGCTTGAGAGGCATATTACGATTTGGCAACTTCGAACTGGCCAAAAATGAAAGGTAATTCATTGAAAAACATGCAGCTAAAGATTGGTATAAAGGAGGGAAAACAATAAAATTCCTTCAAAAAAAAAAAAAAATGAAGATTTGTATAAACGGGGAAAGAAGATGAAAGTTGGTGATTGTAAAAGAAAGAACAATTTATAATTTTCATTTAACTGAAGCAAATTGCACCGATAAACTGGATGCACAAATAAATAAAATACAAAATATTTGTAATAAAATATACTATAAAATATCAATTAGCACAGCGATCGTTTCTGAAAGGAACAAAAGTAACAGCCTTATATGCGTTCCTATAACGATCTACATGTTAATTTATATTTTCTGGTGATTTGTAAGTTTTTGTATTTTATCATCTATCAGTGACCATTATCCTTTCAAACCCCCTGACACTTCATATGTGTTTTTGTCAGATAGTCATACATCAGATTATAAATAGAATTAATAACGTCGTAGCCAGATATTATGACATTTTACATCAGTTGACGTCGCTACAAGTCACAAAGTGAAATTGTGACGTTAGTTGCGATGACAGAATTTGTGGATATTTTTTATCAACTTGTGATTTGTCTGGTACAAGTCTGTAAGAATTCTATCTCGAATAACTCGCACACATACCAGTGGGGGTGAAAAAAAAGAATGGTATGTATTTTGTCATACAAAAACAAAGCTCAGAAATCTTACAAATAGATTTTTTCCTACTCTATAATTTGAATGTCGTAAGTTCATAATAACAATCACACTGCATCGGTGCAATTATCAGTATGAGAAATAAAGTTAAAGTTTAGTTGAAGTCGCTTCAGGAATAATACGTTTCAGAATTACTGTTAAAAAAATTACGTTGATTTCCATTACAATTTCCGGATTTTTACAGATTTTTTTTTTTTTCCCCGAAGAAAGTAATTTCGCGAATATGTGAAAAAGTATGGATCAGAGAATAATCTTTGATAGATAATGCTAAATTTTCATTTTCTTTAAAGCTGTGAGAAGTTTTTCTTTTTTTTAATTATTAAATTGCAAAAAAAAAAAAAAAAAAAAAAAAAATCCTTAAACATGCGGAAATTGTACTGGAAAGATACGGATTTTTCTTTTTTTTTTTTTTAGAGTGTGAAATTATATAAAAATCGTTTGAAAAGGTAAAGTAAAAGTGGACAAGATTCCTGAAAAAGCTGCCCAGCTCACAGGTAATAAGCATCATAAAAATCCTGTTTCCCCAAATACATTTTGATTTATGAAACAGTCTTCCTTTAAGGTGGTTCTCAAATGACCTGCTCAACAACGCGAAACTTTCTGACACATTTTCTGACTCACTTTTAAACGCAAAGGCATAAAATTGGCAGGTCTGGCTATTGAAGAGATTTGGAATCGAAATGAGATTTCCATTTCTTGATAAATAAATTACTTATCGAATTATAAGCAATTCGTGACATGTGACAACACGTTTTTTCGCCCTGCTCGCGGCGAGAATTCTGTTCAAAACGTAAGCTTTGAGAGTATTTTCTGAAAAATCTTCTATCTTAACTATAAAATGGAAAAGTTTGTGAATAAGATAACCTGCCAATTTCATGCGTCTTAAAACAAAAATGAATTAAAAAATATGTCATAAAGTAGACAGTTTGGATTTAAGAACAGCCTTAACTAATATCAATGCACACATACAGCTAAATGCTAAATAATATATATTTTAGTTTTCTCTTGACAACATAGGCTAAGCCCTAAAATGCATTTGACGATGGTGCATATCGTTACCAAAACTCAAAAGAAATATTCAACTGAACTCAACTGGAGTTGAAATGGCGCAATGCATTATCCTATGAAAAGAAAGAAAATCAACAGATAACAAACTAAATATTTGCAAGAAAATGTTTTAACCCTTTGAGGGGCGGTGGTATATATTATATACCACCTAGTTTTAATCCGATTCAAACCAGAAACTTTTAATTATTATTTACTTTTTTAACTTTGACGGGGGAAAAAAAAGGGGGGGGGGAAATATTGCGTTTCCTTCTTTTGAACTAAATTATTTTATCAATTCCGGTGAGAATTCAACGTTACAGGAGCACAAGTGCTTGCCCCTGAAAGGGTTGACAGGATGATAAAGAAGCTGCTTCATCATATCAGTAACAATATAAATCAAACACATAATATCGCAATAAATAAAATTGAGAAATTTAAAATTTCATACTCATTTAGAACTAACATTTACGTGATAATATCAGAAAGTGTATATTTTGTGATAATATCATGATAATTTTAAATATATCGAAATATCGTTGCTATAAGATATGAAATAATTGCCAGTTGGTAGTAATATATGTTTCCCCAAAGAAAGATGTCAATGGACACATAATAATAATAATAATAATAATAATAATAATAATAATAATAATAATAATAATAATAATAATAATGAAAACAATAACAATAATAACTATCCCATAATGTTTTTAACGAAGAAAAAACCTTTGGACACACAGTATTATTATCAATATCATTGATGTAGTTTTTTTTTTTTTAAGTCCAACTTATTCTTAATCTATTACTCTAATTAATAGAGTAGAGTCTGAGATTATTAGAATGGCTATATATCAGCAAACAAAAATTTCTGTCAGAGAAAAAATATAAAAATTTTTAGGCTCATAAAAATATTTCAAAATACTATTTCTACGTTTATGTAACAGAAGACCTCTAAATATTAATTTACATAATTTATATGCATTTTTTTTATACAAAAGAAAACAAAACGGGTATAGAAAGTTATTGAACTTGAACTGATTAATTATAATAGAATAAAAAAGTCAAAATGAGTTGAAAATAATTATATTAGACATTCTGTAGGGGGTGAAGTGGGGGAGTTCAGAAATGCAAACTCGCCACTTTCGGAAACAGTAATAATTTTAAGGTTAAAAAAATGTATCTTTAGAGGAATAAATTTTTTGATATTCTCTTAAACGTCGAACATTTTTCATAGAAAATGAAAAAAAATAAAAACACTACAAACATTGATGTTTTGACCTTAAATCTCAAGACATAAAAGTCACGAAAAGGATGTCATCAATTAAGTAAAAATATAAATAAAATAAAGCATAAATAAATAAATAAATAAAATAAAGTATAAATAAATAAATAAATAAATAAAATAATAGTAATAATTATTAATAATAAAGTATTTAATATTTATTATTATCATTATTAATAATAATTATTAATAATAAAACACCACATTTAAGGGGGTGGGGAAGAGCTCTTTGAAAACAGTATGAAGATATATGAAATATTGAAGCATGAAGGGATGAAAATGATTTTGTAATTTTACCAAAAAACTCATTCAAACCTCGTTGTCCATCGCTGGATATGATGATTTAAAAACAGCTTTTACTGGCTACATGCACTTAATACTTATGGTTCTACTCAAATCCAAAGTGACTTTCTTGTGCAACCAAGATAACGCATGGAATTACCAGGTGCTCTTATTTAGAAACTGTAATCGAGAGACGTTTATGACTTTACGATAAATTTAAAAGATCTTTGAGCAAATGCTGTCAAAGTTGGCGTTTTTAACGAATTGTCCAATCGCGACGGCCTGAAACAGAAATCGCTTGCAGTCAAGATGCATTAGTAAAATCTCAAATTCCCCTGGCTAAAGTTGTCAAATTATTTTAAAAATACATGCTTAATTTTATGCTTAATAATATTTAATGTGTTATAATCTTACTCAGCTTTGCTAAGATTTTAACACATAAATTTATAAATTAAGTATATATTTTAGAAATAATTTGACAACTAAGAAAGAAAGACAAATCCTTTAAGAACAATTACACAGAAAGCAGAAGTTAAAAAGAGGATATTTTAAAAATAGGAATGCATCATACGCTCATAGGTTTAACATCAGCAAGGGGAATTTGATATTTTACTGATGCCGAGCCGAAAGTGTCAGAAAGATTTGCGTTGTTGAGCAAGGAAAGATATTTCTTGAGAACCTACTCGCAATCATATGAAATTTGTTTGCGGATATGATATTACAGATCAAGATAAGGTAAAAAAGAAAAAAAAGAAAAAGAAAGAAAAAGAAAAAGAAAGAAATTCAAAGTTTATATGACCAATGATAAATTTAAATCAGTGTTGGGTTGGTTGATTGATTTTATGACGGCCGATTATCTACACGAAGAATATAGGCCTGGGGGTCTTTCTAAGGGATCCTAAAACGTATTTAGAAATCAGTGTTGGGTGCAAAGTCAAGCCTCCACACCTCAAAAAAAAAAAAAAAAAAAAAAAAAAAAAAATTCTCCCCTTGCAAAAATTTACCCTCCCCCCCCCCCCCCCCTTCTCCAACAACTCCCAATATCCAGGAAAATACATACTGGAAAACACGCATAGTTTCCAAAGCAATATATATGCAAACACTTGAAAAAGAGAGTAATTAAAAATCGAATTTTATATCTCATCTTCTCCAAAATGTATAAAAAAATAAAATTTAATTTTTAAAAAATGTTTACTAAGAGTTCCGAAAACATTCTAAAAGTACTAAAAAATATGCTTCACTCATTCTAGTACAGCATAAAATTAAACTTAAGTTAAAAAAAAAAAAAAAAAAAAAACACAGTCAGCATACTTAGTTTGAAATGAAATTATTAAAATTATTTTTAAATTTAGCCGACATTGAAAGGAAATGACTTCGTTGATAAAAACAAGTAAAATCGAGTTTTATCCTTATTACTTTATCAGGAATAGTCGCTTAAAACAAGAAAAATATCCATGATTAACAAAATAAGTGTTTTTATTATTTTCCTTGGAACGGAGAATTATAACAAAAATTAAAACAAAAAAACTAACGGAAATTATTTCATCTCAGAAAAAATCAACATGGAAAGCAAAATTATAAAAAAATCCACACAATGTTCATCAGCGCCATCTATTAGTTGAACATGAAATCATAAACAACTATTGTGTTATACATAATGCTGCTGCCATCTGTACCTGAATATCTGAACTAGAAAAGAAATGAAAGAAATTGTATAATCCTAACAAGAGAACATAGCATAAATACCATCAATATAATGTGAATAAATGCCACGAACTGATGAAATTAATTAATTGAATGAATAATTTAATGAAATGAGCTTAATAATTTTGTGAAATAATTTCTCTATAGATGCTAAATTTCTTTAAAAATTCTTTTCACAGGCTGTTTATTTTTTTTAAAGCATTTACTCATCCTACCTTATCATTTTCATTGGTAGTACTTATTATTTTCATATAACAAATGTAAATACACTTTTTTCATCATAATTCTTTATTTTTTAACAAACGGGAAAAAATTAAAAGGTCTAAGGGTTTAATCAGGTATAAAAATAAAAAAAAAATTCAGAGTTTAATTTTTATAAATAAAATATCTTTACGGCAAACTCAAATACCAAGTAGCTACATTCTGCCACCATTCACAGGGAGTTGATCAAACCAAAGATATATATATATATACACACACTATATTTCCAATGATGACCGGTCACTTGCGATTTTAGACGTTTTGTTAAATATCTGGAAAGATACATGAGGAATTATCCTGAACCTTCAGGAGTGTAAACAACATGATAAACGTCATATATTTCCGAGATTTTTTTCCCGAAACCCCATAAGGGGCTGTTAATAAATTGAAGAAAAACGAATATCTTTTGGATAACCCTGTAAAAACTAATATTGCAAAAGCATTCAAACTGTAGATTATGATTAAGCGGCTTATTGTAATAATTTGGGTTCATTAAGATGAAGATAGCATGTATAGTCGAAGAGAAATTCAGGTTTTTATAAAAACAGTCCCAAATTTTACTAAGTTTTTTTGCTTATAATTTGCAGAGTTTTTAATATAAAAATAAGTTATTCTCAGAAAATATGACAAACAAAATTATACACAATACCCAGCAATCAGAATTAAAAAATAATAAAAATTGTATGTGAAATGAGCAGGTTTACTAAATATTGTCTCATTGCGCATGCGCGAACTTAATCAAAATATACTGTGCATAATATATTAGTAAATGTATAGACCAACTTTTATGAAAGTCTAAAAAACATAGCTTGAAAATTCTGATAGTAATCGTCGATAGAATAAGCTCGAAATTCGCTGTTCCCAAAAGGAAGCAAAAAGATGAGGGGTTGTAACAAATATAGAATGAGAGACGCTTCATTCTTATTATGTCAACTTTCATAAGCTAGTAAGTATATTTGGATACAACCCCTCATCTTTTTTGCTTCCTTTTGGGAACAGCGAATTTCGAGCTTATTCTATCGACGATTACTATCATAATTTTCAAGCTATGTTTTTGAGACTTTCATAAAAGTTGGTCTATACATTTAGCTAATATATTATGCACAGTATATTTTGATTGAATTCGCGCATGCGCAATGAAACAATATTTAGTAAACCTGCTCATTTCTCATACAATTATTATTATGTTTTAATTCTGATTGCAGGGTTTTGTGTATAATTTTGTTTTTCATATTTTCTGAAAATAACTTGTTTTTATATTAAAAACTCTGCAAATTATAAGCAAAAAACTAGGTAAAATTTGGGACTGTTTTTATAAAAACCTGAATTTCTCCACCAGTATGCATGCTATCTTCATCTTAATGAACCCAAATTATTACAATAAGCCACTTAATCATAATCTACAGTTTGAATGCTTTTGCAATATTAGTTTTTACAGGGTTAACCAAAAGATATTCGTTTTTCTTCAATTTGTTGACGGCCCCTTATGGGGTTTCGGGAAAAAATCTTCACGGAAATATATGACGTTTATCATGTTGTTTACACTCCTGAAGGTTCAGGATAATTCCTCATGTATCTTTCCAGATATTTAACAAAACGTCTAAAATCGCAAGTGACCGGTCATCATTGGAAATATAGTGTGTATATATATATATATATATATATATATATTAAATATTATCCTACCTTAAAAGTACAAAATATTGATTATAATCAATGTAATGTCGAAACAATAAACTCATGTGTAATGTAAGCTCATTTACAATATCAGATTTACGAAAATTGAGAACCTAATTTGGGGGTTTCCAAAATCAGGTTCCTAAGGGCTATGGCCCGGTACATCCATGATTGAATCAGACACTGCACATTAAAGAAGTCATTTTCAATCTTTGACGTATGAAATTAACTCTCACTCGGAAAAAATAAAACTAAATAGCGTTTCAGTTTTTTTTATTTAAAAAAAACTTTCAGAAAATGCTGTCAAATTTGACGTTTTGAGCGAATTTTCCAGAGGCGATAACAGGAAGAATGTCAGCATAAAATAGCTTATATTTGAAGATGCAGAACATATATTTAAAATTGGAAAAGGTTATTCGTTTCCAAATCATTTCAACAGTCATGCCTGTTATCTTTAAGCTTTTACATTTAAAAATGAATAAAATTTTTCGGGTTTTGAGAGGGGAGACATAGAGAACCACCTTAAGGTTGTTCTCAAATCCAGTCTACTTTATGACACAGTTTTTAATTCATCTTTGTTCGCAAACGTAACAAAATGGCAGGTTCTCTTCTTAAGGAGGTTCTCAAATGACCTGCTCAGCAACGTGAAACTTTCTGACACATTTTCTGAGACTCATTTTTAAATGCAAAGGCATCAAACTGGCAGTCTCTTGAAGCGATTTGGAATCGAAATGAGTTTTTCATTTTTTTTTTTATTTTTTTTTTTTATTTTTTTTTTTTATATAAATAGATTAAGAATATTTATCGAGCTGTAAGTGATTCTGGTCACGTGACGACACGTTTTTTACGCTTCTGGGGCTGCCTCGTTAGGAATTCGGTTCAAAATGCCGACTTTGACAGTATTTTCTGAATTACCTGCCTTTAACAAAGAATGGAAAACGTATTTCGATTACATAGCTTCTGAACACCTGCCCATTTAATGCCTTTCCGAACAAAAGTGAAATAAACAATGTGTCTGAAAGTTACTCATTTGGATTTGAGAACAGCCTTAAAAAACCTTGTAATTGAACTTTTTTTTTTTTTTTTTCCTCCCGTTTTTTGTCAAAGACAGGAGATTTTTCAGAAAATTCTGTCAAAATTGGAAGCTGTTGGAAAAACGTGTTGTCACGTGACATTAATTGCTTATAACTCGACGAGTGATTCACTTATGAAAAATGGAAAACGTCATTCGATTCCAAATCGCTTCAATAATTATGACTGCAAGTATCATGCTTTTATGTTTAAAAATGTGTCAGAAAATTTCTCGTTGTTGAGCGGCGGAAAATATTAATTTGAGAATCACCTTAAAGAACTTACATATCCTAAATAAATCATTTCCGTATAACAAATTTAAAAACATATATTTTTCAACTTTTAAACTTTTCACATCTTTTAATTAATTAATTAATTTTTCTTTTTTCTTTTTTTTTTCGTTATGAAGTTGTGTTGAGACTTACATGTCGTATTTTATATTAAAATCAGAATATAAATATAAATTGCAGATTCTGGGCCAATTAAAAATAGTTTCTAATAACATCCTAATAAAATTAATATATATTTTTACATAACCATTTACTAATTGTTTGCATCATTTCATATTCTATATCACTTATACATGAGTTCTAGAACATATTAAAACGCCTTTAAAAATATTAAAGTATGATATATTAACAAAAAAAAAAAAAAAAAAAAAAAAAAAATTATTCTAAAGTGAAATAGTTATTTTAATGTTTACTAAACAATTTTTTAAATTTAATGTATTTTCTCAAATGATAAATCAAAATAAACAGGAAAAAATAGTGCAGAACATGTTTTTAAAATATAAGACCTTCTTAAAATGGTTCGTAACTACGGGTTAGGATCCCATAGAAAGACTCCCACGGAGGACACTCACCTTGGGCCTATATCCCTCGTGTAGATAATCGGCCGTCATAAATCAACCAACCAACCAACCATCTTAAAATGGTTCTCTTTCTACGGTTCTCAACAAAATATTTTACCCAGCTCAACAACGCAAAACTTTCTGTAGCATTTTTTGACTCATTTTTAAACATCAGAGCATGAAACTTGCATGCAGGATTATTAAAGTGATTTGTAATCGAACAGTTAATTTTTTCCTTTTGCGTTAAATGAATCACATCTTTAGTTAATATCTTGTTTTTTTTTCCTCTCCCGCGCAGTCGCATCCGGAAATTCGGTTCAAAACGCCAATTTGACAGACAGCATTTTCTGAAAGATCGCCTGCCTTTACCAAAAAACAGTTTTTGAACAGTTACAAAATTTCTGAATAAGAGAACCTTCCAATTTCATGCGTTTGCGAACAAGAATGAAATAAAAAATGTGTCAGAAAGTAGCCAGTTTGGATTTCAGAACAGCCTTAAAATAAAGAAAAGCAACAATTTTTTTCTTTATGAATTTTATTGTATTCATTAAATTTCAAAATAGCTGTAAAATCCATAAAAAACAATATTAGTAATAATTATGCTACAACTAGTTGTAGCAGCAATAAAAATTAATATTTTTCATTGGTATTATTTATCAATATTATTTCAATTTTCACATTTACAATATTCGACATTGCTATTTGAATTAAAACAAAAATTAAATAAATAAATTAAACATATAAAACACAACTTTTCACAATTTGTAATTCATTTTATTTTATACTACTCTATTTTATTTTATTATATTATAATTTTATTTGCATTCCTACATGCTTGAGTTGGGTTGATTATTGACGGCCAATTATCTGCACTTGGGATATAGGCCCGGGGGGAGTGCCCTTCGTGGGGGTCTTTCTAAGGGAACCTAACCCGTATTTACGCATGGATAAATCCACGGCTCGAAGAAAACCACGAAAACTCCGAACGATTAGGCCGACGGGCGCGATTGGGATCGAACCCAGCACCTCCCGTCTACCAGCTTCGAGAGCACAACCTCTCAGCCACTGGTGGGGCCCTAGATGCTTGAAATCAGATGACTAATCCCATAGAAATTAATTTTATTTCTACATTCTATGAAAACAGATATCCTTAATTTAATTTCAAAGAAACTGAGCAGCTTCTTTGATTTTTATCTAATCTGATGCGTCTTTAATTATTATAGCATTATGTGTGATCGATACCACTTAAGAGCACCTAACCTGACCTTCTTGCTCCAAAATTAATTGGTTTAAAACATTAAGATTTAATTTTCACAAATCCATTTAGTAAACCTTTCTATTATTTAAAATTATCTCAAATTCGATGTAGATGTGCATGAGAAGTGTTTCTTTATTTTATTGCCACAGAAAATTGTAAGTTTGGATACAACAACAACCGTTTTGACATACACCTCAGAACCCACATGTGACCCTTCTAGGTTTTGAAGACTAGTTATTTTGTAATGCTGCCATCTATGTGGCACATGTAGAACTAAGTAAAGCTATTTTTTTTATTTTTCTTATTTACTGTGCTATTGCATAATTATTGTAATTTTGTGCGGCATAAATAAAATTTTAAATGATATTACACCATTGTATTATTTATTGTTTTAATTGAGTTTTCAAAAATCATGAAAATCAGTTAAGTTAAATTGTTTTTAAATAACTTAACTGGTTTTCATAATTTTTACTATGTTTTGTTAAATATTGTTTTTTTTTTTTAAAGCATTTTTCTTATTTACATAACATTGTAACATTGTATAACATTGCATAACATTGTAATTTTATGTTGCATAAATAAAATTTTAAATGATATTACACAATTGTATTCTTTATTTACTTACAGTTTTTAAAAATTATGAAAATCAATTTAGTTAAATTAATTTTAAGAAACTTAACGGATTTTCAATATTTTTACTATATTTAGATAATATAAATTAAAAATAATAATATATAGTTAAAACTTAATTTTTACAGTGTATTTTATTTAATTCCGTGGAATAAGCACAAGATGTTGTTAGAGGATAAGAATTCAATGCACTTACCAGAGAAAAACTTGGCTAAAGCTAAGGACAGTTTTTTTTTTCTGCAGATCTGTGATACTTAACTCTGAAATGCTCTCAGTTATACCAATACTGTGAAATTGTTAATAAAAATGAAATTTACTGAAACTTCAAATTCTTTTTTTTTTTTCTTTATTTATTTTGTCCAATTTTATTCTTGTTTTTTTATTTTTATTTTTGAAACTGGTGTGTTACGTTTTCGTATAAACTTATTATCTTGATAGGTATAATTGTATTAACAATAAAAGCTTAAAGATAAAAGAAAATTAAAATACTTTCTAAAACCAAACTTCGACAAGATATTTTCATCAGAGCATGTTCAGTTATATTAATTCATATTTCTGTTATAATTCGATAAATATTAAATATTATCACATCAATAAATATTGTACATTTTAGCAAAATAAACTGATATTTATGGGGGGAAAAAGGGGGAGGTGGTTAATTCTTTTGGTGTTATCATATATTAGTGATGAACATTTCAAATATATCACATTTTTGGAAAATTTAAAAAGACGAACCTGTTCAGTTCGTTTGAACTTTAACCAGGATAACTTAAAAAATTTTTAATGGAGGGATTAAATTTATATTATAGATTAAATTTCCCCAAGTACATTTAGAAAACTTTTCTAATATTTAAAATTATCTCAAATTCAATGTTGATGTGAATGAGAAATGTTTCTTTATTTTATTGACGCATATTGTAAGTTAGGGTACAACAACCGTTTTGACTTACACCCCAGATATAGTAACCTTGCCCAGACCCCACATGTGATCCTTCTAGGTTTTGGAGACTAGTTATTTTGTAATGCTGCCATCTATGGGTCACATATAGAACTAAATAAAGCTAATTTTTTATATTTTTCTTATTTACTGTGCTATTGCATAATTATTGTAATTTTGTGTGGCATAAATAAAATTTTAAATTATTTTACACTATTGTATTCTTTATTGTTTTAATTGCAGTTTTCAAAAATCATGAAAATCAGTTAAGTTAAATTGTTTTTAAATAACTTAACTGATTTTCATTATTTTTACTATGTTTTGTTAAATATAGATTTTTTTTTTTTTTTACTTAGCTATAGCATAACTTTTGTAATTTTATGGTGCATAAATAAAACTTTAAATGATATTACACAATTATATTCTTTATTTACTTACAGTTTTCTATAATTATGAAAATCGGTTTAGGTTAACGGATGTTCATGATTTTTACTATATTTAGATAATATAATTTTAAAATAATAATAGATAGTTAAAACTTAATTTTTTCAGTGTATTTTTTTTTAATTCCTCGGAATAAGCACAACATGTTGTTAGAGGATAAGAATTCAATGCACTTACCAGATAAAAACTTGGCTACAGCTAGGGGCAGTTTTTTTCTACAGATCTGTGATATTTAAGTCTGAAATGCTTTCAGTTATACCAATACTGTGAAATTGTTAATAAAAATAAAATTTACTGAAACGTCCATTTCTTTTTCTTTTATTTATTTATTTTGTCCAATCTTATTCGTGTTTCTTTATTTTTATTTTTGAAACTGGTGTGTTAAGTTTTCGTATAAACTTATTATCTTGAGAGGTATAACTGTATTACCAACAAAAACTTCGAAATAAAAGCAAATTAACATATTTTCTAACAGCAAACTTCGACAAAATATTTTCATCAGAGAATGTTCAGTTATATTCATTCCTATTTGTTTTATAATTCGATAAATATTAAATTTTACATCAACAAATATTGTATCTTTTAGCAAAAATATGTCAAACTGATATATATATATATATATAAGGGGAAAAATGTATCATATTAGTGATGGACATTTGAAATACAATTTTCTGGGAATTAAAAAAAAAAAAAAAAGAAAAAGAAAAAAAAAAAAAAAAAAAAGAAAAGAAAACTTATTCAGTTAATTGAAACTTTAATCAGGATAACTTAAAATTTTTTTATTGGAGGGATGTTGAATTGCTTGATTGATTCACAGTCATGAATTGTTTCATAAATGTAGTAGAAAAATGAGTGTAAAACATTTTTTTTTTTAAGTTTCTAATTGCTAATAAATTTAAAACTTTTTGTATTTATAAAATAAAATAACCTTCGAGTGGGGGGAGGGAGGGGGGTCAACATCGTCTCCATTTTCGGTTTTTACAGAATTCGGCAATTCGAAAAATGCTTATCTCTAATTGTAGCTAGAAGAAAGGGAAGCTAATAATTTTAGAGGAATCGTCTGCTTTTCACGTTAGAGATTAATTCACTAGATGGCGCCACCATTAAGTGAAAATCATTTTCCTGAACGTATCAGTACAATGTGTACGACGAAAAAAAAATGGATGAAAGTAAAAAACATACCTTAAAATTGATTGAATTTTATGTAATTAGATATGTGGAATTAATCTATTAAATAAATTATAGTTGAAATTTCTTTATCAGATAGATTCGTCATTTTTAATCAAACGTAATTCACGATCTAAGTGACATTTAAATTTCTTTATTTTGAGATGTGTGTAATTTATTAAATATATTTCAATAATAATAACATAAAAACTTAAAATTTTTAATGAAAAGATATTTTCTTTTCCTTCTTCTTCTCTTTATGCAAATAAAAAGAATATTCAATGGTAGTAAAGCAAGCGGAGAAATTAAAAACTACAATATTGAAAAGGAAACGAAAAATAAATAAAAAGGACTGGACAATTATTGATTTAATTCAATGCATTATAAATTAAAAATTTAACAACTGTGTTTTTACACTCTTTTAATTTACTTGTTTCATGTATGTAAAGATGAAATTTTGCAATTGATTTTTCATTCACTTCCTCATGTGTTAGAATTATTATTTAAAGAAAAAAAAAAGCATACAGATATATTTCTGATGACAATAAAAGGCTTTAACATTTGTGGAACTTAATTATAAATTAATAACTTAATTTTAAGACATTTTTAAATTGATAAATTCTCAAATATTCTTTATGGTTACACCATTATACGAGTTACTGAACAACAACGGAGTTAATTATGCATCAAACCACGCTTGCTAAAATATGACAACTGCAAAAATGAAATATTTTTAACACTAAAAATTAAACAGGGTAACAAAAATAATAACAAATTAATAATATCGTTTTATCTTGATGGCTTGGCTTGGCTTGATTATTGACGGCCAATTATCTACACTAGGGATATAGGCCCGGGGGGAGTGCCCTTCGTGGGGGTCTTTCTAAGGGTAAATAAAAAAGAGCTCCTATAAAATTGTGATTTTTTTTTTTTTTTTTTTTTAACCATTGGGAAAATGTTGATCTTTCGGTCGAAAATGGACCAAATGATGTTCGCATTTTACTATTTTAAACGAAATTCTGTAACTATAGAAGAATTTTTTAAGCGTTTTTAACGAAATTCTGTAACTTCAGAAAAATTTATCTTTGAATAGGTTGGTTGGTTATTGACGGCCAATTATCTACACTAGGGATATAGGCCCGGGGGGAGCGCCCTTCATGGGGGTCTTTCTAAGGGAACCTAACCCGTATTTACGCATGGATAAATCCACGGCTCGAAGAAAACCACGAAAACTCCGAACGATTAGGTCGACGGGCGCGATTGGGAACGAACCCAGCACCTCCCGTCTACCAGCTTCGAGAGCACAACCTCTCAGCCACTGGTGGGGACCAATATCGTTTTATCAATTAATAGTTTAAAACTAATTTAATTAGGATTACATATTGAGAAGATAATTTAGAGATTCTGAATAGATAGTTTAAGTTTTTTTTTTTTCCTGTTATAGTATTTTTAAAAAAGAAACAGAACAAAAATTATATATATTTTTAATGAATTCACTAATTTGTGGTTTCTACCAAACGTAAATCAAAGGAGGTAATTTTTTTTAAATCGGGACCCATGCCAGTAATGCAACGGAAAATAACAACATGAATAACAATCAGGAAATTAGGCCTGATTTTCAAGATAAATATTATTATTATTATTATTATTATTATTATTATTATTATTAAACTATTTTAACTTTTATAATTATTATATTTTGAAATCTTTTTGAAATTTAAAACTATGGATGTCTGTAAGTATATCTCATCTTTAGGATACTTTAGGCTATCTTCGTAATCGAATTTTCGATTTCTCTGTTCTACAAAGTGTATATGCGAGCATGTTCTACAAAGCAAACTGCAAACACTACTATTTACAATAATAATAATAAAAGGACTATAATTATATAAAAAGAATAAAATATATAAAGTATATTTTTTTAAATATTGTAATGATCGTTTTTTTTTTCTTCTTTGTTTCCCCCCCTACTTTGATATTATAAGGCATATAACACGAGAAATATTGGTGTGGGGAAAATGGAATTTTCCGCTTTTCACGTTATATGAGTTTACACTAGATGGCGCCACTATTACAAAGTAATCAATTTTGTGGAATTGCTGCTAGTGTAGGCAGAGTGTGATATTGTTTAAAAAAAAAAAAAAAAGAGGCAAGAAAGGGAGGGAGAAAATAACAATGAAATGAAATTATGTGTCAAAACTAATAGAACGTTTAGAATTTTTCTTTTTCACCAACTTCCCCCTCCCCTCCAATTATTCTTGGAAAGAAAATAGCTACTAATATTTTCGTTCTTCTTTTTTGCATTGAAAAACTTTGACAACCAACTAAAAATAATGATTATATAAAGCATCTTTATAAAAATCTTTTACGACAAATTGTTTTAGAGATTGTTAAAACAAAACATAAATAGATAAATTGAATAGAGAATACAAATACATATTAAAATATTCAATATAAAATATCTTAATCCATTTAAATGAAGCAGTTTTGCTAAACTTAGAGTCACTTCAATCTTCAAACAGACCCCAAAAATTTTAAATGCAGCTGAAATAGTGAGAATGAATTTTATTGTTTCATGTACTTTTCAAAATATTCAGTAAAGGATCAGCTCTGAATTAAAATTGTTCTATTTTAACCCCATAATTCAAGCAGTCAATTAAAAAAAATTTCAATCATTAGATTAAAAATAATAATAATAATAATAATAATAATAAAATACATTCAAAACATTTTAGGAAATTTTTTTTAAGGAATTTTCCAGAGAAATTTTAAACCTTTAAAATTAAGGCTGTTCTCAAATCCAAACTGGCTACCCTGATACATTTTATAATTTCCTTTTTGTTCTCAAACGCATGAAATTGGCATATTCGGAAACTTTGTAATCAAACTGTTTTTTTTTTTTTTTTTTTTTTTTTTTTTTTCGTTTTTTCGTTAAGAGACTACTTCACTCACGCGAAAACACCCGCTCGCTAATGTTAATCCTATGGGGGAAATATTTTAAGATATCTTGTTCGAATTTCAATATTTTTAAATGATTCTTTTATTTATTTATTTATTTATTTATTTATTTTTATTTTTTTTTTTATTTGGATAGTTGAGGTGCCTTTTTGTACTTTTTCGATTTTGATTACAACTTTCACTTTCAAAACCGGTTTCGAAAGCGAAAGTATCCTCAATAATAATAATTGAAAAAAAAAAAAACTACGAAACAACGAAAAATGAAAAAGTAAAAAATGACTTGCATAGAGATCGACCTCATCTATCCAATGTAAAATAATTTAAAAATATTGAAATTCGAATGAGATTTCTTAAAATATTTTCTCCATAGGATTAACATTAGCGAGCGGGTGTTTTCGCATTAAATGGTCGGCTCAACAACCCGAAACTTCCTGACACATTTTCTGACTTATTTTAAACGTAAAAGCATAAAATTCGCAAGCCTGTCTATGGAAGAGATTTGGAATCTAAATGAGTTTTCCATTTTTTGATGAATAAATTACTTGTTGGGTTACAAGCGAATCGTGTCACATGACGACACATTTTCTCCTTTTTTGTGCTGGCGCGTTGGAAATTCGGTTCAAAACGCCGACTTTGACAGTATTTTCTGAAAGATAATCCGCATTTAACAAAAAATGAAAAACGTCTTTCGATTACAAAGTTTCTGAATAAGAGCACCAGCCAATTTGACACATTTGCGAACAAAAGTGAATTGAAATATGTGTCATAAAGTAGCCAGTTTGGATTTCAGAACAGCCTTAAAAACAGAAGATTTTCCAGAAAATGCTATGTAATTCCTTTATCGCGGAAAAAAAAAGTTCGATTGTAAATCACTTCACTAAACATCCATGCAAGTATCATGCTTTTATGTTACAAAATGAGTCACTAAACTTCGACTTGTTGAGCGGGTAAAAATAACTTTCTGACACATTTCCTGACTCATTTTTAAACATAAAAGCATGACATTTGCAAGCATGATTATTAAAGTGATTTGTAATCGATCAGTTTTGTTTTCTAATTTTAATTTGATTTAATTTCTTTTTTTTCTTAAGTTTATTTATTTATTTTAATTACAATCTCAGTAGTAGGATAATGAGAGTTCAACGGCCACAGGAAGAGCGAAGAGATGCGCAATTGCGCAAATGCGCAATAAACGCTCAATCAATGATTAAAGTCACTCTTCGCTTTACTGCACGATTCTGTTAATCTCATTTTGCTGATATGTCCGATATTTTGTTAGAAAGATTTGTATATAAGAATATGTTTTAAGAAGTATATAGATAATACATATTATTATATATAATTTTCTTTGTGTGTATGTATGTCTGTCTGTCTGTTTATAACTATGTTTATATGTAGTTGCGCATGTTTTTGCATAAAATATATAAGTTTTCCTAAAATTTTGTGATAATTTAGAAATTACAACCTAATTTTATTAAAAATTAAAAACTTAAAAAAAAAAGTTAAAAAAAAGTAAAAAGTAAAAAAAAAGTAAAAAGTAAAAAAAATAATAATAATAAAATAAAAATTATAAAGTTTTAAAAAAAATAAAAAGTAAAAAAAAAATTTTTTTAAATTAAAATTAAAAAGTTAAAAAAAAATTTAAATTAAAGTTTAAAAAAAAATTAAAAATTATAAAGTTAAAAAGTTAAAAAAAAATCTTTAGAAAAAGTTTTTGAAAAAAAAAAAAAAAAAACAATTTTTACAATATTAAAAAAAAAAATAACAATAAAATAAAATAAAAATGTTTTTAATCATTCTCGATCTAACTGAAAAAAGTTTTAAGAAAGTTATAAATTAACAAAAATTTTATAAATCTTTTAAAATTTTTACTTTAACATATTTCATAACTTATATATATATATTTTTTTTTGTACTAAGCTTGGCATATGGTTAACGCTTTAGATCGATTAAAAAATCATTTTGTAGTACTTTTAAACATGGTAACCCGTTTTGAACCGTTTAAACCTCATTAGGCGGTGTGTGTGCGTTGCGCATGCATGCGTGCGTGCGTGTATGTACATATAGATAATGTTTTATCAGAAAGGTTTGTATAAAAGTTTTAAATAAGTACACAAAATGTAATTAACGCTTTTTATTAAAACAAAATAATTTATAGAAAAGGTTTATATACAGAAAGATATTTACAAATCAGCATATTTCTTCTTCATTACAATGTTGGTTAATTTCATAATGCCCATACGCTAAGCTGGATATTCCATTTTCTAAAATGTATCTCTTGTCATCAAAAGGACTTAGACTAATTTTATTTTGGGTTAATGTATATAAATTATGAGAATGGTGGGCGATCCTTATCTGTTTCTCCATGCTTGTTTTTTGCTGCTGGAGACACTCCAAGTAGTCTTCATGCTTGATTTTCTGTCGAACAATCTGCGTAGACACGCCTTTTGCGCGCTTTTTCTCGTCTTTAAAGGATTTCAGTGAGTACATTTTTGATTTCAATCCGACAAACTCAAGGGCTAATTCACCATTAAGTTCATCCTTGAACTTGCCGAGAACTTTCTTATTATCCTCAGAGAATACATCATGTGATTTCGGATACTCTGAGAAGTCAAACAAATTACGGTATTGATCCATATCCTTATAAATATTGTTTGTTTGAATATGGTAAGTTAAGGAATCTGTATCAGTGAATAATAGGGTTGCCCGATCTTTATATGTTTTCTTTATGAAGTTATAATGAAAATCATACATAACTAATTTAGAGAGTTCTAAAATAGCGAACCCAACATAGATAGGCCGATTCATTAAAATACTAGTTTTTAGTCGTTCTACAGCGGTTAAGTCTTCATCAAAGGTTTTAAATGATTTAAAAGTAGGCGAAGCTACTAATTTTTTTGCTCTTTTTTCACCATTACAAAGCAGAATGTCTCTCCTTTTTCGAAGATTCTCCATTGTCTTCCCAAAAACAGAATTATTCAATAATTTAAAAAAGTCCTTTTCAAAGGAGGACTTAGCCTCTTTACGTTTCTCGGTATTAAAATTAATATATTTCTGAAGCCAGGGTGTCTGTTTAAATTTTAGGGCTTTATGTACAGCTGTAATTTTTAAACCAAGTTCTAAATAAAATTTAAGATTACGATAATGGGTTATATAATTTCGTTTATTATTTAAATTAGGTATAAGTTTAGGAGTTCCCACGAATTTTCTATTGTTAAGTAAGTTTCTTGCATGAGAAGACAACATGGATTCTTCTACAGTGATCCTCTCGGGAGCAACAGGGTATTCATTGTGCAGAGGATGTAAATGTTTTGGGTATTCCAAGTCTACCTCGAAAAGGTACCCAATTTCAGAGCGATCAGATAAAGATAGAACCCACTCTTCTGTGATATGACTTGTTTCACTCCATTCAAAACCGCCACAAGGCAAAAATTGGCTCATAGCCCACCCGTATAGATTGTTAGCATCCCAGTACATGATGTAGCTGGGTGCCTCATTTTTCCTATAATCGGGCGTACCGGGTATGTTTGCTCGAGCGTATCTTTGACTAATCATACTGATACCCCCTCGTATACCATTTTCAACCATAAGCAGCATATCTATATCACTGAGTAACTCTAAAGATGTTTCAGACATCTTCAAACAAGCTTGCCATGCGAGTGAAGGTGCAGTAAACAGGTGAGCAGGGTCAATTTCATAATACAGCTGACATAATTTCCTAAAGTTTTGAAATACGTCAGCAAGTAGTAGAACATCTGTCCTGACATAAAGGTTGTGGTAATCACCGAGAGTCTTAATGTCAAATGCTTCCCATACATTCTGGGCGTGTTGATAGTCTTTTTCATCCACTGACTCATTGGTTAAACTATTAAAAAATGCAGAAGGTGAAGGGAGCTGCTTTTCATTAAATTTATCGAAAGAAGTAAAATAATCATAGGGGTAAACCCCTTTACGTACGAGTAAAGATAAATTATTATTTCGTGGGAAGTTTTCTTCAAGTATGGTGAATTTATCAGATTGAAGGTTTTTAACAAGTTTTTCCAATGACGTAGGCAAAAATTGGAAAGAATCGATAAACACCATCTGAATAGAAGATGTAGGCTTTCTGTTTTTAAAAGTGATATAGTTTTCCATAGAAGTAGCAATAACATCGATTTCATGATCTTTAAATTTTCCAAGCTTTGTCATAATATGATGACCATCATAGTTTTTCAAGTTATGGAATATAACAGGAATTGTTTTACACTGCTTATAATTCAAGTTACATTCCACATGTGCAGCTCCTCTGAACGCACCTGACAGGTGATCATGATCACGTGTGCGTTTCTCATCTAAAGTTTTCTTGCAAATATGACAAAACTCTGCTTCTCGAAATGCCCTTTCTTCCTCGGTAGAAAGCTTCTTAGGTTTAATATTTAATAACTTTTGCCCAAGTATTTCTTTCTCTTGCATCATTCGGTTTAAAAAATGCTCAACACAGTTTCTGCCACGATATACCTGTGCTTTCTTCACACATGTTCCATCGGGTCCGATAACCACATACGCGTACCCACACGGTAAATGATAAGTTGTTTTCTCAGTATAGGATGCTTTAGAAGAGGGTGGGGCTGATGAAATAGGTATAAGTAAACTCTCAAAGTCCGCATAAATCGTATAAGCAACAGGATGTTGCAGATGAATACCAGAAAATTTTAATATATTATCATTTTCAGTAGGAATCTTTATAGCTTGCGCAACATGTCGAGAACAATATTCACTATGCTTATCCAATAGATCTTGTCTTGAGAATCGATGCAAACATCGATAACAGTAGTGTTGCACACCATTATGCTTGGTAAGATCACCCAAAAGTCTTGAAAAGCTTCTTATCAAACAATAGTGTTGCTTTTCCCCATCACCAACCAATAACAAATTAATCACATCTTGATCCCGCTTTTCAGATATATACAGGGGGAAAACTTCATCCTCTTCATATCCAAACACATTAACCCGTAAATTGTTAAGTTGTTCAATAACAGGTATCTTCTGAAGGGATACAGGACATTCTACATTGCCTAATTTAATATCATGTTCATAAGGTCGATAATGTGAAACACGTTCAGGCTTTTTTGTAAAATCTAAGTTCAGTTTAAAAGCCAAAAGGCACCACACCAAACATTTATTGTCTTCGTTTTTTATATTCAACACTGCTTTTTTATCATCCAGTTTTTTAGACAGAGGAATGTAAGAACTCGCAGCAAGGGGATGATATTTAGCAATCTTGAATTCTAAATAATGAATTTTCCTCAGTTTCCACCCAGAGCCTCTTTGTACAAATTCTTCAAAGGATTTAATAATCTTCGAAAATCCTTCTTCAATATGCTGTGAGATAGTATCTTCTGTAAGTTCTATCATACACGAACATCGAAAATAAGATTGAATTTCTTCAAACTCCTCATTATCAGTCAGACGTTCAAGTGCTATTTTCTCTATCATATACCATTTCATTGAACCTTTTTCACGAATTTCACTTATTAAACGTTCCTGTATTTCTGTTTGTAAGTGTCTATGAAATACCTCTAAATCACTTTCCTCACGTTCATCTGGATACAAAATCACTGTTTTAAACACATTAAGTGCATCAGAATGCTTTGTAGTTTTCGACTTTGCATTAGATAAACTCATTTTACGTTTTACACTCACAAGAGGTGTGCGAGAGTGCTGGGTGCGTACATGTTGTCTCAGTTCATAATTTCGTCCGAACACTTTATCACAATCACGGCAAGAGAATGTTGAATTCTGATGTGACTTTAGATGAGTCTTCAAATTATCCTTTCGCGTAAAAACTTGATTACACATGTTGCACTTTAATGTAAACTGTCCATCAGTATTATGAGTTTTCAAGTGTCTTATCAAGTTTGATTTCTGTCCAAATACCTTCTGACATATATTGCAAACATATAGCTTCTCTTGTGAATGTATCTTCATATGTCGCTTTAAGTTGAAAATGTTTGTTAAGACTTTGCCACAGGTGGAACAAACATGCTTCTTCTCAACATTCGCAGAGCTCACAGTCCTTTGAGAAATATCTTCTTAAGGTAATATCTCAAAATCCAAAGGACTTTGAGATAAATTGCCCTTTTCTGTAAAAACTTCAGTGAATCCATCATGCTCTAATGGTCTAACACTATCATGTATCTTTAAATGTCTCTTCAAGTCGGATCTTCGTACAAAAGACTTCAGGCAAATGACACAAGTGTATAATTTCTCCCCAGAATGAGTTTTCATATGTTGGTTCAGATTAGATGTGCTCGTTAAATCTTTACCACAAGTAAGACAGGTAAACATCTTCTTAACAGGTCTTCCACAGACATGGCTTCGTCGATAGGCATGAAAATATCCATAATATAGAAACAATTAAAAACACTAACTCTTAAAAGCAAACAACAATCTTCTCAAACGAATCACACTGATAAAAAGCGGAGGCACTTTAAAACACGTCTAATCACTAGCGGTATGAATCATCAAATGATGAAAATCATAATTTCCCCCCTCTATTTATACCAAACCATACACCCCCACGACTCAAAGTCAAAGTTGTAGTATTTTTTGATATGGTTGTTATCAAAACATAACATATTATGTCACGCTCCACATGCTTTCTTCCAATTTTTGAAATGTAACATAATTATTGCATAATCTCTAATGTATAAAAATTTAAATTATTTAAATTAAAATTATTTAATCTCACACAAACAGTAAAACTTAATGTATAGTTCTGGGTCACTCCTTATCAACACTAACTAAACGAACCCACACTACAGTGACGTCACAAGTCTTGTATAAACTCCCAATCAGGATAAAATTAGCTGATAAGCATTCGTATTAATCAGGCATTGCTCTTCAAGACATCGCATGATACGGTTGTGTGTTCAAGAAGCTGCTGTGTAAGGTAGGAACAGTTTATTTATTATAATATGATTTTAAATTTCTTTGGTAGATGTTAGAATTTTAGTATTTTAAAATATTCATACTAAACGATGTGATTATGATATAATTATACTCATGTTTGTGGTAAATGCAAGTGTGATAACTTGTTTATCCTACTAAATCTATAAGAATGTTTAATCCAAAATAGTAATACTGAAACTTACTAAAATCATAATCTAAAATGAATTAACGAGAATTCATATCATTTTAATGTTAAACTATAACAATTTCTAAAGTGATTCAATAAAATACAAGTGAATTATCGAGGAAAAGTGCAACGTTTATCAATTTACATGGGTGTTAAATACGTTTTCAAGCCTTATCATAGGTAACAGTTTAAGTCATGTAGTCTATCTGATTTGTTATAGGCTTAACTGATCAAGATGATTACACACGATTTAAGATATTTGTGAAAGGAATCACATGATTTTTAATTTTGTCTGTTCAGTTTCAATCATATAGAGAGAGATAATGTTAACTTTTTGTGATTATCTTGAAATAGACTGCTTTCATTAATAGATTTTAGATAGTTTTAGAATTTTAACCTCTTAGGACACAAATATAACATGTCTATGTTGGAATTTTTCTGAGAACATGTCTGTGTTTGTATTTTTATGCCATTTTGAACTATACGAGCTTTTGCTAAGTATGTGTTTCAATTTCAATGAAGAAATAAGTGATCAATCGACTTTTTTAAGGGTGTGTTAATACAATCATGTGACTTTTTAAGTCAATAAATGTTAATATTTTAAGACGAGTGCTCCCTTATCATTAAATATTCTATTAATACCATACTTCGCTATCGTTGTGAAAGGTTATGTTTTTCGTTTTAAGTTAGTTTACATTTAAATGATTATGGAATGAGTCATACATTCTCCTATACTAAGTGCTGATGATATGTCTAACGCGAAAATTGTTGAGCTATAAAAGAAACATATTCTTAATATTATCTTAATAATCCATACTTTATTTCAGAAATAATATAATCTAACATTCTTATACGAAATATATTGAATAATATCACTTATTAAAAAGTTAAATCCGTACGGGCTTTTGTAAAACATAAACACAATTTTTTATTCCAAGAAATATCTTTATATTTCTTTATTTAGCAATCAGATAAAAAAAATATAGCTAATCCCCATTATTTCACCAAACATTGCATAGCAAAAGAATCTTACAGAAATTCCAGAAAATTCTATACTTCTACATTGGAAAATCGTCAATATTCAAATCTTAATACTATAAAACACACAAAACAATCTTTATCGAAGAGTACTTCCGGTAAAAATATCATATAAGATAGACTTAAGTTAGAAACTTTACACCTGAGATCAATACCAACTGCCAACCACAGAATGATGAAACTAAGAACTTTAATTTAAAAAGTTACTTCTAAAACATCTCATAAATGGCGCTGATGAAAAAAATTAATTCAAAACTTGTTTAAAACACTTTAAAAATTTTAATCAAACTTCCAACTAACACCAACTAGTAGAACATTCACTTACAAATATTTTAAGATATTGGTTACTTCTAAAAAAATCTCATAGATGGCGCTGCTAAATAATATTTTAAAACCTTTTTTAAAACACTTTAAAAAATTTAAATCTAACTTTAAATTAAATCCGAGTACTAAAACAATCACTTTCAGTTATAAATAATTTAATATATTAGATAGTTCTAAAAAAATCTCATAGATGGCGCTGTTGAAAAATGTATTCAAAAAATTTTCTAAAACAGTTCATAAAATTTAAATCTAACTTCAAACTATTACCAAGTACTAAAACAATCATTTACAGTTATGAATAATTTAATATATTTTTCACTTCTAAAACAGCTCACAGATGGCGCTACGGAGAAAAAAAATAATCGAAACTTATAAAAACTTAATTTAAAACTTGTTTAATACACTTGTATAAAAAAATTGAGTCAAAATACCAACTAACACGTAGTAGAGGGAAAAGGAGAAATGAGGTGGTGGAGGTGGTGTTAAATCATACTGTAGTACGATGTGAAAATAACACTTTAAAACGAAGGGGGTCGTAAGGGTGTACTATAGGAGGAGAGTATAAATGTGAGGGGGCTAATATTTTTAAGGAGGGGCTTATTTTTAAGGGAGGCTTAATTTTTAAGGAGGGCTTGCCGGTGAACTCTCCTTTCCCCTCTACTACGTGTTAGTTGGTATTTTGACTCAATTTTTTTGTACAAGTGTATTAAACATGTTTTAAATTAATTTTTTATAAGTTTCGATTATTTTTTTTCTCCGTAGCGCCATCTGTGAGCTGTTTTAGAAGTGAAAAATATATTAAATTATTCATAACTGTAAATGATTGTTTTAGTACTTGGTAATAGTTTGAAGTTAGATTTAAATTTTATGAACTGTTTTAGAAAATTTTTTGAATACATTTTTCAACAGCGCCATCTATGAGATTTTTTTAGAACTATCTAATATATTAAATTATTTATAACTGAAAGTGATTGTTTTAGTACTCGGATTTAATTTAAAGTTAGATTTAAATTTTTTAAAGTGTTTTAAAAAAGGTTTTAAAATATTATTTAGCAGCGCCATCTATGAGATTTTTTTAGAAGTAACCAATATCTTAAAATATTTGTAAGTGAATGTTCTACTAGTTGGTGTTAGTTGGAAGTTTGATTAAAATTTTTAAAGTGTTTTAAACAAGTTTTGAATTAATTTTTTTCATCAGCGCCATTTATGAGATGTTTTAGAAGTAACTTTTTAAATTAAAGTTCTTAGTTTCATCATTCTGTGGTTGGCAGTTGGTATTGATCTCAGGTGTAAAGTTTCTAACTTAAGTCTATCTTATATGATATTTTTACCGGAAGTACTCTTCGATAAAGATTGTTTTGTGTGTTTTATAGTATTAAGATTTGAATATTGACGATTTTCCAATGTAGAAGTATAGAATTTTCTGGAATTTCTGTAAGATTCTTTTGCTATGCAATGTTTGGTGAAATAATGGGGATTAGCTATATTTTTTTTATCTGATTGCTAAATAAAGAAATATAAAGATATTTCTTGGAATAAAAAATTGTGTTTATGTTTTACAAAAGCCCGTACGGATTTAACTTTTTAATAAGTGATATTATTCAATATATTTCGTATAAGAATGTTAGATTATATTATTTCTGAAATAAAGTATGGATTATTAAGATAATATTAAGAATATGTTTCTTTTATAGCTCAACAATTTTCGCGTTAGACATATCATCAGCACTTAGTATAGGAGAATGTATGACTCATTCCATAATCATTTAAATGTAAACTAACTTAAAACGAAAAACATAACCTTTCACAACGATAGCGAAGTATGGTATTAATAGAATATTTAATGATAAGGGAGCACTCGTCTTAAAATATTAACATTTATTGACTTAAAAAGTCACATGATTGTATTAACACACCCTTAAAAAAGTCGATTGATCACTTATTTCTTCATTGAAATTGAAACACATACTTAGCAAAAGCTCGTATAGTTCAAAATGGCATAAAAATACAAACACAGACATGTTCTCAGAAAAATTCCAACATAGACATGTTATATTTGTGTCCTAAGAGGTTAAAATTCTAAAACTATCTAAAATCTATTAATGAAAGCAGTCTATTTCAAGATAATCACAAAAAGTTAACATTATCTCTCTCTATATGATTGAAACTGAACAGACAAAATTAAAAATCATGTGATTCCTTTCACAAATATCTTAAATCGTGTGTAATCATCTTGATCAGTTAAGCCTATAACAAATCAGATAGACTACATGACTTAAACTGTTACCTATGATAAGGCTTGAAAACGTATTTAACACCCATGTAAATTGATAAACGTTGCACTTTTCCTCGATAATTCACTTGTATTTTATTGAATCACTTTAGAAATTGTTATAGTTTAACATTAAAATGATATGAATTCTCGTTAATTCATTTTAGATTATGATTTTAGTAAGTTTCAGTATTACTATTTTGGATTAAACATTCTTATAGATTTAGTAGGATAAACAAGTTATCACACTTGCATTTACCACAAACATGAGTATATATCATAATCACATCGTTTAGTATGAATATTTTAAAATACTAAAATTCTAACATCTACCAAAGAAATTTAAAATCATATTATAATAAATAAACTGTTCCTACCTTACACAGCAGCTTCTTGAACACACAACCGTATCATGCGATGTCTTGAAGAGCAATGCCTGATTAATACGAATGCTTATCAGCTAATTTTATCCTGATTGGGAGTTTATACAAGACTTGTGACGTCACTGTAGTGTGGGTTCGTTTAGTTAGTGTTGATAAGGAGTGACCCAGAACTATACATTAAGTTTTACTGTTTGTGTGAGATTAAATAATTTTAATTTAAATAATTTAAATTTTTATACATTAGAGATTATGCAATAATTATGTTACATTTCAAAAATTGGAAGAAAGCATGTGGAGCGTGACATAATATGTTAGGTTTTGATAACAACCATATCAAAAAATACTACAACTTTGACTTTGAGTCGTGGGGGTGTATGGTTTGGTATAAATAGAGGGGGGAAATTATGATTTTCATCATTTGATGATTCATACCGCTAGTGATTAGACGTGTTTTAAAGTGCCTCCGCTTTTTATCAGTGTGATTCGTTTGAGAAGATTGTTGTTTGCTTTTAAGAGTTAGTGTTTTTAATTGTTTCTATATTATGGATATTTTCATGCCTATCGACGAAGCCATGTCTGTGGAAGACCTGTTAAGAAGATGTTTACCTGTCTTACTTGTGGTAAAGATTTAACGAGCACATCTAATCTGAACCAACATATGAAAACTCATTCTGGGGAGAAATTATACACTTGTGTCATTTGCCTGAAGTCTTTTGTACGAAGATCCGACTTGAAGAGACATTTAAAGATACATGATAGTGTTAGACCATTAGAGCATGATGGATTCACTGAAGTTTTTACAGAAAAGGGCAATTTATCTCAAAGTCCTTTGGATTTTGAGATATTACCTGAAGAAGATATTTCTCAAAGGACTGTGAGCTCTGCGAATGTTGAGAAGAAGCATGTTTGTTCCACCTGTGGCAAAGTCTTAACAAACATTTTCAACTTAAAGCGACATATGAAGATACATTCACAAGAGAAGCTATATGTTTGCAATATATGTCAGAAGGTATTTGGACAGAAATCAAACTTGATAAGACACTTGAAAACTCATAATACTGATGGACAGTTTACATTAAAGTGCAACATGTGTAACCAAGTTTTTACTCGAAAGGATAATTTGAAGACTCATCTAAAGTCACATCAGAATTCAACATTCTCTTGCCGTGATTGTGATAAAGTGTTCGGACGAAATTATGAACTGAGACAACATGTACACACCCAGCACTCTCGCACACCTCTTGTGAGTGTAAAACGTAAAATGAGTTTATCTAATGCAAAGTCGAAAACTACAAAGCATTCTGATGCACTTAATGTGTTTAAAACAGTGATTTTGTATCCAGATGAACGTGAGGAAAGTGATTTAGAGGTATTTCATAGACACTTGCAAACAGAAATACAGGAACGTTTAATAAGTGAAATTCGTGAAAAAGGTTCAATGAAATGGTATATGATAGAGAAAATAGCACTTGAACGTCTGACTGATAATGAGGAGTTTGAAGAAATTCAATCTTATTTTCGATGTTCGTGTATGATAGAACTTACAGAAGATACTATCTCACAGCATATTGAAGAAGGATTTTCGAAGATTATTAAATCCTTTGAAGAATTTGTACAAAGAGGCTCTGGGTGGAAACTGAGGAAAATTCATTATTTAGAACTCAAGATTGCTAAATATCATCCCCTTGCTGCGAGTTCTTACATTCCTCTGTCTAAAAAACTGGATGATAAAAAAGCAGTGTTGAATATAAAAAACGAAGACAATAAATGTTTGGTGTGGTGCCTTTTGGCTTTTAAACTGAACTTAGATTTTACAAAAAAGCCTGAACGTGTTTCACATTATCGACCTTATGAACATGATATTAAATTAGGCAATGTAGAATGTCCTGTATCGCTTCAGAAGATACCTGTTATTGAACAACTTAACAATTTACGGGTTAATGTGTTTGGATATGAAGAGGATGAAGTTTTCCCCCTGTATATATCTGAAAAGCGGGATCAAGATGTGATTAATTTGTTATTGGTTGGTGATGGGGAAAAGCAACACTATTGTTTGATAAGAAGCTTTTCAAGACTTTTGGGTGATCTTACCAAGCATAATGGTGTGCAACACTACTGTTATCGATGTTTGCATCGATTCTCAAGACAAGATCTATTGGATAAGCATAGTGAATATTGTTCTCGACATGTTGCGCAAGCTATAAAGATTCCTACTAAAAATGATAATATATTAAAATTTTCTGGTATTCATCTGCAACATCCTGTTGCTTATACGATTTATGCGGACTTTGAGAGTTTACTTATACCTATTTCATCAGCCCCACCCTCTTCTAAAGCATCCTATACTGAGAAAACAACTTATCATTTACCGTGTGGGTACGCGTATGTGGTTATCGGACCCGATGGAACATGTGTGAAGAAAGCACAGGTATATCGTGGCAGAAACTGTGTTGAGCATTTTTTAAACCGAATGATGCAAGAGAAAGAAATACTTGGGCAAAAGTTATTAAATATTAAACCTATGAAGCTTTCTACCGAGGAAGAAAGGGCATTTCGAGAAGCAGAGTTTTGTCATATTTGCAAGAAAACTTTAGATGAGAAACGCACACGTGATCATGATCACCTGTCAGGTGCGTTCAGAGGAGCTGCACATGTGGAATGTAACTTGAATTATAAGCAGTGTAAAACAATTCCTGTTATATTCCATAACTTGAAAAACTATGATGGTCATCATATTATGACAAAGCTTGGAAAATTTAAAGATCATGAAATCGATGTTATTGCTACTTCTATGGAAAACTATATCACTTTTAAAATCAGAAAGCCTACATCTTCTATTCAGATGGTGTTTATCGATTCTTTCCAATTTTTGCCTACGTCATTGGAAAAACTTGTTAAAAACCTTCAATCTGATAAATTCACCATACTTGAAGAAAACTTCCCACGAAATAATAATTTATCTTTACTCGTACGTAAAGGGGTTTACCCCTATGATTATTTTACTTCTTTCGATAAATTTAATGAAAAGCAGCTCCCTTCACCTTCTGCATTTTTTAATAGTTTAACCAATGAGTCAGTGGATGAAAAAGACTATCAACACGCCCAGAATGTATGGGAAGCATTTGACATTAAGACTCTCGGTGATTACCACAACCTTTATGTCAGGACAGGTGTTCTACTACTTGCTGACGTATTTCAAAACTTTAGGAAATTATGTCAGCTGTATTATGAAATTGACCCTGCTCACCTGTTTACTGCACCTTTACTCGCATGGCAAGCTTGTTTGAAGATGTCTGAAACATCTTTAGAGTTACTCAGTGATATAGATATGCTGCTTATGGTTGAAAATGGTATACGAGGGGGTATCAGTATGATTAGTCAAAGATACGCTCGAGCAAACATACCCGGTACGCCCGATTATAGGAAAAATGAGGCACCCAGCTACATCATGTACTGGGATGCTAACAATCTATACGGGTGGGCTATGAGCCAATTTTTGCCTTGTGGCGGTTTTGAATGGAGTGAAACAAGTCATATCACAGAAGAGTGGGTTCTATCTTTATCTGATCGCTCTGAAATTGGGTACCTTTTCGAGGTAGACTTGGAATACCCAAAACATTTACATCCTCTGCACAATGAATACCCTGTTGCTCCCGAGAGGATCACTGTAGAAGAATCCATGTTGTCTTCTCATGCAAGAAACTTACTTAAGAATAGAAAATTCGTGGGAACCCCTAAACTTATACCTAATTTAAATAATAAACGAAATTATATAACCCATTATCGTAATCTTAAATTTTATTTAGAACTTGGTTTAAAAATTACAGCTGTACATAAAGCCCTAAAATTTAAACAGACACCCTGGCTTCAGAAATATATTAATTTTAATACCGAGAAACGTAAAGAGGCTAAGTCCTCCTTTGAAAAGGACTTTTTTAAATTATTGAATAATTCTGTTTTTGGGAAGACAATGGAGAATCTTCGAAAAAGGAGAGACATTCTGCTTTGTAATGGTGAAAAAAGAGCAAAAAAATTAGTAGCTTCGCCTACTTTTAAATCATTTAAAACCTTTGATGAAGACTTAACCGCTGTAGAACGACTAAAAACTAGTATTTTAATGAATCGGCCTATCTATGTTGGGTTCGCTATTTTAGAACTCTCTAAATTAGTTATGTATGATTTTCATTATAACTTCATAAAGAAAACATATAAAGATCGGGCAACCCTATTATTCACTGATACAGATTCCTTAACTTACCATATTCAAACAAACAATATTTATAAGGATATGGATCAATACCGTAATTTGTTTGACTTCTCAGAGTATCCGAAATCACATGATGTATTCTCTGAGGATAATAAGAAAGTTCTCGGCAAGTTCAAGGATGAACTTAATGGTGAATTAGCCCTTGAGTTTGTCGGATTGAAATCAAAAATGTACTCACTGAAATCCTTTAAAGACGAGAAAAAGCGCGCAAAAGGCGTATCTACGCAGATTGTTCGACAGAAAATCAAGCATGAAGACTACTTGGAGTGTCTCCAGCAGCAAAAAACAAGCATGGAGAAACAGATAAGGATCGCCCAGGATTCTCATAATTTATATACATTAACCCAAAATAAAATTAGTCTAAGTCCTTTTGATGACAAGAGATACATTTTAGAAAATGGAATATTCAGCTTAGCGTATGGGCATTATGAAATTAACCAACATTGTAATGAAGAAGAAATATGCTGATTTGTAAATATCTTTCTGTATATAAACCTTTTCTATAAATTATTTTGTTTTAATAAAAAGCGTTAATTATATTTTGTGTACTTATTTAAAACTTTTATACAAACCTTTCTGATAAAACATTATCTATATGTACATACACGCACGCACGCATGCATGCGCAACGCACACACACACCGCCTAATGAGGTTTAAACGGTTCAAAACGGGTTACCATGTTTAAAAGTACTACAAAATGATTTTTTAATCGATCTAAAGCGTTAACCATATGCCAAGCTTAGTACAAAAAATATATATATATATAAGTTATGAAATATGTTAAAGTAAAAATTTTAAAAGATTTATAAAATTTTTGTTAATTTATAACTTTCTTAAAACTTTTTTTCAGTTAGATCGAGAATGATTAAAAACATTTTTATTTTATTTTATTGTTATTTTTTTTTTTTAATATTGTAAAAATTGTTTTTTTTTTTTTTTTCAAAAACTTTTTCTAAAGATTTTTTTTTAACTTTTTAACTTTATAATTTTTATTTTTTTTTTAAACTTTGATTTTAATTTTTTTTAACTTTTTAATTTTAATTTTTTTTAATTTTTTTTTTTTTACTTTTTACTTTTTTTTAAAACTTTATAATTTTTATTTTATTATTATTATTATTTTTTACTTTTTACTTTTTTTAACTTTTTTTTTTTAAGTTTTTAATTTTTAATAAAATTAGGTTGTAATTTCTAAATTATCACAAAATTTTAGGAAAACTTATATATTTTATGCAAAAACATGCGCAACTACATATAAACATAGTTATAAACAGACAGACATACATACACACAAAGAAAATTATATATAATAATATGTATTATCTATATACTTCTTAAAACATATTCTTATATACAAATCTTTCTAACAAAATATCGGACATATCAGCAAAATGAGATTGACAGAATCGTGCAGTAAAGCGAAGAGTGACTTTAATCATTGATTGAGCACTGTAAAAAATTTTCAGAAACGTTTCTGAAGGTAACGGAGACCTGTGCTGCACGATACTAACAGAAAGGTTTCTGATTCGATCAGAAAAATGTTTCGGCTAAAACACGGAACCTTTCCGATTCGTAATGAAACTTTCCTGAGTATATCTGAAACCTTCCTGAATATATCGGAAATCTTTCATTATGGATCGAAAAATTTTCTGAATATATCGCAAATCTTTCATAATATATCGGAAACTTTTCTGAATGTATCTAAAACCTTTCTGAATATATCTGAAGTGTTTCTGAATATATTTTTATCTTTTTTTATTATATATTATCTGAATTTTAAAAGAATACTTGAAAAGATAAGAATTTCTGTTCTTTTAAATATTCTAATCAAACTTATTTTTTATAATGATTCTTTTTTCTAGGCGAAATCATTCGGTATATTGCGTGATATTTTTCAGTTTATATCAAAATTTTATCAAATGTGTTTTAACCCTAATATTTAAGAATATTCACGAAGTGAATATTGGGGAATTGAGATATTTACCTTGTTTTTTAACAACATATCATGAAAAAAATATGGGATTCATACAGCTTCACAAATCAAGTATTTATTTTAAAAAATTTAAAAAAATAGCATATATACTTAGAAAGAAAACTTTCAAAACTTTTTATTAACATGAAATAGACAAACTAAAGCTTACTAATATATTTTAGATACATTTCAAATAATCTAACTCCCAGCAACATAAAATGATTAAAACTTATGTATGAGCTTTCCAAAAGCAATGCAGCTTCAGAGATCTGTTTATCTGTTAATTTTTTCGGTCCTTAAAAGGTAATTTTTCATATTAAAACAAGACAATTTTACAAAAATTCTCATCTTAAAACTGGACCCTTCACAAAATTTTTCGTTCCAAAACAGTATCCGTCACAAAATTCTTTGTCTTAAAAACAGGACTTTACCACCTCAAAAACTGAACTTTTCACAAATTTAAAGATTTAAAAATAAAATCTGACCTATCACAAAACAATTGAACTTATCAAAGTGCATAGCTTTTTTATGTGTAAAGGATAGATACAAAGGAACCTGATATAACGATAATTTCAAATTCCGAAAATTACGACCGGAATTTTTAAAAATATTAAAAAAACTGCACAATTTCACAATAACAGGACCCTGTGAGAAAAATCTGGACATAACCCTGAGATTAATAAAAACACCTAGGAATTTTTTTTTCAGAATTAGAATAAAATAAATAAATATAGTTTGTTTATTTTAAAACGATATTTTTAAAGTCAGACAAGTCAATTTTCAATATATAGTATTATAAAAGTTAGAGTTCTGAAACATCGTTAAAAATATATATATAAACAAACACACAATACCGCCGCCCGATATTATTCTTTAAGAGATAAAATTGCTACTAAATGCTATTTATAAACATATTTATTGAAGCAACATTAAAAAAACTTAAAATGAGAGACAAAGGATTTGTATTTTTATATTTTAGAGTATATTTTAATAATTATCCTTCCAACTCAAAGTATCTAAATGCTCATGTAAATAGTCCTAAAAGTTAGGGTTAAGACATTTGTTAAAAATATTGATATAAACTGAAAAATATCACGCCATGTATGAGATAATAATGAATATAAAACAGAATCATTATAAAAAATATTATTAGAGTAAAAACAGCAGAAATTCTTACCTTTTCAAATATTCCTTTTTTTAAATTCTCTTTTTGGACCGTTCGAATAACTAACATTATATTCCATATCCAACAATGTGCTGCTTTATTTTTGCCGTTAACGGCGTACACTGTTTGAAATAGTTGAGAAGAGAAATACTTGAAATGCGGACAAACTGGTTTGCTATAGAAGAGGGTCGGTTTCAATCACCTAAACCTAAAAATTCGGAAAGGTTTCTGATGGTTTCAGAAAGTGAAAATAGCTCTCAGATATCCGATGGTATCAGAAACATTCCTGTTAGAATACTAAACGTTCCAAATATTTTTTACAGTGAGCGTTTATTGCGCATTTGCGCAATTGCGCATCTCTTCGCTCTTCCTGTGGCCGTTGAACTCTCATTATCCTACTACTAATCTCTACATACACAGGGTCCGTAGCATTTAAGAATTAATTTATTGTTCCTACCAGTATCTCTAATCAATAATCGTCAGGATAAATTTCTTTAATATATGCAATAGAAATACATTATGAAGATAATTATTTCAAAATAGTGGTAGGAATAATAAAATTCCTTCTATATTTGTGGCGAGGCCTGACCATACTTTTTTGTCAATCAAGGCTGTTCTCAAATCCAAACTGGCTACTTTCTGACACATTTTCTAATTCAATTTCGTTCGCAAATGTATCAAATTGACAGGTGCTCTTATTCAGAAACTTTGTAATCGAAAGACGTTTCCCAATTTTTGTTAAAGGCAGAATATCTTTCAGAAAATACTGTCAAAGTGGACGTTTTGAACCGGATTCCAGACGCGGCATCACAAGAAAGGCGAAAAAACGTCTCGTCACGTGGCAGTGGCACGAATCACTTATAACTCGATAAGTAATTTGTTTATGAAAAAATGGAGAACTCATTTCGATTCCAAATCGCTTCCATAGTCAGACTTACAAATTTTATGTCGTTGCGTTTAAAAATGAGTCAGAAAACGTGTCGGAAAGTTTCGCGTTGCTGTGCAGGTCATTTGAGAGCCCAACAAAAGACGCAAATTTTAATTGGTGCGACTAGAGGGTGTGATTAAAAACTGATACACCTTAAAAAGCGTATTCAAATAGCAACAAATCAAAATTTCGTCATTTAATTGACAAAACAGCGGGTAGATTTTAGGTATGAACGATCATTTTATACAAATTGATGCTAATATTTTTTTTTAGGTGCGTTCGTAATTATATAAATACGTAGCACCTATTGTCGTCGTCTGGTCCGTCCGTCCGTCCGTTTGTCTGTCCGTCCGTCCGCATATAACAACCCAAAAACTACCCAACCGAATGGTTTGAAATTTAAGATATATTATCTTTGCAGAATTTTGTCGAGACATTTCAATTTTTTTTTTAATCGAATCAAAACTTTAGAAAATATTAATAAAAACAATTATTAAGAAATTTGATTTTTTTTAAAAAATAGGTGCTTTCTTGTTATAGGAGTTTCCGAGGTTGAATCGTCAAGCGACCGAGATACTTATTTTATGACAGAAATTAATCTGCAGACGATATAATTCATTTCACAGAATTAAAAATCATCTAGATCTGAATATTTATATAACTAGCACGAACGCACCTCGCTTCTAACGTTTGACGTACAATTTCCAACTTGTTTTCTTTTGTTGATAGCAAACGATTTTCCTTTACTTTTACTTGCAAGTTGCAAAAACATAGTTTTCAGAAAAGCGAAAGCATAAGTTTAAAAATCAATTAGACTTTGTGCAACAATGTGCCAATTTCAAATTGATTCGGTTCAAATTTGGAATATTTTCACGCGTTTTGTTTTGTTCGATTTTCTTTTAAAATAAAAAAATTGATGATTTAAAGGTTTCTTCTTAAGGCTGTTCTGAAAAAAACTGCCGCTCTGAGAAATCATCCCTTATAACTCCAAATGTAAAAATAAATACATAAATAAATAAATAAACTATTCAATTACAAATTACTTTAATAATCATACCTGCAAGTATCATCTTTTTATGTAAAAAATTGAGTCTGAAAATTTCGTTTTCGAGCGGGATTTTTTTTTTCTTTTCTTTTTTTCCTTTTTTTTTATTATTATTATTATTTTTTAATTTTATTTTTTATTTATTTATTTATTTATTTATTTATTTATTAAAGAACCGTTTTAAATGTTCAAACACAAGGCCTTTTTTGGATGCGTTACAATGAATTCAAATGCATTCAAATATTTTGGGTAGAGACAGTTTTGTGGAATGAATAGAGTTATAAATAGTTTGATATATGTCTAGATATCCATGTTTTTAACACCAATTTTCAACGTTATTTATTTACAACACTATGATTTTAAATTTTAAATGCCACATATTTTGCATGATTTTTGGCAAGATGGAATTGGAACCTTGCACGCTGAAAAAGGAACAAGCATTGATTATAAGGAGAGGAAAAAAAAAAAAAAAAAAAACCGAAACACTGTCAGTTGAAAAACCTGTCTTTTGGAGGTTTTCAAAAAAATATTTTTCCGGCTGAACACCGCGAAACTTTCTGACAGATTTTCTGACTCATTTTTAAACGTAAATGGTAAAATTGTGTTGAAACAAAAATTATTTATTGATTTTATAATGATGTAAAAAAAAAATTTTTTTTTTCATTATGGTAAGCATTTCAATTTCTTATTATTTTTATTTTTTTAATTGTTATTATTATTATTTATTTATTTATTTCATTGCAGATATGCCATTTGCTTTTGAGGAAAGCTCATGCAGATTTCTTGATAATCACAGGACATATTAAGAGAAGAAAATGAAGAAGCTTGAAATGACTTCATGGAAAAAAAAGTTTTATTTATGTTTTTCATTTTTAATCGTCTTTGTTTTCATGTTCATGAGTAAAAATGCAAACTAAATAAATAAATGATAACAAGTAATTACATTCAAAATAAATAAATTTATTTATTTAAAATTTATTTTTAATGCTTATAAATATAAAATAAAATATTACTAAAATGTAAAGTTTGGTTCAAGATTTACTTGTTTAATAAAATTTTCAGTAAATGGTTCATTAGCTTCTTTTTAAAGTTTTGTGAACAATTGATATTATTATTATTTTAAATTAATGATAGTAATAATAACATTCAATTATAAATATTCTATTATATAGTTTTTTATTAATAATTACATCTTGCTTTGTAATATTTTATAATTAAAAATTTTCGACATTAATTACTTTGCTTTTAATAATTTTTCATTTTTAATTGTTATTTTAAATTACATTGTTTTGTAATTTAATTTAAAAAGTTACATTCATAAAATACAGTATTTCTGCTAAACACTCTACACATTTTAATGATTTCTTCTAATGTAAATACAGAAAATTCTCACCAATATTTTATTTTCCTGTTAATTATTTTTATTAATAAATACATTTCGTAGAGATAAATAGTTAAACATTGCGTGCCGGCTAAAACAATTGCAACTCTCTAATTTAAAATTAAAGTGATTGTTTTGCCAATAGATGGCGCGACCATACGCATATAAGCATTTATTTGGATTTTAACTTTAACAGGAATCGGGAATTTGTTAATTGCGACGAAACAAGAAAGAGAAATATTTCTAAATATTTACAACATTTTTCAGAAATCTTAAGTACATTAATTTCATTAATCATATTAAAAATTATAAAATCAAAATAAAATAAACAAGAACGCAGAAAATAGAATAGAAGAAAGTGATGGAAATTAAATGTGAAACTTATATAAAAAAAATACTCAACTGGAATGCATTTCAATATACATAATAAGATGTTAAACATAATACTACTAATAATAATCTAACAGTTATTTAAATAAACTTATACAAATAAGAGAAATTTTAAATAAAATTTTCTATGATTTAATTATACAAAATAAGAATTCTTTCTTAAAATTCGGTTTTGTTTATATTTACATAAATGTTTATTTCATATACGGCAAATATATTTTGACGTATTTTCTAATATTTTTATATTTTTAATATTTATGTGCACTTAATTAAAAAAAAAAAAAAAAAAGGCTTAAAATTGCCCCCTTCGCAATTCATAAAAAAATTATGTATCACAGAGCAGTTATTAACTAACAATACACAATTAAAATTATTTCATCTGAGATGGATATTTATTACAAATGTGTTTATATAACTTAATATAAATTGATGTTGCACTAAAATAATTTATATATTGATATTACTTAAACACAATTTTAAATAAATATACAGAAATTTCTCTAATAAAAATATAAAACTATAAAATAATATAATAAACGTTATTTTTCTTATTAATAAATGAAAAAAATTTTTTTTTCAAGTATAAGCGATCTAGGTATCAGTTTTATTTTAATGTTTTATAAATCCTTTGATCACTAATATAAACATTCTTTAGAATCAAAACGGTGCCTTCGTTCACTCTATGAATAGTAAATAGATAAAATGTCGGAAAAGAACAAACTTGATTTGTGATTATTTCTTTTTTATTTTTCTCAAGTATGAGCGAATTGAGATATACCAATATTATTTTAATGTTTTCTAAATTTTAATACCCTTAACGTAAACATATATCAAAATCAAAATGGTTTCTTCGTTCGCTCTATGTAAAACATATAGATAAACTGTGTGTGTGTGGCAGGGGGGGGGGGGGGGGGGGGAGCAAAAATCGCCAAATTTTCACAAAATCTTACACACCAAGACATTAAAAAATAATAATAAAATAAAGAATCTGAGATTTTATTACAATACAAGTAATAATAAAAGCCTGTAAACAAAATTAAGAATTGCTTCTTATCATAATAATAAAATGTTTTATCATTATAATAATACGTATCAATGTATAGTGATCTAACTTAAAAAAAGTATAGGTAATTAAAAAAAAAAAAAAAAGATGGGGGAAGGAATGTATGACGGTATTGCATGGTATAATTAATTGTAATTATTGAAAAAGTATTTACCTGTAACTATTATAAAAAATGCGCCACAGTTATAGATACACAAGTTCAGTTATCAGTAGATGGAAAGTGGGGGTTCAACGGCCACAGGCGCATTCGCAATGTGCAGCTGCACATCCGATGTGCAGCGGACTCCTACGTCATAGTATCTTTACAAGGTTCTGATTTTCTGATCCCTTTATAGAACTAGTTTTTTTCCAATGCTATGTTTGATATTATCCTGGCAAAGCAGATTTATTTATCTCTCTCTATATATACGTGTATGTCTGGTACTATCCTAGCAAAGCAGAGTTATATATATATCTCTATAAGTAGAGAGAAAATGGGGCTCCGGCCCCAGGAGGTGGAGTGTGGAGCGAGGAGGGAGGAGGGCTCCTCCTCCCGAAGTGCCCTCCTCCTCCTCCTCCTCCTCCTCCTGAAGTGCCCTCCTCCACCTCCCGAAGTGCCCTCCTCCTCCTCCTCCTCTCGAAGTGCCCTCCTCCTCCACCACCTAAGATAAGGGGATTAATTAAGGATTAGTGTTAATTAATTTTAATTAGGAAACTTAGAAATTTTTTGAAGCAAAATTTTTTTTTTTTTTTTTTTTTTTCGCGGACAATTTTCTACTAGAGTATGAGGTGTGTTTTAACGGATTTATTTTAGTGAATTAGAAATTTAATTAGTTTTAATTGCGAGACTTAGAAATTTTTCGAAGCAATTTTTTTTTTCAACGAGAGTATACAGTTTGATTATGAGTGTATGCAGTAGAAGTGAATGATTAATTAATTAAAAATATTAATTAAACATAGTAATTAATTAATTTTAATTGCAGAACTTAAGAATTTTCGCGAGATTTTTTTTTTTTTTCAACGAGAGTAGGGTATTCGATATACATGTTAGAGGAGAATTTTAAAAGTCAATAATGGTTTAATTAAAAAGGGTTATTCATTAATTTTAATTGGGGAACTTAGAAATTTTTCGAAGCAAATTTTTTTTTTTTCAACGGGAGTATGCAGTTTGATTATGAGTGTATGCAGTAGAAGTGAATGATTAATTAATTAAAAATATTAATTAAAAATAGTAATTAATTAATTTTAATTGCAGAACTTAAAAATTTTCGCGAGATTTTTTTTTTTTTTTCAACGAGAGTAGGGTATTCGATATACATGTTAGAGGAGAATTTTAAAAGTCAATAATGGTTTAATTAAAAATGGTGATTAATTTTAATTGGGGAACTTAGACATTTTTCGAAGCAAATATTTTTTCAACGAGATAGGCTATTTGTTATACATGTTAGAGTATATTACAGGTGAATTTTAAAAGTCAATAATGATTTAATTAAAAAGGGTCATTAATTAATTTTAATTGAAGAACTTAAGAAATTTTGGCGAGATTTTTTTTTCCCTCAACGAGAGTACGCAGTTTGCATGTGCAGTAGAATGGTAGATGCTAGTAATTAAAAAGGGTCATTAATTAATTTTAATTGGCGGACTTCAACATTTTTGGGGCAAACAGGCGCGTTTTAATGAATTCGATATAGGTTGTAGTAGGTCCCGCATGAATGATACTGTACTCAACTGAATAGCTCCCCCCTCCCCCTCCCTTTTTTACCCAGAGGGGGCCCTTCGATAGACTAACAATACACACTTACAAAAGTATAGAGTACTATAAAAAGAATTTTAGCGTATATGTAAATAAACAAGTATGTAAAATCAGGCATAATTCATGAATCACTTTCCACAAAAAATACAGATTGGTACAAAAAGAATTTTAACGTATATATAAAATAAACAAGAATGAAAAATCATGCGTAGCGACATAATTCATGAATCACTTTCCAACATCATTGAAATGTTATGTGAATAAAATATAATTTTACCAGCTAGTGCGTAGTTAATTAAAATAGTGAACAGATCCCCTTTTTAATAAAAAGGAACCCTTCACAATAATCCATTTATGCATAAGGACCCTTCATAAAATCAGATAATTTACACTTTACCCTGTTTTTTTTTCAATTCAAGTTAGGGTAAAAGTACAGTTTACGCATCGATAGATTCAAAATACAGGGACCCTTCGAAGTGTGAACTCGCATTAGACTATAGGGCCCCTTCATAAAATAAATGAGATACATGCCCTATTCGACCTTTTTTTTTTTTTCAATTCAAGTTATGCTAAAAGTACAGCTTACGCATCGATAGGTTCAAAATACAGGAACCCTTCGAAGTGTGAACTCGCATTAGACTATAGGGCCCCTTCATAAAATAAATTAGATACATGCCCTATTCAAATAAAAACCACCCTTCACAAAAACTGTAGGGGTTCCCTTTTGGAATAAAAAAGCATCCTTCACAAAAATTCCAATTATGCATAAGATCCCTTCATAAAATCAGATAATTTACACTTTCGCCTTTTTTTTTTTTTTCAATTCAAGTTAGGCTAAAAGTATAGCTTGCGCGTCGATATGTTCAAAACACATAGTTATAGATATTAAGCTACCTTCACAAAATAAATTCAATAGATTCATGTTATATTATGGCGACAGAAATACAAGGGATACTCACCTTCCATGAAAATGCAAGGTCCGCTGTTTGAATGAAAAGGCCTCCCTTCACAATATACCCTGTAAAAATATTATGATTCCACAGATATTTTAAGAAATAGAGTACTAATCTCAAATGAATACGAATTCATGCAATGTAAAAAATAGGTTTTACACGAACACATTTTTAGTATAACGTTCAAAATATAGATTTTAGAAAAAAAAAGTACATTTTTCACCAAATTTATCATACAAGTCTGTAAAATAGGGTAGATCATTTCATGAAAAATAATTGAATTTTCGAATGATTATGCTTTAAAATACATATTTATAACTGCAACTAAGATTTGAATGTTCCCCCTCAACATGCATATCGCTGAATCATAATGAGTCATATTATCAGATAAGCGAAGATCTTGCTTTGATTTCACCCCGTATGCGATAATGAGTCACTCCGCGATAAGAAATACCTGAGACTCGTAATTTCTGACACATTTTTTGTAGGTAAATGAACTATTTAAAACCGTCAATGTATACGAATTATTTCGTGTAGTTCTATATAGGTGCTACTCTTCATATATACATATGGTGATATATACTAAAATCTGTTAAGTTTTAAAAGGCTTCACTGTGTATTCATTGTAAAATAAGAAATATCCCTTAAGAATTTTGAGTATAAGAGACGGGTTTAAAGGAATTTGAATCTGTTTAAATGTACCTGTGTTTAAATGAACTTGATACATCTTAGGGTAAAAAATATACAGGAGTCCCTATAAAATATAGGAATTAAATTTTAAATATTTTAAAATTACATTAGTCTATGCTTTTTTTGTATAGAAAAATTATACTAAATTGTGTTTTTAGTATTTTAACTTAAAAACTTCTTTTGAGGAATGAATAACTAACCTTTTGACTTTGTTTTTATAAAATATATATTGTACTATTTAGTTAGGGCATTATTTAAAAAATTTTTGTTTTTAATATTGAAAAAAAGTTATCTTATCTAAATATTTAAACCATAATGTACTGGAATTCATCCAAATTCGACTGCATGCATGCCTTAAAAGAACTAAACGTGTTCGCTTATCTCTTAAAACCACGGGATATTATAACGTTATGGATAAAGCATAGGGTAGAATACAGAATGAATAGGTATTATAAAGCAGAATCATAAATTTTGCATACTTTACACTTGTAGTATGTGAAATGATTGCTACTATTGCCTATATGAGAAAATGAATCATCAACGAATCTTATTAGTGTATGTTATATTTAACCAACAGGCTTGAAATGCGTGAATTTTGACTAGAATTAATCATTGAATGTAAAAATGATTTATTTTTAGATCTAATATTTATATCGTTTAACATTTTAAAATATATACATAAATTAATCTTACCTTATTCACAAACTTGCAATCCCGTCTTCAATATATGACTACAGCATGAAAAAACATGCGTGCTACTTGTATAGCAACAGACCAGAAATGATTTCAGTACAAGTCCATTATCTTATCGTTAATCTATAGATTAGTAACATCACGTGACTGATTGCGATAACATTCTATATAAGATTTACTGATATGAATACATTTCAATTCATTTCTCCCAAAAGCAAGTGTATGAGTTGGTTGTGAGATCTAGGTAAGTATCCTTACTTTATATATTTAAAGTTATAATATATGAATAGATATAATATTAATGTATTTTTTCAATATGTATGGTAGGCAAAAAGGAATAGGTAGGCAAAAAGAATAGGTATTATTGCATGTTTCCTCTAATTTATTTTTAAAATAATTATTTTAAAAATACATACTAACAATTTATGCGATGAGTCACACAGCATGATGGGACGATACATGAAATTTATTTTTATATTATACAAGCTCCTATATACAATTCATATGGGTGAGCAAGATTATTTTTAGACTAGAATTATTCACTGAATGTAAAAAAAAAAAAAAAAAAATGATTTATATTTAGATCTAATATCGTTTAACATTTTAAAATCCTATTAAAAGTATATACATTAGTATGCTTGTGAAAGGCCTATTGTTAATACGAAACGTTGTGTGAAGTGTCCTGTTTTAGGGTTAAAAGTTTCGTGAAGGGGTCTGTTTGAAGGAGCCTGTTTCGAAATGACTTAAGAACGCACAATTTATTCCTAAACATTCAACTCGATTCGTTATATATGCTTTATTAAGTATTCAATAAAAAATAATAACTAAGAAATAAAATTAAAAATAGTAATTAAGAGATATCCTTAAGAATTCTTGCGATAGGAGATTGGTTTTAATTAAATAGGTTAATGAATCTAATTCGATACAAGTCTTGTTAAAACAGAGATTATAGTTAAAATACACATTAATTATACAGCATTACACTGTATTACACAATGCGCTACCTCACCTATATTATCACAGAAATACCTTCGATAAAATTTAGACTAACAATACACACCTAAAAAAATATATACAGAGTACCCAGAACATGATAGGAATGAATGAAAAATTTTAACGTAAATTATAAAATAGGATCTACAATAAGTGACAATAAATAAATATGAAGGAAAAATCATGAGTCATGGTATACTTTATGAAACACTTTCCAATGCTATGTGACTATCGTTAAGAATTTGAAATAAGTGAATTAGATTTAATAATTCATACTGGAAATGTATTTTAAAAAAAATTAGTAGCTTCGCCTACTTTTAAATCATTCAAGACATATGATGAAGGCTTGGCTGCTGTAGAAAAGCTTAATACTTGTATCTTAATGAATCGACCTATTTATGTCGGATTCACAATTTTAGAATTATCTAAATTAGTTATGTATGATTTTCATTACAATTTTATAAAGAAAACATACAAAGATCGTGCAGTTATACTCTTTACGGATATAGATTCCTTAACTTATCATATTCAAACACATAATATTTATAAGGATATGGAGCACCATCATGATTTTTTCGACTTTTCTGAATACTCGAAATCCCATCGTCTAAACCGCACAAGTATCGAACCCACAAACATATAATCAGACTTGACATTTTATAACCAGGACGCTAACCACAGGGCTAAGTGAGCCCCCGCTTATTTTATAATCACCACGCTGACTATTGGACTTAGTAAGCCCCAGGCTAATTTATATCCACCACGCTAACTATTGGGCTTAGTGAGCCTCCCGCTTATTTTATAGTCACCACGTTTACTACTGGGCTGAGTGAGCCCCAGGCTATTTTATACCCACCACGCTAACTGTGGGGCCTAGTGAACCCCCGCTTATTTTATAGCCACCATACTAACCACAGGGCTAAGTGAGCCCCCGCTTATTTTACAGTCACCATGCTAAGTATTAGGCTGAGTGAGCCCCAGGCTATTTTATAGCTACTACGATAACCCCAGGGCTAAGTGAGCCTCCCGCTTATTTTATAGTCACCACGTTTACTACTGGGCTGAGTGAGCCCCAGGCTATTTTATACCCACCACGCTTACAGGGATAAGTGAACCCCCGCTTATTATATAGTCAACACGCTAACTACTGGGCTGATTAAGCCCCAGGTATTTTATACCCACCACGCTAACTACTGGCTGAGTGAGCCCCAGGCTATTTTATACCCACCACGCTTACAGGGCTAAGTGAGCCCCCCGCTTATTATATAGTCAACACGCTAACTACTGGACTGATTAAGCCCCAGGTATTTTATACCCATCACGCTAACTACTGGGCTGAGTGAGCTCCAGGTTATTTAGTCGCATGAATATGATTTCCAAGGTATATGTCCTAACTTGATTTAGACCATTGCCTATAGTAAGATAAAGCTGCGAAGTAAATTGGTAAACTATATGCACATTTCCCATGGAAACTCACTTGTGTTTTCTTAAATATCTGCAGAAATCAGCATAGTTTATTAAAATTATATACATTCTCATTAGTTTATGAATCTACTAACTTGTAATATCCATATGGTAACTTGGATCATTAGTATTCCCACTTAAAAATTTCTTTTGTAGATTTAATATGATAAACACTAACATGAGACTGACTAAACTTTTACCATTTTCATTTCAACTTAGTTTTAGGAAATTTATCTACATAGCTTTAAATTTTACTGTTTAGTAAGTCTATTATTTTAAAGTATTATTTTTTAGTTCTAATATTCAAAACATATTCATATCGTTTTACATAGTAAGTATCAAGTTAATTTAAAGTCATATTAAAAAAATATACATACAAATACTATTCTTACCTAACACGCCAGCTAGCTAAGCACCCAACCGTCTCACACCAAGGCTCTGAGAAAAGTGAATGCTTGTTCAGGGCCTTATCAGTTAATATAATCACTGATAAGACTTGATCACGTGATCTCTGACGTCATTGGTGACGTATTGAATGATACCACATGGTCACGTGATATCACTTAAACAGTGACGTCACATGTCACGTGATCAAGTCTTATCAGTGATTATATTAACTGATAAGGCCCTGAACAAGCATTCACTTTTCTCAGAGCCTTGGTGTGAGACGGTTGGGTGCTTAGCTAGCTGGCGTGTTAGGTAAGAATAGTATTTGTATGTATATTTTTTTAATATGACTTTAAATTAACTTGATACTTACTATGTAAAACGATATGAATATGTTTTGAATATTAGAACTAAAAAATAATACTTTAAAATAATAGACTTACTAAACAGTAAAATTTAAAGCTATGTAGATAAATTTCCTAAAACTAAGTTGAAATGAAAATGGTAAAAGTTTAGTCAGTCTCATGTTAGTGTTTATCATATTAAATCTACAAAAGAAATTTTTAAGTGGGAATACTAATGATCCAAGTTACCATATGGATATTACAAGTTAGTAGATTCATAAACTAATGAGAATGTATATAATTTTAATAAACTATGCTGATTTCTGCAGATATTTAAGAAAACACAAGTGAGTTTCCATGGGAAATGTGCATATAGTTTACCAATTTACTTCGCAGCTTTATCTTACTATAGGCAATGGTCTAAATCAAGTTAGGACATATACCTTGGAAATCATATTCATGCGACTAAATAACCTGGAGCTCACTCAGCCCAGTAGTTAGCGTGATGGGTATAAAATACCTGGGGCTTAATCAGTCCAGTAGTTAGCGTGTTGACTATATAATAAGCGGGGGGCTCACTTAGCCCTGTAAGCGTGGTGGGTATAAAATAGCCTGGGGCTCACTCAGCCAGTAGTTAGCGTGGTGGGTATAAAATACCTGGGGCTTAATCAGCCCAGTAGTTAGCGTGTTGACTATATAATAAGCGGGGGTTCACTTATCCCTGTAAGCGTGGTGGGTATAAAATAGCCTGGGGCTCACTCAGCCCAGTAGTAAACGTGGTGACTATAAAATAAGCGGGAGGCTCACTTAGCCCTGGGGTTATCGTAGTAGCTATAAAATAGCCTGGGGCTCACTCAGCCTAATACTTAGCATGGTGACTGTAAAATAAGCGGGGGCTCACTTAGCCCTGTGGTTAGTATGGTGGCTATAAAATAAGCGGGGGTTCACTAGGCCCCACAGTTAGCGTGGTGGGTATAAAATAGCCTGGGGCTCACTCAGCCCAGTAGTAAACGTGGTGACTATAAAATAAGCGGGAGGCTCACTAAGCCCAATAGTTAGCGTGGTGGATATAAATTAGCCTGGGGCTTACTAAGTCCAATAGTCAGCGTGGTGATTATAAAATAAGCGGGGGCTCACTTAGCCCTGTGGTTAGCGTCCTGGTTATAAAATGTCAAGTCTGATTATATGTTTGTGGGTTCGATACTTGTGCGGTTTAGACGATGGGATTTCGAGTATTCAGAAAAGTCGAAAAAATCATGATGGTGCTCCATATCCTTATAAATATTATGTGTTTGAATATGATAAGTTAAGGAATCTATATCCGTAAAGAGTATAACTGCACGATCTTTGTATGTTTTCTTTATAAAATTGTAATGAAAATCATACATAACTAATTTAGATAATTCTAAAATTGTGAATCCGACATAAATAGGTCGATTCATTAAGATACAAGTATTAAGCTTTTCTACAGCAGCCAAGCCTTCATCATATGTCTTGAATGATTTAAAAGTAGGCGAAGCTACTAATTTTTTTTAAAATACATTTCCAGTATGAATTATTAAATCTAATTCACTTATTTCAAATTCTTAACGATAGTCACATAGCATTGGAAAGTGTTTCATAAAGTATACCATGACTCATGATTTTTCCTTCATATTTATTTATTGTCACTTATTGTAGATCCTATTTTATAATTTACGTTAAAATTTTTCATTCATTCCTATCATGTTCTGGGTACTCTGTATATATTTTTTTAGGTGTGTATTGTTAGTCTAAATTTTATCGAAGGTATTTCTGTGATAATATAGGTGAGGTAGCGCATTGTGTAATACAGTGTAATGCTGTATAATTAATGTGTATTTTAACTATAATCTCTGTTTTAACAAGACTTGTATCGAATTAGATTCATTAACCTATTTAATTAAAACCAATCTCCTATCGCAAGAATTCTTAAGGATATCTCTTAATTACTATTTTTAATTTTATTTCTTAGTTATTATTTTTTATTGAATACTTAATAAAGCATATATAACGAATCGAGTTGAATGTTTAGGAATAAATTGTGCGTTCTTAAGTCATTTCGAAACAGGCTCCTTCAAACAGACCCCTTCACGAAACTTTTAACCCTAAAACAGGACACTTCACACAACGTTTCGTATTAACAATAGGCCTTTCACAAGCATACTAATGTATATACTTTTAATAGGATTTTAAAATGTTAAACGATATTAGATCTAAATATAAATCATTTTTTTTTTTTTTTTTTTACATTCAGTGAATAATTCTAGTCTAAAAATAATCTTGCTCACCCATATGAATTGTATATAGGAGCTTGTATAATATAAAAATAAATTTCATGTATCGTCCCATCATGCTGTGTGACTCATCGCATAAATTGTTAGTATGTATTTTTAAAATAATTATTTTAAAAATAAATTAGAGGAAACATGCAATAATACCTATTCTTTTTGCCTACCTATTCCTTTTTGCCTACCATACATATTGAAAAAATACATTAATATTATATCTATTCATATATTATAACTTTAAATATATAAAGTAAGGATACTTACCTAGATCTCACAACCAACTCATACACTTGCTTTTGGGAGAAATGAATTGAAATGTATTCATATCAGTAAATCTTATATAGAATGTTATCGCAATCAGTCACGTGATGTTACTAATCTATAGATTAACGATAAGATAATGGACTTGTACTGAAATCATTTCTGGTCTGTTGCTATACAAGTAGCACGCATGTTTTTTCATGCTGTAGTCATATATTGAAGACGGGATTGCAAGTTTGTGAATAAGGTAAGATTAATTTATGTATATATTTTAAAATGTTAAACGATATAAATATTAGATCTAAAAATAAATCATTTTTACATTCAATGATTAATTCTAGTCAAAATTCACGCATTTCAAGCCTGTTGGTTAAATATAACATACACTAATAAGATTCGTTGATGATTCATTTTCTCATATAGGCAATAGTAGCAATCATTTCACATACTACAAGTGTAAAGTATGCAAAATTTATGATTCTGCTTTATAATACCTATTCATTCTGTATTCTACCCTATGCTTTATCCATAACGTTATAATATCCCGTGGTTTTAAGAGATAAGCGAACACGTTTAGTTCTTTTAAGGCATGCATGCAGTCGAATTTGGATGAATTCCAGTACATTATGGTTTAAATATTTAGATAAGATAACTTTTTTTCAATATTAAAAACAAAAATTTTTTAAATAATGCCCTAACTAAATAGTACAATATATATTTTATAAAAACAAAGTCAAAAGGTTAGTTATTCATTCCTCAAAAGAAGTTTTTAAGTTAAAATACTAAAAACACAATTTAGTATAATTTTTCTATACAAAAAAAGCATAGACTAATGTAATTTTAAAATATTTAAAATTTAATTCCTATATTTTATAGGGACTCCTGTATATTTTTTACCCTAAGATGTATCAAGTTCATTTAAACACAGGTACATTTAAACAGATTCAAATTCCTTTAAACCCGTCTCTTATACTCAAAATTCTTAAGGGATATTTCTTATTTTACAATGAATACACAGTGAAGCCTTTTAAAACTTAACAGATTTTAGTATATATCACCATATGTATATATGAAGAGTAGCACCTATATAGAACTACACGAAATAATTCGTATACATTGACGGTTTTAAATAGTTCATTTACCTACAAAAAATGTGTCAGAAATTACGAGTCTCAGGTATTTCTTATCGCGGAGTGACTCATTATCGCATACGGGGTGAAATCAAAGCAAGATCTTCGCTTATCTGATAATATGACTCATTATGATTCAGCGATATGCATGTTGAGGGGGAACATTCAAATCTTAGTTGCAGTTATAAATATGTATTTTAAAGCATAATCATTCGAAAATTCAATTATTTTTCATGAAATGATCTACCCTATTTTACAGACTTGTATGATAAATTTGGTGAAAAATGTACTTTTTTTTTCTAAAATCTATATTTTGAACGTTATACTAAAAATGTGTTCGTGTAAAACCTATTTTTTACATTGCATGAATTCGTATTCATTTGAGATTAGTACTCTATTTCTTAAAATATCTGTGGAATCATAATATTTTTACAGGGTATATTGTGAAGGGAGGCCTTTTCATTCAAACAGCGGACCTTGCATTTTCATGGAAGGTGAGTATCCCTTGTATTTCTGTCGCCATAATATAACATGAATCTATTGAATTTATTTTGTGAAGGTAGCTTAATATCTATAACTATGTGTTTTGAACATATCGACGCGCAAGCTATACTTTTAGCCTAACTTGAATTGAAAAAAAAAAAAAAGGCGAAAGTGTAAATTATCTGATTTTATGAAGGGATCTTATGCATAATTGGAATTTTTGTGAAGGATGCTTTTTTATTCCAAAAGGGAACCCCTACAGTTTTTGTGAAGGGTGGTTTTTATTTGAATAGGGCATGTATCTAATTTATTTTATGAAGGGGCCCTATAGTCTAATGCGAGTTCACACTTCGAAGGGTTCCTGTATTTTGAACCTATCGATGCGTAAGCTGTACTTTTAGCATAACTTGAATTGAAAAAAAAAAAAAGGTCGAATAGGGCATGTATCTCATTTATTTTATGAAGGGGCCCTATAGTCTAATGCGAGTTCACACTTCGAAGGGTCCCTGTATTTTGAATCTATCGATGCGTAAACTGTACTTTTACCCTAACTTGAATTGAAAAAAAAACAGGGTAAAGTGTAAATTATCTGATTTTATGAAGGGTCCTTATGCATAAATGGATTATTGTGAAGGGTTCCTTTTTATTAAAAAGGGGATCTGTTCACTATTTTAATTAACTACGCACTAGCTGGTAAAATTATATTTTATTCACATAACATTTCAATGATGTTGGAAAGTGATTCATGAATTATGTCGCTACGCATGATTTTTCATTCTTGTTTATTTTATATATACGTTAAAATTCTTTTTGTACCAATCTGTATTTTTTGTGGAAAGTGATTCATGAATTATGCCTGATTTTACATACTTGTTTATTTACATATACGCTAAAATTCTTTTTATAGTACTCTATACTTTTGTAAGTGTGTATTGTTAGTCTATCGAAGGGCCCCCTCTGGGTAAAAAAGGGAGGGGGAGGGGGGAGCTATTCAGTTGAGTACAGTATCATTCATGCGGGACCTACTACAACCTATATCGAATTCATTAAAACGCGCCTGTTTGCCCCAAAAATGTTGAAGTCCGCCAATTAAAATTAATTAATGACCCTTTTTAATTACTAGCATCTACCATTCTACTGCACATGCAAACTGCGTACTCTCGTTGAGGGAAAAAAAAATCTCGCCAAAATTTCTTAAGTTCTTCAATTAAAATTAATTAATGACCCTTTTTAATTAAATCATTATTGACTTTTAAAATTCACCTGTAATATACTCTAACATGTATAACAAATAGCCTATCTCGTTGAAAAAATATTTGCTTCGAAAAATGTCTAAGTTCCCCAATTAAAATTAATCACCATTTTTAATTAAACCATTATTGACTTTTAAAATTCTCCTCTAACATGTATATCGAATACCCTACTCTCGTTGAAAAAAAAAAAAAAATCTCGCGAAAATTTTTAAGTTCTGCAATTAAAATTAATTAATTACTATTTTTAATTAATATTTTTAATTAATTAATCATTCACTTCTACTGCATACACTCATAATCAAACTGCATACTCCCGTTGAAAAAAAAAAAATTTGCTTCGAAAAATTTCTAAGTTCCCCAATTAAAATTAATGAATAACCCTTTTTAATTAAACCATTATTGACTTTTAAAATTCTCCTCTAACATGTATATCGAATACCCTACTCTCGTTGAAAAAAAAAAAAAATCTCGCGAAAATTCTTAAGTTCTGCAATTAAAATTAATTAATTACTATGTTTAATTAATATTTTTAATTAATTAATCATTCACTTCTACTGCATACACTCATAATCAAACTGTATACTCTCGTTGAAAAAAAAAATTGCTTCGAAAAATTTCTAAGTCTCGCAATTAAAACTAATTAAATTTCTAATTCACTAAAATAAATCCGTTAAAACACACCTCATACTCTAGTAGAAAATTGTCCGCGAAAAAAAAAAAAAAAAAAAAAAATTTTGCTTCAAAAAATTTCTAAGTTTCCTAATTAAAATTAATTAACACTAATCCTTAATTAATCCCCTTATCTTAGGTGGTGGAGGAGGAGGGCACTTCGAGAGGAGGAGGAGGAGGAGGGCACTTCGGGAGGTGGAGGAGGGCACTTCAGGAGGAGGAGGAGGAGGAGGAGGAGGGCACTTCGGGAGGAGGAGCCCTCCTCCCTCCTCGCTCCACACTCCACCTCCTGGGGCCGGAGCCCCATTTTCTCTCTACTTCTATATATTCGTGTATGTCTGGTATTATCCTGGCAAAGCAGATTTATTAATCTCTCTCTATATATTCGTGTATGTCTGGTACTATCCTAGCAAAGCAGATTTATATATATCTCTCTATATATTCGTGTATGTCTGGTATTATCCTGTCAAATCAGATTTATTTATCTTTCTCTATATATTCGTGTATGTCTGGTACTATCCTGGCAAAGCAGATTTATTTATCTCTCTCTGTATATTCGTGTATGTCTGGTACTATCCTGGCAAAGCAGATTTATTTATCTCTCTCTGTATATTCGTGTATGTCTGGTACTATCCTGGCAAAGCAGATTTATTTATCTCTCTCTGTATATTCGTGTATGTCTGATACTATGATGGCAAAGCGATTATATGTGTGTGTGTGGGTAAAATATATATCCATATCATTCATAAACTGGAAAAAAATATTAAAATCATTTTTAAAAAGAATGCATAATTTAAAAAAAAAAAAAAAAAAAAAAAAAAAAACTTTAGAAAATTACAAAGTATTAAAAAAAAACTTTAGAAAATTAAAAAATAGTAAAAAAAAAAGTTTAAAAACTTTATATGATGATAAAAATACGTATGTTTGTATATGTGGGTGATTATACGTATGGGTAGAATAGGTTTCAATAAAGTTCACATACATAGCATTCTACAAGAAATGTTTGTGTAGAAGTTTTTAATAAGTACACATATTTAAAATTAACATTTTTTATTAAAACAAAAAATACAGAAAGTTTTATTTACAGTAGAGTATTTACATCTCGATTTTGCATTAACAATACAAATAAGCATTTTCTTCTTTATTACAATCTTCATTAATGTCACAATGTCCATACGCTAAGCTGGATATCCCATCATCTAACAAGTAGCGCTTATCGTCAAAAGGACTTAGACTAATCTTATTCTGAGTTAGTGTGTATAGACGATGGTTATCTTGGGCGATCCTCGTCTGCTTCTCCATACTTGTTTTTTGCTGTTGTAGACACTCCAAATAGTCTTCATGCTTTATTTTCTGACGAACAATCTGTGTTGACACACCTTTTGCTCGCTTCTTTACTTCTTTCATGGATTTTAATGAATACATTTTAGCCCTGAGGCCAACAAATTCAAGGGCTAATTCGCCATTTAGCTCGTCCTTAAACTTACCAATCACCTTTTTGTTATCATCAGAGAATAAATTATGGGATTTTGAATAGTCGGAGAAGTCAAACAAATTACGATGTTGCTTCATGTCATCAAAAATATTGTTTGTTTTTATATGATAAGCTAAGGAGTCTGTGTCAGTAAAAAGAAGTGTCGCTCGATTTTTGTATATGCTTTTTATATACCCATAATGAAATTGAAACATTAATAATTTAGATAGCTCTAAAATTGTGAATCCGACATAAATAGGTCGATTCATTAAGATACTATTATTAAGCCGTTCTACAGCAGCCAAGCCTTCATCATAGGTTTTAAAGGATTTAAATAAGGGTGATGCCACTAGTTTTTTAGCTCTTTTTTCATCATTACACAATACAATATTTCGCCTTTTTCGAAGATTTTCCATGGTTTTACCAAAAACAGAATTATTTAACAATTTAAAAAAATCCTTTTCAAAAGAAGATGTTGCTTCTTTCCTTTTTTGAGTATTAAAATTAATATATTTCTCAAGCCAAGGTGCTTGTTTAAATTTTATGGCTTTATGTACAGCAGTAATTTTTAGTCCAAGCTGCAAATAATATTTTAAGTTGCGATAATGGGTTATATAATTCCTTTTATTATTCAAATTGGGTATAAGTTTAGGGGTTCCTATGAATTTTCTATTATTATTCACCAAGTTTCGTGCATAGGGAGATAGCATTTGTTCCTCCACAGTTACTCTCTCAGGGGCGACAGGGTATTCATTGTGCAAAGGATGTAAATGTTTTGGATAATCGAGGTCCACCTCAAAGAGATACCCAATTTCAGAACTATCAGGTAGAGACAAAATCCAATCTTCTGTGATATGACTAGTTTCACACCATTTAAATCCGCCATAGGGTAAAAATTGGCTCATAGCCCACCCATATAAGTTATTAGCATCCCAGTACATGATGTAGCTGGGTGCCTCATTTTCTCTATAATCAGGCGTACCGGGTATGTTTGCCTTAGCATATCTTCGGCTTATCATACTGACGCCTCCACGTATTCCATTTTCAACCATGAGCAACATGTTTATATCAGTAAGTAACTCTAAAGGTGTTTCAGACATCTTCAAACTCGCCTGCCATGCGAGGGAAGGTGCAGTGAACAGGTGAGCAGGATCAATTTCATAATACTGCTGACATAATTTCCTAAAGTTTTGAAACACGTCAGCAAGTAGTAGAACATCTGTCTTCACATACAGATTGTGATAATCCCCCAAAGTTTTAAGACTGAAGGTGTTCCACACATTCTGGGCATGCTGATAATCCTCATCTTGAATATCTTCATTGGTCAAGCTATTAAAAAATGCTGAAGGTAGGGGGAGCTGCTTCTCTTCAAATTTTTCAAAAGACGTAAAATAATCATAGGGGTAAACCCCTTTACGTGTCAGTAAAGATAAATTATTATTTTGTGGGAAATTTTCAAGTATGGTAAATTGATCATCTCGAAGATTTTTAACAAGTTTTTCCAATGACGTAGGCAAAAATTGGAAAGAATCTATAAACACCATCTGAATAGAAGATGTAGGCTTTTTGATTTTAAATGCGATATAGTTTTCCATAGAAGTAGCAATAACATCAATTTCAATATCTTTAAATTTTCCTAACTTCGTCATAAGGTGGTGTGCATCATAGTTTTTTAAGTTATGGAAAATAACAGGAATTGTCTTTGATTGTCTGAAATTGAGGTTGCAATATGGGTGTGCAGCTCCTCTATACACACCCGACAGGTGATCATGGTCACGTGTACGTTTCTCATATAAAGCTTTTTTACAAATATGACAAAACTCTGCTTCTCGAAATGCCTTTTCTTCCTGGGGAGAAAGCTTCATAGGTTTCACATCTAATAACTTTTGTCCCAATATTTCCTTCTCTTGCATCATCTGGTTCAAAAAATGCTCAACACAGTTTCTACCACGATATACCTGTGCTTTCTTCACACATGTTCCATCGGATCCGACAACCACATAAGCGTACCCACACGGTAAGTGATAGGTTGTTTTCTCAGTATAGGATGTTTTAGAAGAGGGTGAGGCTAATGAAATGGGTATAAGTAGACTCTCGAAGTCCGCATAAATCGTATAGGCCACAGGATGTTGTAGATGAATACCTGAAAACTTTAATATATTATCATTTTCACTAGGCATCTTTATAGCTTGTGCTGCATGGCGAGAACAATATTCGCTATGCTTATCCAACAGGTCTTGTCTTGAAAATCGATGTAAACATCGATAACAATAATAGCCAGCGGCTCTATGCTTGGTAAGATCACTCAAAAGTCTTGAAAAACTTCTTATCAAACAATAGTGTTGCTTTTCTCCATTGTCGACTAGAAACAAATTAATCACATCATGATCCTTCTTTTCAGATATATACAGAGGGCAAACTTCATCCTCTTCATACCCAAACACATTAACCCGTAAATTGTTGAGTTGTTCAATAACAGGTATCTTCTGAAGAGGTACAGGGCATTCTACACCGCCTAATTTAATATCATGTTCATAAGGTCGATAATGGATGACTCGCTCAGGCTTTTTTGTATAATCTAAGTTCAGTTTAAAAGCCAAAAGGCACCACACCAAACACTTGTTGTCTTCATTTTTTATATTCAGCACGGCTTTTTTATCATCCAGTTTTTTAGGCAGAGGAATGTAGGAACTCGCAGCAAGGGGATGATATTTAGCAATCTTGAGCTCCAAATGATGGATTTTTCTAAGTTTCCACCCAGAACCTCGTTGTACAAATTCTTCAAAGGACTTAGTTATCTTGGAGAATCCTTCTTCAATATGTTGTGAGATAGTATCTTCGGTGAGCTCAGTCATACATGAGCATCGAAAAAAAGATTCAATTTCTTGCATCTCCTCATTATTTGTCATACGTTCAAGTGATATTTTTTCTATCATATACCATTTAATGGCACCCTTTTCTTGAAATTCACTTACTAGGCGTTCATGTATCTCAGATTGTAAGTGCGTATGAAATACCTCTAAATCACTTTCTTCATGTTCATCAGGATACAAAATTACTGTTTTAAATACATTAAGCACATCAGACTGCTTCGGTTTTCTAGACTTTACATTAGATAAAGCTATTTTCCGTTTTACACTCACAAGAGGTAGGCGAGAGTGCTGGGTGCGTACATGCTGTCTCAATTCGAATTTCCGTCCAAATACCTTATCACAATCACGGCAAGGGAATGTGGACTTCTGATGTGACTTGAGATGATACTTCAAATTATCCTTCCGGGTGAAAACCTGATTACACTCATCACACTTTAATGTAGACTGTCCGCTAGCATTATGGATTTTCATGTGTCTTACTAACTCCGAATTCCTTACAAAAGACTTCAGACACATATCACAGTTATGCTGTCTCTCTTTCGAATGTATCTTCATATGCTGATTTAGGTTGGAAGTAGATGAAAAACCCTTGCTACAGATAGGGCAAGCATTATTCTTCTTCTCAGCATTCGTAGAGATCACGGTCTTTAGAGAAACATCTTCTTCAGATGACATCTCGACATCCATGAGACAAGGGGATATAGTGTCCTTCTCTGTTAAAACTTGAGAATCCTCATAGAGTTCAATACTATTATGCATCTTGATGTGTCTAATCAAGCTTGATTTCCGTCCAAAGGCTTTCTGACACACGTCACAGATATACAACTTCTCATTTAAATGAGACTTTACATGCTGCCTCAAATTAAAAGGAGTTGAGAATGTCTTCGCACAAGTCAGACACTGGTACATCTTCTTCACAGGCGTAGAATTTCTCAAAGGCATAACTCCATCACTAGGCATAACGCTATCCATAATATATCAACAAAAAAACTTTTAAAACCAAAACACAATCTTCACAAATAAATGATCCACTTAGGTAAAGATAGAGATCAGGAGCGGTTTAAAACACGTCCGTTCACTAAAAAGCAAATCAACAAATGACACGAATCACACTTCTCGCCCGCTATTTATACCCCAGACCCCTCACGACCACCCACGTTGATCATAATCGGCGGCAAATTATTCCACTCAAAGAAAAATAGTCTTACAATTTGGCAATTTGAATCTTTCGTTTTCTCGTCATATGAATTATTTTGTCTTGATTTAGTGATTTTAATTTTATGCTTGACTCACAATATGAACCAGCCTTTCCCCACTACTCATGTCTAAAGCTACATTCATGAAACCCTCACTAGATGCCTAAACTAGAAGATCTCAAATCAAACCCCACCAACGCAAATAAAATATTTTCCAAAATACTTCAAAAACATCTCATAGATGGCGCTTCCAATTATAAACTAAACTAAAAAATTTCTAATTCTCAAAGACAGAGAAAAAATCTATACAATTAATTTATCCCACTCATTAAAACCAAAAAAAAAAAATTATAAAGATACTAAATAATCCACCGTTTAAAATACTAATACACGACTGAATCAGTCTTTCCTCACTACTCATGTCTAAAACTATATCTATGAAACCCTCACTAGATGCCTAAACTAAAAGATCTCAAATCGAACCCAGGCTAAACAAATAATAAAAACATTTTCCAAAATACTTCAAAAACATCTCATAGATGGCGCTACTAAAGAGAAAAAAACCGAAACTAATTTAAAACACTTTAAAAAATAAATTCTAAACTTATTTCATACCATCTAAACTAAAATATCTCAAATCGAACCAAGCCTAAACAAATAATGACAATATTTTCCAAAATACTTCAAAAACATCCCATAGATGGCGCTATAAAAGCGAAAAAAAAAGTCGAAACTAATTTAAAACACTTTAAAAAATAAATTCAATAAATTCTAAACTTATTTCACACCATCACAAAGTAGTGTATATTTGGCAGTTCCACATCACCTGAGTCGAGCAGGCGCAGGCGGAAGGCGCAGGCGGAGCAGGCGGAAGGCGCCGCTGCTCGACTCAGGTGGCGTAGCTCCGGCATATATACACTACTTTGTGATGGTGTGAAATAAGTTTAGAATTTATTGAATTTATTTTTTAAAGTGTTTTAAATTAGTTTCGACTTTTTTTTTCGCTTTTATAGCGCCATCTATGGGATGTTTTTGAAGTATTTTGGAAAATATTGTCATTATTTGTTTAGGCTTGGTTCGATTTGAGATATTTTAGTTTAGATGGTATGAAATAAGTTTAGAATTTATTTTTTAAAGTGTTTTAAATTAGTTTCGGTTTTTTTCTCTTTAGTAGCGCCATCTATGAGATGTTTTTGAAGTATTTTGGAAAATGTTTTTATTATTTGTTTAGCCTGGGTTCGATTTGAGATCTTTTAGTTTAGGCATCTAGTGAGGGTTTCATAGATATAGTTTTAGACATGAGTAGTGAGGAAAGACTGATTCAGTCGTGTATTAGTATTTTAAACGGTGGATTATTTAGTATCTTTATAATTTTTTTTTTTTGGTTTTAATGAGTGGGATAAATTAATTGTATAGATTTTTTCTCTGTCTTTGAGAATTAGAAATTTTTTAGTTTAGTTTATAATTGGAAGCGCCATCTATGAGATGTTTTTGAAGTATTTTGGAAAATATTTTATTTGCGTTGGTGGGGTTTGATTTGAGATCTTCTAGTTTAGGCATCTAGTGAGGGTTTCATGAATGTAGCTTTAGACATGAGTAGTGGGGAAAGGCTGGTTCATATTGTGAGTCAAGCATAAAATTAAAATCACTAAATCAAGACAAAATAATTCATATGACGAGAAAACGAAAGATTCAAATTGCCAAATTGTAAGACTATTTTTCTTTGAGTGGAATAATTTGCCGCCGATTATGATCAACGTGGGTGGTCGTGAGGGGTCTGGGGTATAAATAGCGGGCGAGAAGTGTGATTCGTGTCATTTGTTGATTTGCTTTTTAGTGAACGGACGTGTTTTAAACCGCTCCTGATCTCTATCTTTACCTAAGTGGATCATTTATTTGTGAAGATTGTGTTTTGGTTTTAAAAGTTTTTTTGTTGATATATTATGGATAGCGTTATGCCTAGTGATGGAGTTATGCCTTTGAGAAATTCTACGCCTGTGAAGAAGATGTACCAGTGTCTGACTTGTGCGAAGACATTCTCAACTCCTTTTAATTTGAGGCAGCATGTAAAGTCTCATTTAAATGAGAAGTTGTATATCTGTGACGTGTGTCAGAAAGCCTTTGGACGGAAATCAAGCTTGATTAGACACATCAAGATGCATAATAGTATTGAACTCTATGAGGATTCTCAAGTTTTAACAGAGAAGGACACTATATCCCCTTGTCTCATGGATGTCGAGATGTCATCTGAAGAAGATGTTTCTCTAAAGACCGTGATCTCTACGAATGCTGAGAAGAAGAATAATGCTTGCCCTATCTGTAGCAAGGGTTTTTCATCTACTTCCAACCTAAATCAGCATATGAAGATACATTCGAAAGAGAGACAGCATAACTGTGATATGTGTCTGAAGTCTTTTGTAAGGAATTCGGAGTTAGTAAGACACATGAAAATCCATAATGCTAGCGGACAGTCTACATTAAAGTGTGATGAGTGTAATCAGGTTTTCACCCGGAAGGATAATTTGAAGTATCATCTCAAGTCACATCAGAAGTCCACATTCCCTTGCCGTGATTGTGATAAGGTATTTGGACGGAAATTCGAATTGAGACAGCATGTACGCACCCAGCACTCTCGCCTACCTCTTGTGAGTGTAAAACGGAAAATAGCTTTATCTAATGTAAAGTCTAGAAAACCGAAGCAGTCTGATGTGCTTAATGTATTTAAAACAGTAATTTTGTATCCTGATGAACATGAAGAAAGTGATTTAGAGGTATTTCATACGCACTTACAATCTGAGATACATGAACGCCTAGTAAGTGAATTTCAAGAAAAGGGTGCCATTAAATGGTATATGATAGAAAAAATATCACTTGAACGTATGACAAATAATGAGGAGATGCAAGAAATTGAATCTTTTTTTCGATGCTCATGTATGACTGAGCTCACCGAAGATACTATCTCACAACATATTGAAGAAGGATTCTCCAAGATAACTAAGTCCTTTGAAGAATTTGTACAACGAGGTTCTGGGTGGAAACTTAGAAAAATCCATCATTTGGAGCTCAAGATTGCTAAATATCATCCCCTTGCTGCGAGTTCCTACATTCCTCTGCCTAAAAAACTGGATGATAAAAAAGCCGTGCTGAATATAAAAAATGAAGACAACAAGTGTTTGGTGTGGTGCCTTTTGGCTTTTAAACTGAACTTAGATTATACAAAAAAGCCTGAGCGAGTCATCCATTATCGACCTTATGAACATGATATTAAATTAGGCGGTGTAGAATGCCCTGTACCTCTTCAGAAGATACCTGTTATTGAACAACTCAACAATTTACGGGTTAATGTGTTTGGGTATGAAGAGGATGAAGTTTGCCCTCTGTATATATCTGAAAAGAAGGATCATGATGTGATTAATTTGTTTCTAGTCGACAATGGAGAAAAGCAACACTATTGTTTGATAAGAAGTTTTTCAAGACTTTTGAGTGATCTTACCAAGCATAGAGCCGCTGGCTATTATTGTTATCGATGTTTACATCGATTTTCAAGACAAGACCTGTTGGATAAGCATAGCGAATATTGTTCTCGCCATGCAGCACAAGCTATAAAGATGCCTAGTGAAAATGATAATATATTAAAGTTTTCAGGTATTCATCTACAACATCCTGTGGCCTATACGATTTATGCGGACTTCGAGAGTCTACTTATACCCATTTCATTAGCCTCACCCTCTTCTAAAACATCCTATACTGAGAAAACAACCTATCACTTACCGTGTGGGTACGCTTATGTGGTTGTCGGATCCGATGGAACATGTGTGAAGAAAGCACAGGTATATCGTGGTAGAAACTGTGTTGAGCATTTTTTGAACCAGATGATGCAAGAGAAGGAAATATTGGGACAAAAGTTATTAGATGTGAAACCTATGAAGCTTTCTCCCCAGGAAGAAAAGGCATTTCGAGAAGCAGAGTTTTGTCATATTTGTAAAAAAGCTTTATATGAGAAACGTACACGTGACCATGATCACCTGTCGGGTGTGTATAGAGGAGCTGCACACCCATATTGCAACCTCAATTTCAGACAATCAAAGACAATTCCTGTTATTTTCCATAACTTAAAAAACTATGATGCACACCACCTTATGACGAAGTTAGGAAAATTTAAAGATATTGAAATTGATGTTATTGCTACTTCTATGGAAAACTATATCGCATTTAAAATCAAAAAGCCTACATCTTCTATTCAGATGGTGTTTATAGATTCTTTCCAATTTTTGCCTACGTCATTGGAAAAACTTGTTAAAAATCTTCGAGATGATCAATTTACCATACTTAGAGAAAATTTCCCACAAAATAATAATTTATCTTTACTGACACGTAAAGGGGTTTACCCCTATGATTATTTTACGTCTTTTGAAAAATTTGAAGAGAAGCAGCTCCCCCTACCTTCAGCATTTTTTAATAGCTTGACCAATGAAGATATTCAAGATGAGGATTATCAGCATGCCCAGAATGTGTGGAACACCTTCAGTCTTAAAACTTTGGGGGATTATCACAATCTGTATGTGAAGACAGATGTTCTACTACTTGCTGACGTGTTTCAAAACTTTAGGAAATTATGTCAGCAGTATTATGAAATTGATCCTGCTCACCTGTTCACTGCACCTTCCCTCGCATGGCAGGCGAGTTTGAAGATGTCTGAAACACCTTTAGAGTTACTTACTGATATAAACATGTTGCTCATGGTTGAAAATGGAATACGTGGAGGCGTCAGTATGATAAGCCGAAGATATGCTAAGGCAAACATACCCGGTACGCCTGATTATAGAGAAAATGAGGCACCCAGCTACATCATGTACTGGGATGCTAATAACTTATATGGGTGGGCTATGAGCCAATTTTTACCCTATGGCGGATTTAAATGGTGTGAAACTAGTCATATCACAGAAGATTGGATTTTGTCTCTACCTGATAGTTCTGAAATTGGGTATCTCTTTGAGGTGGACCTCGATTATCCAAAACATTTACATCCTTTGCACAATGAATACCCTGTCGCCCCTGAGAGAGTAACTGTGGAGGAACAAATGCTATCTCCCTATGCACGAAACTTGGTGAATAATAATAGAAAATTCATAGGAACCCCTAAACTTATACCCAATTTGAATAATAAAAGGAATTATATAACCCATTATCGCAACTTAAAATATTATTTGCAGCTTGGACTAAAAATTACTGCTGTACATAAAGCCATAAAATTTAAACAAGCACCTTGGCTTGAGAAATATATTAATTTTAATACTCAAAAAAGGAAAGAAGCAACATCTTCTTTTGAAAAGGATTTTTTTAAATTGTTAAATAATTCTGTTTTTGGTAAAACCATGGAAAATCTTCGAAAAAGGCGAAATATTGTATTGTGTAATGATGAAAAAAGAGCTAAAAAACTAGTGGCATCACCCTTATTTAAATCCTTTAAAACCTATGATGAAGGCTTGGCTGCTGTAGAACGGCTTAATAATAGTATCTTAATGAATCGACCTATTTATGTCGGATTCACAATTTTAGAGCTATCTAAATTATTAATGTTTCAATTTCATTATGGGTATATAAAAAGCATATACAAAAATCGAGCGACACTTCTTTTTACTGACACAGACTCCTTAGCTTATCATATAAAAACAAACAATATTTTTGATGACATGAAGCAACATCGTAATTTGTTTGACTTCTCCGACTATTCAAAATCCCATAATTTATTCTCTGATGATAACAAAAAGGTGATTGGTAAGTTTAAGGACGAGCTAAATGGCGAATTAGCCCTTGAATTTGTTGGCCTCAGGGCTAAAATGTATTCATTAAAATCCATGAAAGAAGTAAAGAAGCGAGCAAAAGGTGTGTCAACACAGATTGTTCGTCAGAAAATAAAGCATGAAGACTATTTGGAGTGTCTACAACAGCAAAAAACAAGTATGGAGAAGCAGACGAGGATCGCCCAAGATAACCATCGTCTATACACACTAACTCAGAATAAGATTAGTCTAAGTCCTTTTGACGATAAGCGCTACTTGTTAGATGATGGGATATCCAGCTTAGCGTATGGACATTGTGACATTAATGAAGATTGTAATAAAGAAGAAAATGCTTATTTGTATTGTTAATGCAAAATCGAGATGTAAATACTCTACTGTAAATAAAACTTTCTGTATTTTTTGTTTTAATAAAAAATGTTAATTTTAAATATGTGTACTTATTAAAAACTTCTACACAAACATTTCTTGTAGAATGCTATGTATGTGAACTTTATTGAAACCTATTCTACCCATACGTATAATCACCCACATATACAAACATACGTATTTTTATCATCATATAAAGTTTTTAAACTTTTTTTTTTACTATTTTTTAATTTTCTAAAGTTTTTTTTTAATACTTTGTAATTTTCTAAAGTTTTTTTTTTTTTTTTTTTTTTTTTTAAATTATGCATTCTTTTTAAAAATGATTTTAATATTTTTTTCCAGTTTATGAATGATATGGATATATATTTTACCCACACACACACATATAATCGCTTTGCCATCATAGTATCAGACATACACGAATATACAGAGAGAGATAAATAAATCTGCTTTGCCAGGATAGTACCAGACATACACGAATATACAGAGAGAGATAAATAAATCTGCTTTGCCAGGATAGTACCAGACATACACGAATATACAGAGAGAGATAAATAAATCTGCTTTGCCAGGATAGTACCAGACATACACGAATATATAGAGAAAGATAAATAAATCTGCTTTGACAGGATAATACCAGACATACACGAATATATAGAGAGATATATATAAATCTGCTTTGCTAGGATAGTACCAGACATACACGAATATATAGAGAGAGATTAATAAATCTGCTTTGCCAGGATAATACCAGACATACACGAATATATAGAGATATATATATAACTCTGCTTTGCTAGGATAGTACCAGACATACACGTATATATAGAGAGAGATAAATAAATCTGCTTTGCCAGGATAATATCAAACATAGCATTGGAAAAAAACTAGTTCTATAAAGGGATCAGAAAATCAGAACCTTGTAAAGATACTATGACGTAGGAGTCCGCTGCACATCGGATGTGCAGCTGCACATTGCGAATGCGCCTGTGGCCGTTGAACCCCCACTTTCCATCTACTGTTATCGAAATGTATGTATGCACTGTTAAAAAAATCCGTTGATTTTACAGAAAGAAATTTCAGTCAGGACGCCTGTAAAAAAATGTTTATTTTACGGAAATAATCTGTATTTATTAGGAACTTTCTGTTATTTCAACAGATTTTGTGAGTAAGTTCCTAATAAATACAGATTATTTCCGTAAAATAAATATTTTTTACTGGCGTCCTGCGACTGACAGTTTTTTCTATAAAATAATTTTTTTTTTTCAGTATGAGATGTGATTTAGTGTTTATGATTCATTCAGAAATTTTATTCAAACATTTATTTTTGAGGAAAAATAATGGTGGTTGAAAAGAAATAAATAAAATAAAATAATATGAGTGATTTAAATTGTGTGTTCATTATATTGTTGATTTATTATTTTATTGTGCTAAACAGGAGCTGAAAAGCAACTTGCGTAATGTGTGAATTTTTTCGGATCCACTGCACAATCTTGTCATGACAAACACAATCCAGGAAGGAAAAGAAAAATCTAAGAAGAATTAAGCATTTAAGAATAATAAATATTCGGGAACTGGACAAACGAAAAATCCAGCCAAAAAAGTAAGCTAATATATTTTTAATTTTATTCAGGGTTTGTAAATTTCATAATATTTTTTAAATACCCGATATTTTGAAATATATCAGATATGTTTTATATATATCCGATATTTTCAAAATAGTCAACTTACTGCTGATTATAAATATTTAATAACATAAATTACAAAATAAATCACATATTGCACTTAACATGAAAACTTAATAAACAATATTCTAAACATCCCCTCTCCCTTTTTTTAGCTTACAATAAAACTGAAGCTTTATTAATGGAAAACAGAAACAATTTAGCATTAAAAAAATATTAATAATAAGATTCAATATCGAGTATCATTTTTTTAAAATACAAAATTTTACATAAAATTTATTTTTAATTAAAATTTTAATTAAACTTTTTTAATTAGAAAATTTCAACATAAAAGTTTGCTTGTCTGTTTTTTTATTACCTAACTGGTTGTGCAGTTTAAACTGAACTAAACCAAAACCAGGAAAAACACTTTATAATAATAAAGCTGTAAATAACTGATTATCTAAATTAGACACTTTATCTGTCAATGGCTTTTCTAAGTCAATATTATCCCACATAATTGTTGTTTGTACATTTAAAAATTCAGCTTCAAACGTAAGGTAGTTTAGATTTGAAAACAGCCTTAAGATGGTTCTCAAATGACCTGCTCGACAACGCGAAACTTTTTGACACATTTTCTGACTCATTTTTAAACCCAAAGGCATAAAATTGGCAGGACAGACTATATAGAAGCGATTTGGAATCGAAAGGAGTTTTTGATTTTTGGATAAATGAATTACTTATCGAGTTATAAGCAATTCGTGTCACGTGGCAACACGTTTTTCTCCTTCTCTCGCTGTCATGTCCGGAAATTCGGTTCAAAACGCCGATTTTGACAGTATTTTCTGAGAGATCTATTGCCTTTACCAAAAAAATAGGGAAACTCATTTCGATTACAAAATTTCTGAATAAGAACAGCTGCCAATTTCATCTGTTTCCGAATAAAAGATTATTCAAAATTGTCAGAAAATAGCTAGCTCCTTTGGATTTGAGAACAGCTTTAAGGTGATTCTCGAAAAAATAAAATTACACGTTCAACATAACTCGAACCTTTCTGACACATTTTCAAACTCATTTTTATACATAAACGCATGAAACTTGCAGGCATGATTCTTCAAATGAGTAGTAATCGAACTGTTTTTTCATCTTTCGTTAAATTAATTACATCTTGAGTTATAAGCAATTGTTGTCGCAAGATGGCAACTTTCTCCTTTTCTGCTCTGTTGCGTCCAGAAATTCGGTTCAAATCGCTAAATTTGACACCATTTTCTGAAAGGTTTCTGCCTTAACTGAAAAATGGAAAAACTGTCCGACTATATTGTTTTTGAATAAGAGCGCATGCCAATTTCATGCGTTTTCAAAGTAAATTAATTTAAAAAAAGGTTTCAGAAAGTAACCAGTTTACATTTGAGAACTGCCTTAAGGCTGTTCTCAAATCCAAACTGGCTGCTTTCTAGCACATTCACGAAGTCAATTTTTTTTTGTTAATGCATGTAATTAGAAGGTGTTCTTATTCAGAATCTAATAAATCAAATAACAATCTGAATTAACATTAGGAAAAACTTTTTGAACCGAACTCATTACCTCAAGTAATTTTTTTAATATTTTGATAAAATAATTATAAATCGTAAAGGATTATAGATATATTCCTTACATCTTCAGCATTCACAATTTTAGATTTTTGAGGTTTTTGTAACAGAAAAGAGAAAAAATTATTATTTTTATCACTTTGCTAAATTAAATTAAATTTAAATTTCTCCATTATACACTTGACAATGCATTCTATGTATTTTATGTAAAAGTAAGTGACGGAGTTTTTTAAATGTCGATATATATTTTTAATACCCGGAAAACTCTTTATTTTTCAAACAATGTAATAAATAAATATTATAACAATAATAAGAAACGGTAGCATTATCCTTCACAATATTGGTATGAATAAGGATCGAGGTCGTTTTCAACAATGGCGAAATGGAAACCTTAGTAATTAGTTTTATTCTTAATTAGATTTAAACCCTTCTAATCAAATTTTAGCCCAGGAATGTGATTAGAGTTGTCTATGCACCAAATGGTTTGGAAACGACTGTTATTGATCTAATGAAAATATCTTTAACTTAAAAAACAAATAATTATAAAATTAGTATTCGGTGATATATATCAATAGATAGCGTGATGTATATCATGTTATATATCAGATATTTATTTTCAATATATCATGATGGTTGATATTTTCGATATTTTCATATTTGATATTTATTTTCAAAATATCATTTTGGCTGTGATATTTTCAGTCAAAACAAGTGTAAATAAATTTTTTGTTATGAAAAAAAAAAAAAAAAAAAGAAGGAAATAAAATAAAAATACACATTTTTTAATACATTTTTGATCGTAAACGCATGAAATTAGCATGTGCTCTTACACAGAAACTATGTTGTTGAACATTTTTTTTTCATTTTTCGGTGAAGGCATAAGATATTTCAGAAAATGCTGTCAAAGTCGAGGTTATGAACCGAATTTTCGGAGGCGAGAGATCGGGGGAAGGGAAAAAATGTCATCATAAAAGAAGAAACACATATAACTCAAGATAGAATTTATTTATCGAAACATGTAAAAAACATGTTCGATTACAAACTTTCTGAATAATTATGCCTTCAAGCGTCATGCTTTCCCGTTTAAAAATGGGTCAGAAATTTGTCAGAAATTAGCGCGTTGTTGAACGGAGAAAAATATTTTTTGAGAACCTCCTTAAATTCATTAAAGTTTTATGAGTTTTAAAAATTGATCACTATTAATATTAACAACTATTTATTGTATTCACATATAACTCTAAGGGTGTTCTTTAATAACAGATTATAAACACCTTTTTCGATTTATTACGCCTGTAAAAGTACTTATTCCTTTGTATGAGTATTAGTACAGGGGAGTTCACCTCAATATTTTGTTGCGCACTAAAATAAGAAAAATAAATAACTCTCTTTTGACAACCTAAAACTTATTTTGAATTCATTCTACTACACCCAGAAAAAGGAATTGATTAAAACTACAAAACATGTTTTGTTGAGTACATTTTGGTTGTTTTAGCAAAATTCAAGTAAAATTGAACCTTTTTACTTGAATTAACAAAAAGTTTTTGCTGATGATACAATTTTTTTTTTTGGAATTGCAAAAAAAATTTTTTTTTGTTGATTCAAACAAAATTTCTATTGACCTATATTTAAACAAAAAGTTTTGTTGGGTCAACCAAATTTTTATTGATTCAATAAAACTTTTTTCTGGGTGTAGTATTTTATTTTTCAGACAAGTATTTATTTGTTCGTGAATGGCAGATTAAAAGAGAAAAGCGCAGATTAACGTATCTCGAGCTGACTGTGAAATATAAATAATACTGCACTAATTAACAATATTACTATAACAATATTACTAAATATTTTTTTTCAATTGTTATGAAAAAAAGTAGTAAGAAGAAAATAAAATAAAAATACACATTTTTAAATTCATTTTTGATCACAAGCGCGTGAAATTAGCGCGCGTGCGCTCTTATTCAGAAACTAATGTAGTTGACTGCACTTCTAATAAGCGGTGGTTATTTATCCCGCGCCGAAGAAAGAAAATATTTAATAAAAAAGAAAAAAATTCCTAAACTTGTAGAAAATTTGATAATTGTTTCTGGAATTAACGAGATAATAAATTAGTAATACATGAACGGAAAACATTTCTTGAAAACTTAAAATACCAATGGGAATTCCAGAAATACAAAAATATCTTTGCTTCGTAAACTATTAAAAAACTATCATTTCAGTGTTTTTTCGTCTTTTATATCTATATTATAATCTTTTATTAGTCTTTTATATCTATAGTCTTATTAGTCTTTTATATCTATATTATACGATGGTGTAAACGATATGAACTATCACTTTTTTTTTTTTTTAATTTGACACACATTCGCTCCTAATAATCGAATAATTTTAATTTTTGATCATCGAATAGAAAAAAAAAATGCTCTTTCAAATAAAATTTGTTTGTAAACTGCAACTCAATTTCTTGATTTATTTATTTTGTTTTTTATTTAGTGATTGTTTAAGTAATTTTCAAGCATTAAAAAAAAAAAAAAAAATCTATCCCAACAATAAATATTTGTTTGCTTACAAAATAATATGAAGTAACATTTGAAGTAATAAATAAACATGCAAAACTAATGAGAAATTGGCAGCATTATTGCAACGGGCCATATTTGCTCATGTTTGGCTAGTAATATAAAATATATTTAATGTAAAAAAATCTATTAGTTTTGAATTAAAGAAATTTCATTTAAGTTTTGTAACTCAGGTATCCCGGTTTCGATTCCCCTGGTTTTATTACTTATTGGGAAAAATATCTCGTCTACATTGCTTCAAATAATCCTTTCGGAATTCCTATGAAACTCAAGTAGTTAACACAACACATAAACAAACGTCTTGTAAAATAAACGTTATAAGCAGTAAAGTAAGTTTTATTAGACTGTTGACATGTTTCGGCTCCATCGGAGCCATTTTCAAAACAAATAAGAATATTATACAACTGCACGGTCTATGAAGATATTATTTGAAACGCCATCATTTAATTTTCCACGTACTTTTTCAAATTACACACGTTCTTTTTAATTTTTATTTGGATGTTCATTTACATATTTGTAACCATGGAGTAACTCGAGCCACACTTTTGATAAGTTGGATGATTCTGCATCATATTGTATTTTCACATGTTACGTGTTTACGTTGTTGTTTTGATTATGGCTCCGATGGAGCCGAAACATGTCAATAATCTAATAAAACTTATTTTACTGTTTATAAAGTTTTATTTTATGCCATTTAGCAACTAAAAGAAGCATATTATTGCAAGGTGTTATTATTTGTTATACACATAAACATGTCTCAAGAATTTCTGTTAACGTACGTGAGTTAGAAAACATTACATTTAGAAAGTATAATTACAATAATTTTTTAAAATGCACTTAAAAGTTATTTACATTATTATTTATATTTTCCACTTGTCTTAAATCCATTAATCTGGGAAAAAAAATCTACACAATATTTTAATTATAAATATTATTTTTAATTACTTACCATAAGACCGATGTTATCACTTCCGTCACAAAATAATTTGTTTAAATGCAAACTTGAATTATTTTCAGAAGATTAGTTTTATTTATATTTAGAGGGAGTTCTTTTTAAGCAAAGTGCAAATACCCAGGTTAGGGTTATTGAAAAAGTGAAGTAAAAAGCAAACATTGAAGATTTTCACGTACTTGACATTCAAGTCAGACGCGGGGGAGAAATTTCTAACTATTTCTATTGGCCAAGAAAGCTATAACCGAGGGTCAGTTTGGCCTCTTGGGAAGCGATATTACTCAGTCAATGCCCAAGGCTCTAATTGGCACCAGGGGTTGGATTGTGGTATGCAGGGGAGGGGAGAGCAAGGGGGAGAAAATAAATAAAAACTGGATGTCATCTTTTTTTTTAAATGTTATGGCATGCATGATTCAAATTCATAGTCTTATATTTAAAAGAGATGGCAAAGTTACTACAAAAGTTACATGTCTATGTTTTTAATTTTAATTTTTAATTTTAATTATTTTTTTTTTAAGGCGGTTTTCGAAAAATAGTTTTAGACTGCTCAACAACACGAAAAATTCTTACAAATTCATGAACCCATTTTTAAACGTAGGAGGCATGAAATTGCCCGTAATGCATTATTGGAGTGATTTGGAATAAAATAACATTTTTCATTTTTCGATAAATGTATTACATTTTTAGTTACAAGTGACTGATGTCTTATGGACTTTTTATCAGTCGTGGAAAGATCCTTCGCCTTTCTTTAAAAATGGAAAACTTTATTCAATTTTATAGTTTCGGAATAAGTCCACTTGTTATTTTCCTGTTACCTGTTTCTTATATCTAAGGTCACGGCTTGACAAATACGGTCGCCAGATCGCCAACTGGTAACCAAGTTATTTAATCGGAAGGGTATTTTTTTTTCTTTTTGTACAAAAATTGACCTAAGATTTCTTGAACTCAGCTAGAATGCCATTTTTCTCTCCTGCCACACCCCCCCCCCCCCACTATTAAAAAATAAACTTAGAAAATTTATTCAAACAAAAAATATTTTAACTTTTATTTTTAAATTTGCAAAAATAAATTCATCAAATGTAAGTATTAAAATAATAAAATCAGAATTATTTGAGATTTCAGCAGAAAAATAGGGAAAAACGTTGTTTTCCTGCTTCACTTATTTCATCGATGCCAATAGATATAGATTTTGCGGCATTCCGGACATTTGAAGCGTTCGGCAATCAGCATTTTCGAACATGCCGGTTAATTCAGCTTTTATGGTACACTGTAAAAAATGACCAATGTTTCTTATTTTATGAAAATATGCTATAACCACGAATGAAAATATAATATAATCTTCTGAGTTATCCGAAATTTCAAATTGCATGTTACATTGTCTTTTGAATCCCCAGAAACGAATACATTTTCAAAATTTAAAGAATAATTTATAAAAACAAATTATTTTTAGCTGCCCGAATTTTTCAGAAACGTTTCCGAAGGGATTTTATAGTGTATTAATTAGTGCCCTCAGCCTGGAATACCTGTTTTTCGAATGCTATCAATTCTGAAGTAAACATTTTCATGCTCAAAAAAAAAATGTTTAACAGACAAACATGCAAAATTAACAGCGTTAACAATAACATTAAAATTAAGATTATTTCTTTACTCTTTCAGGTATAAATTAACTTATGCGGCTGAAAACGTGTACTTGAGAATGGATAACATTCGAAAAACAGGTATTCCAGCCAGAAGACACTAATTAATGTTGAAGGGGCGAGGCCAACGAGGTAAGCGCGTAACATCAGAATATTAAATTCTTCAAATTAAAATTAACTCTGGTCTTCAACATGCAGAAAGAAAAGGAATTGCTTACCTTTTCTAAGGTCTATCCAATTTATGAAATATCCACTGGTTTATATATTTCAACTATTTGAGAATTTATTATAAACACTTCTTGAATAGTCGTGTAGATGTACCACTGATGAAATAAGACTTGTAAAAAAATTATATTAATGCACAATTCACATTGAATAAATAAGTTCACGTTTGGATTGATTTTAAAAATTATATTTTACATTACTTAAAATTTTAAAAGGTTTACATTTAGATTAATTTTAACATCAGGAAACATTTTTTCCTGTGACTTTACAGAATGAAGGATAGTAATACACTGACTCATTTTCACAAAGTTTGGAAAGTTACGAGTAAAGTTGCATCATTTCTTTGAAACAAATTGACGTTGAATAATTGTCCTTTTAAATGTTTTAGTTCTGTAATAAGTTTATAATGGCATAATCACAAATAACAAATTATAAACATATTTCACATTATTAGAAGAGAACGATTATAACGAGGTAATAAATCTCTATTGCTTGATAAACTTGAAACTTAAGAGTCATAAATTAGGTCACTTGTTTTAAGAGATGAGAGAAAAATTATCGTTGGGTTTTTATCTGCGTGCTTCATCATTTTCTTTATTTATTTATTTTACTTTGAGTGGAAAATATTAAGTGATTGAAATGAATGGATTAGTTTTTTACAATTTCCCCCTTAATCCGTTCATGGGGATTAACTAATATTTTCATTGAATTTCTGTGTTCGATGAATCGAGGCTTGGGTAAAGGTTTGGTAAGTGCATCAGCTATCATTTTTTCTGTTGGAAGATATCTTAACTCAATTATGCCTTCTTCGCTATATTGTTTAATGGCATTAAATTTGACGTCGATGTGCTTTGATCTTTTCGTGAATTTTTCTGATTCAACCATTTTTATGGTACTTTGATTGTCTTCATATAAAGTGATTGGTTTTTGCTGTGGAAAGCCTAGATCGTCAAGTAACTTCAATAACCAAATTATTTCTTGGCTAGCATGTGCTGCGGACACATATTCAGCCTCTGCTGAAGATAAGGCAATGCAACTTTGCCTTTTCGTCGTCCACTGAATTGGGTTGTTGCCCAACATATATAATATTCCCGATGTTGATCTACGGGTTTTGGTATCACCTGCCCAATCGGCATCAGCGAATACCTTTAATATTGGTTCTTCATTAGTGTTAATTATTAATTTTAGTTCTTTAGTATGATATAGATATCTTATTATTCTTTTTACGGCTTGCCAGTCTTTTTCGCGAGGATTCTCATTTCTTCTGCTTAAAATGTTTACTGCTGCTGAAATGTCAGGTCTCGTTATGGTTGTTATATAAAGCAATGAACCAAGTGCCTGGCGATATTTAATATTATTTGGCATTAAATTATCATCATCATTTAATTTGTTATATCCTGGTTCCATTGGAGTTTTGCACGGTTTGGAGTTTTCAAGATTGAACTTTTTCGCTAAATTTTCAATCTTAATTTTTGACTGAAACCTTTGGCAACAAAACGTGCTTTATATTTTTGTGTATTTCCTGAACTATCAATTTTTCGTTTGAAAATCCATCTACTTCCTATGATTCTTTTATTAAGAGGAGGATCGACTAGATCCCATGTATTATTTTTCATTAACGATTGTATTTCGTTTTCAGTGGCTTTAAGCCAGTTTTTCTTTTCTAGTGGATTGTTTATTTTGATAAGCTGTTTCCAGTTTTCAGGTTCTGTTGTATCGCAATCATTTGCTAAAGCAATAAAATTGTCGGAAGTATATCTTTGAGGTGGTACTCCTCTGTTTTGTCTTTCAGATCTACGAGGTTGATGTGTTTCTGATTGTTTGGGCGCGTCAGGTGTGCAGGGTGTGTCACCTATTTCTATTTCAATGTATTTTTTATCTTCAATTAATTGTTCGTGATCATTAATTTTCTCGTTTAAATTGTTCAGTTTTTCTTCCAGAAATTTTACAGATCTGGAAATTATTATTTCACCATTTTTAGTGAAAACGCGGTATCCCTTTGTATTATTATCATAGCCCATGAAGATACCCTCTTCTGCTGTGTCATCTAGTTTAGATCTTTTGTGTTTGTTTATGTAAGTGTATACTTTACAGCCAAATACACGTAAATAATAGAGATTTGGTTTTCTTTTGAACCAAATTTCATATGGCGTTTTATTTGTCAATTTAGTGGGGAGCCTATTTTGGAGGTGATTAGCAGTATTTATCGCTTCACCCCAGAACCTATGAGGTAAATTTGCTTCGGATAATAGGCTTCGTGTCATTTCAATTAAACTTCTGTTTTTTCTCTCAGCAATGCCATTCTGGCTGGGACAAAATGGAACTGTGTATTCATGTTTTATACCATGTTCCCTTAGAAAGGCTTCTGTTTTATTTCCTATGTATTCCCCACCGTTATCCGATCTAATCGCCGTCGGATATTTTCCTTGTCTGGTTTTGACCATTTGTACATAGTCTTTTATTTTTTCATAAACTTCATCTTTACTTTTTAATAAGTAAATAACTGTGAATCTAGAACTGTCATCTATGAATGTAAGGAAGTAATTTTTTCCTCCTATTGTGGGTGTTTTAAAAGGCCCACATAAATCAGTATGTACTAAATCTAATACTTTTGTTGTTTTATTTTCGATAGATTTAGAGTACGGTGCATTTGTTGACTTTGTTTTTATACAGGTTTCACAGTTTGTTTTATGATTACAGTTATTTATTTTTATCCCACTGGCCAAGTCATTTTTGACTAATTCTTTTATACTTTCATTATTTCTGTGGCCAAGGCGTTTATGCCAAATTTCGAGGCAATCTTTATTTCTGCAATCATGTGCAATGTTTATTTTATTTTGAGAACTTTCTTCTAGTGTTTCAACTTGATATAAGTTGTGTTTCTTAAATGCTTCTAAGTATATATTTCCATTGCACGATAGTATGCATTTTTCATTTTCGAAAAATACTTTGTAGCCATGTTCTGTGGCTTTACTTACGGAAATTAAATTTGATTCCAATTGTGGAACAAATAACACATTTTTAAGTGTAATTCTATTTATACATCCATCAGATGTCTTTGTCATTATTTGTGTTTCGCCGGTTCCGTAAGAATTTAATGTATTCCCATTAGCAATTGTTACTGTAGTTTTTTCAGTATCGTTGAATTTTGTAAATATATCCCTATCGTTCGCTATATGCGAAGACGCTCCTGAGTCAATTAACCAGGTTTTATTAGCGGGATTGACAATTATGAATGCTGCATCTTTATGTTCACTTTTATTTATTTGTACCTGTTCATCTGTTTTTGATTCATTCATTTTATTTTTACTATCACCTTTTGTATTTTCAAAACACAACGATGTGTACTTTTTGTATTTGTATTGTGTTTTAGGTGTAGTGGTCTGTGTGTTTCTGTTCTTGAGATGCCAGCATTGTTTGTAAGTGTGATTTGATTGTTTACAGTAGGTACAATATTTGTTTTGCCCTTTATAATCTTGAGTGTATTTCTTTTGTGTTTTAAACACCTTTTGTGAGTTTTCAACTTGCTCACTATTTTCTACCCGTTTATTAAATTCATCAGTAAGTTTGCTCTTGATGAATTCGGGAGTTAATTCAATTTCATTTCGGGCTTCGAGAGCTGTTATTAGAGTATTATAACTCGCAGGTAACGAGCACAATAGAAGTGCAGATAAATGCGAGTCGGTTATGTTCTCTCCTATTGCGGAGAGCTTATCTTTTATTTCCAGTATATTAGTAATGTGTTTGTGCATGTTCCCATTTTCGGGAAGTTTTGCACTATACAATTTTCGTAACAAATACAATTTACTGGACAAATTGGCTCTCTCATGAATATTTTTTAAACTATCCCATGTCTGTTTTGCTGTTTCTAAATGTTTTACATGAACTATTTGCGTATCGTCTATACTCAGGTTTATTAAAGCGCGAGCTTTTGCATCCTTTTTTCTCCAATCTTCGTTAATTGGTGTAGGGGGTTCCTGAGTTACGAGTTCGTACAAATCTTCCTTAATTAACAACATATTAATTTTAAACTTCCATATAGAATAATTATTATTGTTTAATTTATCTACTAATTGCATTTCCTTTATTGTCGCCATCTCGGAGAACTTGTTTATACAGTTTTTAAAGTTTCATTAGTTTAAATAGTTTATTAAATTCAATTATGTTTTCTTGAATTTTTAATCTAGCATAAGAGCTGAGTATTATTTTTATTAATTAGAGTCAATTATTAATCCTTAAGAATAAATTCTGAGTTCATATATTCATCAGGCTCATGATCACTGTTGAAGGGGCGAGGCCAACGAGGTAAGCGCGTAACATCAGAATATTAAATTCTTCAAATTAAAATTAACTCTGGTCTTCAACATGCAGAAAGAAAAGGAATTGCTTACCTTTTCTAAGGTCTATCCAATTTATGAAATATCCACTGGTTTATATATTTCAACTATTTGAGAATTTATTATAAACACTTCTTGAATAGTCGTGTAGATGTACCACTGATGAAATAAGACTTGTAAAAAAATTATATTAATGCACAATTCACATTGAATAAATAAGTTCACGTTTGGATTGATTTTAAAAATTATATTTTACATTACTTAAAATTTTAAAAGGTTTACATTTAGATTAATTTTAACATCAGGAAACATTTTTTCCTGTGACTTTACAGAATGAAGGATAGTAATACACTGACTCATTTTCACAAAGTTTGGAAAGTTACGAGTAAAGTTGCATCATTTCTTTGAAACAAATTGACGTTGAATAATTGTCCTTTTAAATGTTTTAGTTCTGTAATAAGTTTATAATGGCATAATCACAAATAACAAATTATAAACATATTTCACATTATTAGAAGAGAACGATTATAACGAGGTAATAAATCTCTATTGCTTGATAAACTTGAAACTTAAGAGTCATAAATTAGGTCACTTGTTTTAAGAGATGAGAGAAAAATTATCGTTGGGTTTTTATCTGCGTGCTTCATCATTTTCTTTATTTATTTATTTTACTTTGAGTGGAAAATATTAAGTGATTGAAATGAATGGATTAGTTTTTTACAATTAATACACTATAAAAACCCTTCGGAAACGTTTCTGAAAAATTCGGACAGCTAAAAATAATTTGATTTTATAAATTATTCTTTAAATTTTGAAAATGTATTCGTTTCTGGGGATTCAAAAGACAATGTAACATGCTATTTGAAATTTCGGATAACTCAGAAGATTATATTATATTTTCGTTCGTGGTTATAGCATATTTTCATAAAATAAGAAATATTGGTCATTTTTTACAGTGTATTTCTTTTCTTTTCTTTTTTTCAAAGATAATGTAATTTTAGAAGTTTCATTAGAAAACTCAGTTTTTTTATTGGCTACTAAAATTTTTTTCTGGCTACCAGATTTTACCAAATTTGTAAAGCCCAGTCTAAAGTTAACAAGAACGAAAAATCATGCATCAAGCATAGATTATGTAACACTTTCCAACGCTTCCAAAATAATTTTACAAATCATACCGTTTAATAAGCTAAAAGATAACATCTAAGTAAACAATTTGGAAAACGCATAACATATTTAAAAACAAAATTTCAGGAATTTCCAACATATACAATATTCCGAAAAATATCCGAATGCTTTTATTCAGCCCTGTATATGATCTACGGATTTGTATATATACTACATAGGATGCTAAATTTTAGTTCAGTTAGGAAACGCGCGTAGCACAGTTTAAAATTCTCCTTCTGGAGTTTCTGTCAATAAACGGAAATGTTTTCGCAAACTTTTGTGCTTCCCTGTATATGATCTACAGAATTTGTACACACCACGTAATAGACAAAAAGTGAGTTAAATTTAAAATCGCGTTCAGTAACTTAAAACGCACTTCCAGGAATTACTGTTAACAGACAGTAGAGAATTCTTTTGTGTTGCCCCTGTAAATGAACGATGACTGCTATACACACACTATTCTGTAGTAAGCCTCTTGTAATGCACCTTAGTGATATATATAAATTTCAATGCGTTTAAAATAGTGAAACATTATTTAAATAAACCGCAGACGATTTTTCTCCATAAACGTAATGTAACGGAATTCTTTTGACTGTCCCTGTAAAGTAACTATAAGTGCTATGCACACCCTATTCCATTTTAAGCTTCTTGTAATGCACTTTAGTGATATATATCAATTACAATGTGTTTGAAATTGTGTAACATCAATAAAATAAACCGCAAATGATTTTTCCCCATAGACCGTAATGTAACGGAATTCTTTTGAGTGTCCCTGTAAAAAAACTATAAGTGCTACACACGTCAGTTGAAATAGGGAACATGCTATAGATGACGACAATAACATATAAAAATTGCAGGGCAATCCGAGCATATTTACGGGAGTTAGAGCACGGACAGACGGCAGACGGCCATACAGCAGACAAACCGAAGTCATAAACACTTTTCAAGTAGGTTGGAAAGTGTTAAAAATGACTTAGTTGTGACAGAAAGTAGCCACTTCTGATTGTAATGCAGCCGTAAACTTGTAAACCATAAAAAAGATGTCTTTATACAGATGTTTTATTCACGATGTAAAAGTATGAAATGTTGTATCCTTTACATTACAAATATTTTAATGTTTCCTACACATGACACTTAAAAAAAAAAGAATTAAATGAAAAAAAGTTTTTTTTTTTTTTTTTTTTTTTTTTTTTTTAATCTGGCAAAGAAACAAATCGTAAAACAGCAGTATTTTTGTTCATTAGGCTTTCTAATCAGAAAATGCCAGTAAGTTGTTATATTAAATTACCGTTAGAGTTTAGGTTTTACATTCATTATCGTTGTCTTGAAGAGATAATCAGATAACTTAGTGGTAAACCAGTACTTAGTAACCCGTACAGGGCTGCCACTGGCGATTATTTTTATATTCTACTATTTATTTTAAATAAATTTTGTAGCACATTTCTCTTTCACATGTTGTCAAAGTGATTTATACTTTTATTTTATTTCATACTTTTTTCATGGCTTCTTTAAGATGTGATACACAAATACTCATATACAGGGAGTGGAGTTGTTAACAACTGGGAATCCCATCGAAAGAATCAACTGTTTCTGTTTCTGTTGTCAAAGTGTATGTAAATGACTTTTGTTTTGAGAAAGTGGTGTAAGATGGAATTAAAAAAAAAAAAATAGTCGCCAGTGGCAGGCTTGCCCGTACTGACTGCGGCTTAGGATAGAAACCAAGAATCTTGCCGTGAACTTTTTCATATTCTTTAAATATTTTGCTGAATGAATCCTATAATATTGCAGAATAAAATGCATTAAAAAAAAAAAAAGATTAAAAAATTTCGGGAAAGAAAAGAAAAATAGAAAAATAATAAAAAAGCAATGCTGAACACAGAATATTTTTCGATAAGAATGACCGATTACAAAGAAGCCTTATTCTTTCTCAAATCGGGCCTATGACATACAGCATTGTTGGCAAATCTGTATAAATTTTCAGATTAGGAAAACATTCTTTTGATTTTATAAAAATTAGGGGATCCAACACGGGCTTCTCGGTTTACAGAATATGGGTGAAACCTTTACCTTTATTTACCTTTAGATACCTTTATTTTTTAAATTGAAAACTCTGATAGATTTTTTTATATTTAATATATTTTTTATGACAACTATTACTTGACTGATCAATTTTGCTTTTATCGAAATTTTATTAATTTCTAAACATCGCACAATTTAATTTTGTACACCATCGAATAGAGGGGGGTTGGGGGTATAGTTTCAAATGCAAGTTGCTTGAAAACTATAGCTTAATTTAGTGATTTTGTGTGGTTTTTAAAATAATTTTCCAGCATGTTTAAAAAATCAAAAATCTATTTCTACCGCATGCAGCCCGACTATGGAAGATGAACCCGTTTGCACTTAAAACCATAATAAATAGATCAGCATTTTTCTCCGGCTAATATTCGATAACGGAATTAAAACTTCATCAATAAAAATAAATAAATAAATAAAACGTAAGTTTAACAGATATGTAATTAAATTACGAGCTTAAACACCGAAATAATTAAAATGAAAAAGGCTGCTGTAAGTAGTGAAATTTTTGCGATTCTTTGGCGATTAAACTTCGGCACGAGGCTAATATGAAAGTCTCGTTTTTAATAAATTTTAAAACTTTATTTGACCACATAATTGATATTTTTCCTATAAAAAAGTCTTTTTGTTGTTGTCAGTGGGAAATCTAAAAAACATATATACCGTATATACTCGTGTATAAGTCGACCCCCCTCCCCCCAATTCTTACGCAAAATTGTAGAAAAAATTGAATTTTCGTGTAGAAGTCGAACCACATTTCTGGTAGTATGTTGAAAAATGATTTGTAATCAAGAATTTTTAAAAAACATATTAAATTAGTAATTTTTTTCTTTTTTTTTTTTTTTTACGTTTCTAATCAGCCTTCTTTTTTTTTTAAATTCAACATTTTAAAATTGTGTAATTATGTAAATCTGAAGAAGCTTAAACTATTTTGAAAGCTATTCACATCAATTTAATGATTACTTACTTTTTTTTGTTTGAAAAATCGATTCAAGTCTTATTTACAACGTCTTAAACTGCTAAAATATTGTACTTCTTTGTACTGTAGGATTTTTAGGAGAGAAATCTAGAAGCATTCTCAAGTTGAACTCTTTTTGAAAAGGGTATTAAAATGTTGAAAAGAATGCCCCTATATTGAAGGGAATTCTATCCCAAGAGAAAATGAGTGCAGAACAATTGCAGAGACATTATTGTTGAGCTTTTTTTTTTATCAATCACCATTGTCCGCTTTTATCTGTCTCTCCAACCTAGACCCATATGTAATTAATTAAAATACTTGCACATTCACCAATTGTCTGCGAAAAATATTCTAATTAAATATTTAAATATAACATCATTTGTAATAAGTCACCAAAAAAAAAAATACAATTTAAATAACCCAGAGTAGTTTTGGGAATGAATTAGTTTAAATCGGAAAACATTAATAATAGCTCAGAACACTTTTTCACGTATTGAATTAAACCTTTAAAAAAATGATAAGTAAAATAAAAATAAACAGTAGGAAAAGTTTACTGGTTTGGAAAATAATGTTAAAAATATGATTAAAATAAATAAATATGTATATATAGTTGTTTTGCGTAACAGTTATACATGCATTATACGTAAATTATGACCACGCTCTAAAATTTCTAATTTTAAAACCAAGCGGACGATTTAACAGCCCCCCCCCCCCCCAAAAAAAAAAAAAAAAAAAAAAAAAACTCATTGAAGCAAAATATTTCCTTAGCTGTGCAGGTAGCATGATGGTTTTCGGCGTTTAGATTGCTTAGAAATATGGTTTTTGAACTTCTTCAATCGGTAATAATTTCTTTAAGAATAAGGTTTACCATTTATTTTCTCTAGACTTCACTGTAACAAAACTGAAACTTACCAATTTGGACACTTTTCCGGAAACGGAATGTGTCTATAGGATTATCATTATGTTCAACCTGTATAAGACGGGCACCTCTCTGAGTTGCACTTTGGGAACTCGAAACTATCCTAAGTTGGACACTCCCCCTCCCTCTAATTTAAGGCTGTTTTCAAATCCAAACTGGCTACTTTCTGGCACATTTTTAAACTCATTTTTGTTCGCAAACATGCCAAACTAGCAAGGGCTCATATTAAGAAACTGTATAGTCGAACTTTTTTCCCCATTTTCAGGAAAAATTGGAAGATTTTTCAGAAAATTGAACAGAATTTCAGATCACGACAGTGCAAGAATGGGAAAAAACTGCCGTCTTAAGACAATAATCGCTTATAACTCAAGATGCAATTCATTTATTGAAAAATGAAAGAAAAAAGTTCGAATCCAAATCACTTCAACAATCATGTTTGCAAATGTCATGCTTTTTGTTTTAAACTGAATCATAAAGTTACGTGTTGTTAAGCGGGAGAAAATATTTTTGTGAGAACTACTTTAAATTCATTAAAGTTTTATAAGCTATAAAAATTTATCAGAATTATTCTTAACAACGATTATTTGTATTCACATGCAACTTTCACACATGTAACTGTTCTTATAACCGAAGAAAAAAAATTTTTTTTTTTCGATTTACTACGCCTGTAAAAGTACTTATTCCTTTATAAGAGTATCAGTACAGGGGAGTTCACTTCTGTATTTTGTTGCGCACTAAAAAATATTTTTTATTAATTTTAGGCTTTTCAAGAAGTTTTGATATTAATATTTATCCTGCCTGGATTTATCTTTAAATGTCCAACCTAAAAATGAATGATTATTAGTATCAAGTAAATTTATCCCTATCAAATGTTGGGAAAAAATTACATTTTTCTAATTGAAAGATTTACTGTTCGAACCAACCGAATTTGATCTTTAAATACCTTATTCGTCTTAAAAGCATATTATTATACCAAAAGTATCCAATATTTTACCAGACGTTTACAAATTGAAAACAATACTGATTTAAAATAAATAAATAATACTGATAAGTAAATAAATAAATAAATAATACTGATAAGTAAGTAAATAAATAAATAAATAAATAAATAAAATTAAACTGAAATTACAAATTATCTCACATGTCAATAAATATGCCTACTTTTTATGTGCAGAAGTAATTAGGTGGTCAGTTCGAGGGTTCAAACGTTGAAACGTCTCTTAGAAAATTTTAGCAATGATCAAGATAATTTAAATTTACCAATAATTGTCATTGCATACCCCCCCCCCCCACACACACACCTAATCTGTTAACCAGTTTTTGAGACTATCTTCATGAAATTCTGAAATGTTAGCACTTGTGGTAAATTAGTTGAAATCTATCTATAGCTTCAGTGGGTAAAAATGATTTCTCAGTATTAGTCACAGATTTCTGTTAATTTATTAATTTAAAAATTTCAAATTAATAAAATTAAGAAATGCACGTATTATTACCTTCCAATAAGTAATCATTTTCCATCTGTGTAAATTATTGCAAGACTGTTCGTATATCTAAAATGATTTCAATTAAGTCCATCACATAAAATAACTGGACAACTAAAATTTTTACGAACTGAAAAAATCATAGTAAACCTTGATGACCCTGAGAGGTAAAGACTTATCCGAGTAAACTTTTATTTATTTGTTTATTTTTAAATCTAGCTATATTTAAAAAAGCAATTAGCGTAGGTGTTAACTTAAAGGATTCAGGTACTAAAACTCTTTTTTAAAAAATACAACAGGTCTTGGAGCTGCCATTAAGAAAATTTAAATTTTCCAATAATTTGTATTGCATTGCTCTCCTAGTTTGCTAACCAGTTTTGAGAATATCTTCAAGAAATTCTGAAATGTCAGCACTTATGGTACTTTAGCTGAAATCTACGGTCACAGTGAATAAAAATGATTTTCCTGTATTTTTTCACAAATTTCTGCTAATTCATTAATTTTTAAATTTCATTTTAATAAAATACGTATTATTATCATCCATTATAATTCTAAGTAAATTATTGAAAGACTAGCATATCTGAAATGATTTCAATTAATTCCATCACGTAAAACAATACTAGACAATTAGAAATTTTATTGACTGAAAAAATCTTACCTTGAGTAAACTTTTATTTATTTGTTAATTGTTTAACCTAGCTACATTTTAAAAATCAATTAGCATAAGCGTTGACTTGGAGGAATCAAAAGCTGAAACTCTTTTTTTTTTTTTTTTTTTTTTTTTTTTAAACAACATGATTCAGCTACCATTAAAGATAATTGATATTTACCTAATTGTAATTGCATAGCTCTCATGTGGTATGGTAACTAGTTTTTGAGACTATACCTTCATAAAATTCTGAAATGTTAGCACTTGTGGTAAACTAGCTAAAATCTATATGGTCACATTAAATAGAAACGATTTTCCTGAACACAGATTTCTGCTAATTTAGTAATTTCCAAATTTCAAATTAAGAAAATTAAGAAACGGGTGTATTATTATTATCCAATATAATTCTATGCGAAATTATTTCAATTAATTCCATCAGATAAAACAATACTAGGCAATTAAAAATTTTACTAACTAAAAAACACTTAGAATGAGTAAACTTTTACTTATTTGTTAATTTTTTAGCCTTATGTTTTAAAAAGCAATTAGCCTAAGTATTGACTTTAAGGACTCAGAAGCCTAAGCACTTTTTAAAAAATGCAATAAGACTTAACTGCCATTAAGATAATTTAAATTTACCAATATCATTGTTAAGGAATATCCCTCTTGAGTCAGCTAAAAGTTCAAGAAATTCTAAAGTGTTAATTATTAATGGTATATTAGCTCAAGTCCATTTGACTACATGACTACGTGACAATAAAGGATTAGTAAACTTTCATTTTTTATTTTTTAACCTAGCTACATTTAAAAAATTAGCATACAATTTTGCAATCATTTTTGTATTGAATTGAGGGACTCAACAGCCGAAACTTTTTTTTCTAAAAACATACAACAGGATTTAGCTGTCATTACGATAATTCAAATTTATCAATAATTGTTAATTAATATCCTTCGTGAGTCAGTTAAGAATTTACGAAATTCTAAGTGTTAGTTACTAATAGCGAATTAACTCAAGCCCATTTGACTACACGACTACGTACAGTGACAATAATTGATTTTTCTATATGAGTCACAAATTTCTGTTAATTTATAAATTTTGAAATTTCATACTATTATAAAATCATGAAACTTATGATTAGTTCCATAATAATTTTAAATAAATTACTGCAAAACAAGTGCAACCTGGAACGATTGCATTTAATTTCAGCATATAAAACATTACTGAATAATTAAACAAATTTAGGAACTGAAAAACTCTATTTTAAAATTTATAAATTAACAGAAATTTGTGACTGATATGGAAGAATCCCTTGATATAGTATTTAATTTGATCATTTGATGTATTTAATATCAATCCTAAATAAACTTTTATTTGTTTTTTAATTTCTTAACCTAGCTATACATTTTAAACTGAAATTTGTGTAAGTGTTGACATGAAGGATTCAGAAATAAAACTTTTTAAAAAAAAGGACTCAGATACCGTTAAGAGAATTTAAATTTATCAATAATTGTTAATGAATATCCCTTTTGAATCAGCTAAGAGTTCATGAAATTCTAAAGTGTTAGTTATTAATGGTAAATTATCTCACGCTCATTTGACTACACGACTGCAGTGACAATAAATGATTCTTCCATTTCAGTCACAAATTTCTGCTAATTTATAAATTTTCAAATTTCACACTAGTATAAAATCCTGAAACATTGGTTTAGGTCCATAATAATTTTAAATAAATTACTCCAGAACAGGTGTAACTTGGAACGATTGAAATTAATTTCAGCATACAAAACATTTCTGAATATTTAAAATTGTTAGTAATTCAAAAACTTTTATCCTGGGTAAACTGTTATTTATTTTAATTTTGTAACCTAGTTATTATAACATAAATTAACCAGGAAAACTAAAACATAAAAGCTAAAACAGGACTCAGCTACTACTAAGAGAATTTAAATTTACCAATAATTGTAATAAATAGCCTTCTTGAGTAAGAAATGAAATCGAGTTCATGAAATTGTAAAGTGTTATAGTTACTAATGTTTGAAGTAGCTCAAGCCCATTTGACTAACACGACTAAAATGACAATAAATGATTAGTAAAAATTCACTTATTATTTATTTATTTTTAACCAAAGCTACATTTAAAAAATCAATTAGCATAAGAGTTAACTTTAAGGATTCAGAAGATAAAACTCATTTTTCTTAAAAATAAAACAGGACTCAGTTGTCATTAAGGAAATTAAATTTTACCAATAATTGTTAATGAATAACCCTCTTTAGTCAGCTAAGTATTCATGAAATTCTAAAGCGTTATAGTTACTAATGGTAAATTAGCTCACTTGACTACACGACTACAATGACAATAAATGATTCTTCCATATCAATTTCAAATTTCTGTTAATTTATAAATTTGCAAATTTCATACTATTGTAAAATCATGAAACATATGGTTTAGGCGTTTAATAATTTTATATAAATTACAGCTGAGCACGGATAACTTGGAACGATGGCAATTTATTTCAGCATACAAAACATTAATGGATAATTATAAATTTTAGAAATTATTATAATATTTTAGAAATATTGAAAAATTCTTACCTTGATAAAACTTTCAACATTTATTTAATTGTTTATTTATTTTTGCCTGACGACTTCAAAAAGCAGCTATCATAGAGATTCAGAATCTAAAACTCTTCTAAAAAAACTTTTCGCTGGATTCGTAGTCGTCATTAGAAGAATTTAAATTTGCAATAATTATTAATTCATAGCTCTTACAGAGTACGTATAATTCTGAAATATTAGTACCTAATGTTAAATTAGCTCAAATCCCTTTGCCAACAATTATTTTAACTGACTTTTCCGCATAGTTGTCCAAATTTCATACCATAAAAAAGAAAGAAGAAAAACCTCATAGAATACGTTTCTCCCCAATAACTTGAGGAAAATTACTAAAGGGCGAACATTAAGTAACTTGACAAGCATTGGCAAGTACTGATTAAAATTATTTTCAGCACATAAAACAATACTGGGCAATTAAAAATTTTACTAATTGGAAAATTCTTAACTTCTGTAAACTTTTAATATTTTTGAACATATGTGTCTTTCTAAAAAAACTTATAATTGGTATTAACCTCGAGGAACTCAGAATCTCAAATTCCTCTTAAAACTTTATCAGCACTCAGCCGCAATGAGGAGAATTTAAATTTACAAACAAATGTTAATGCATAGTATTTTTCAGTCTGCAAAGCATTCGAGATATTCTGAAGTTTTCATACCAATGATGAATTAGCTCAAGTCCATTTAACCGCCATAAAAATAATTTTATTTATTTATTTTTTTTTTCGTGTCAATCGCAGAATTATGTTATGAATTTCCAAATTTCCTATCATAAAATCAAGAAACGAATAGTTTACTTTCCTCCAAAATAACTTTAATTGAAGCAGTACACAACTAATGGTAACAATCATAACTTAAAAGCATTTTAATAATTTCAATATATCAAACAATACTGGACAATAAACATTTTACTAAGTGAAAAATTCTTACCTTGAGCATTATTTTAACTATTTTCATTTTGAAAAAGCAATTATCACAGGTGTTGACCTCGAAGCACTCAAAAGCTAAAGCTCTTCTAAGAAAATTTTATTAACGGGACTCAGCCGCCATGAGGAGATTTTAGATTTATCAATTTATTAACTGAGACGCCCAGAATCAAACAGACAAAGTTCATTTTTTTTTCATTGAGTGGAGTTTGGATGAATTGTTGCTCCATAGACAGTAATTTGTTTGGTGTCCCAACAAACACAAACCAAGTCATAAGTTGAAAATGTGAGCAAAAAATAGCACTAAGTCTCCCATGATTCTGAATGAAATGCAATGGAGCTCATTAACTTTACTTCCAAATATCTCTGGATAGTGTTTTATGGACTTTCATTCTGGACGCCTCAATTATTAATGCATAGCCTTTTTGAGTGTGATAAGAATTCATGAAATTTTAAAGAGTTAGATAAATTAAAAAATTAGCCCAAATCCATTTGATAAGAATGATCTTAAGTTATTTTCAGTATTAATTCAAATTTCACACCATAAACCAAAAACGTATGGTTTATTTTCTTCCGTTAGATTTAAGTAAATTACATGAAAGCTAGCATTAGATTGAAATAATTTTAACCCCTAAAATAATACTGGACAATTAAAAATTTTACTAATTAGGAAAATTCTTACCTTGGGTGAACTGAGATGAATAATAACTCTCCAGCCACATCATTTCATAGATTTTTTTGAAATTATCCACCCACATCATTCCGCCATACGGATTATCGTAAGGATGTTGCATATCCGCTCCGGAGGAATTAGCTTTCTGGCACACACAAAGAAGATATTCTTTTACTCTCAGATTTGCTTCATAAGGTCAAAGGTCAAGAAAACCAGGCCCAATGAACACTTGGAACCCCAGGAAACAAAACGTACTCCTCCAATTGAAATCTCTGGAAGATCTTCAAATGTTAAGCAGGTCGTAAAAATCACGTGCGAGGCTATGTCTTTCCAAGGATTAATGGTCTCCAGAAGGTATCTGAAGATGTAAGATACATTCCTGTGGGGCGTTGGATAATGCTATCTTTGTTGCCCGGCTCATTATTTTCAGCTTGATAAATAGGCACAGAAACTGTCTAGAATTGGTTCCCTGTAGCTGAATCTGGAATAGAAACCGAGATATTTTTGTAATTTATTGTGTTAAGATAGAAAAGTTATGTTAACAAGTGAGGGTATATTTTGAGTTATGGCTGAGGGATAGTCTGAAATATATAGCAATTAAAGAGGGAGAGCATACATATTGGTTAGGCAGTATGATGTCTTTCCAGCGAAAAAAATGGCATTATCTCTGAAAGACTGGATGTGCTTAGATTTATAAATATTAAATGTGTTAAGCGTTAGTTGAATTTTTGTATATAATCCAGCTATACATGATTATTTATAAAACATATTCATAACGTGGACAATAGTAACTGTTTCATTCTATTTGTCTCAATGTAATAATTGTAATGATCTCGTGGATCTTATATTACACATTTCCTTAATTTTAAACTCTTATGATATGAGTAAAACGATAAAAATTCTTTCTTGAAGGTTTCTGGATTTGTGATAATCATAACTTAGATTTTGATTGATTGATTTATTTATTTTAATTTGTAAGATCAATAAATAAATAAATAAATAAATAAAAAATAGGGCACTTAAAAATATTTTTTTAAAATATCCTTATACTACTTTTAAAATTTCCACATTTTTTTAACGTTTTTATTTATTACGTTGCTTATTATTTCCCGCTAGAAAAATAGGCATAGAAATTATCTAGAATTGGTTCCCTATAACTGAATCTGGCGTGGTAACCGATATGTTTTAGTATTTTATTTTGTTAACATAAAAAAGTAATGTTAACACGTGAGTGTATTTGAAATTGTGACCGAGAGCATGTATCTTTACAGGCTGATATATTATAACAATTAAAGAGAGATAATGTATTAAAACCATCTAACTAATTATACAATATTGTGTATTTCCAGTGAAACAATGCTATCGTCTGGAAAGCTAAATGTATTTTGCATCATAAAAATTAAATTCCTCAATTAAAATTATGTTGAAAAAGTTGATTATTTGCGATAAAAATTAAGTTGCTCTTTATTTTTAGCTTGATAAACCGGCACAGAAATTGTCTAGGATTTTTTATCTATAGCTGAATCTGGAATAGAAATGGAGTTATTGTATTAAAAAGAATACACTTTGACGGGGGGATATCAGACAAACTTCCACCACTAATTTGAAAATGTTATTTTTGTCTTAATTAATCACATTGATTAAATAGGCCATAAAACTTCTTAAAATTAGTGGTAGAAGAATGCCTGATTGCCTATTTCGTTCCCATGAAGTCTATTTTAACAGGTGTTAGATTTTGATGAAATTCGCAAACCTCCTCCTCTTTTTTTTTTTTTTTTTTTTTACATTTAACATCTTTGGATTTTTCTGCATTTTTGATCGTTTAGATAATTTTTCGTAAAGTGTTTTAGGGAATTAAAAAATATTTCAAACTACATTGCGTTTTTAAACATTTTAATTCATTACATTGCTCATAATTTTTAACTTAATATAAACAGGCACAGAAACTATCTGGAATTGGTTCACAGTGGTGAAATGTTAATAAATGAATAAAAAATTATACACCCTTACATCCTTTTTTTTTAATCATTATGTAAGTGTAAACCTGGATTTTTATTGCGCAGTCTGAGTAAAAAGAAAAAAAAAGGGGGGGGGGAATTCAAATAGTATATACATAAATGCAGATAAATATGTAAATAGTACATATAAATAGCATGTATTAAAATAGTATATAATTAAATATAAGTACATATATAAATAATATAAATAGTATATATATAAATTGCATATAAAATAATACTAGATGGAACCCGTCAAAATTTGACGGCAAACAACTTGATAGTACCATAAAAATAAAATTTATAGTTGCTTTAACTTGACAAATTTCATAGTGGGGAGCATAATATGATTAAGCGGTCACTGACCTTTCCATTGATATACAACATGAGGGTTGTGTGCAAAATTTAGAAAGTACCGTTTGGGGGGGAGGGGGGTAAAGTGGGGAGATGGACATCGGAGGTACATAATATGATTAAGTGGTCACAGACCTTTCCAATGATATATAACATGAGGGTTGTGTGCAAAATTTAGAAAGTACCCTTTAGGGGGAGGGGGGCAAAGTGGGGAGATTGACATCGGAGATGCATAATATGATTAAGCAGTCACAGACCTTTCCAACAATATATGACATGAGGGTTGTCAACAAAATTTAGAAAAGTATCACTTGGGGGGTTGGCAAAGTGGGGAGATGGACATTGGAGATGCATAATATGATTAAGTGGTCACAGACCTTTCCAATGATATATAACATGAGGGTTGTGTGCAAAATTTAGAAAGTACCCCTTGGGGGGGGGCAAAGTGGGGAGATGTAAAATATGATTAAGCGGTCACAGACCTTTCCAACAATATATGACATGAGGGGTGTCAACAAAATTTAGAAAAGTATTCCTTGGGGGGTGGACAAAGTGGGAAGATGGACATTGGAGATGCATAATATGATTAAGTGGTCACAGACCTTTCCAATGATATATAACATGCGGGTTGTGTGCAAAATTTAGAAAGTACCCTTTGGGGGGGAGGGGGGCAAAGTGGGGAGATGGACATCGGAGATGCATAATATGATTAAGCAGTCACAGACCTTTCCAACAATATATGACATGAGGGGTGTCAACAAAATTTAGAAAAGTATCCCTTGGGGAGGGGTGGGGGGGCAAAGTGGGGAGATGGACATTGGAGATGCATAATATGATTAAGTGGTCACAGACCTTTCCAATGATATATAAAATGAGGGTTGTGTGCAAAATTTAGAAAGTACCCTTTGGGGGGGAGGGGGGCAAAGTGGGGAGATGGACATCGGAGATGCATAATATGATTAAGCAGTCACAGACCTTTCCAACAATATATGACATGAGGGGTGTCAACAAAATTTAGAAAAGTATCACTTGGGGGGTTGGGGGGGCAAAGTGGGGAGATGGACATTGGAGATGCATAATATGATTAAGTGGTCACAGACCTTTCCAATGATATATAACATGAGGGTTGTGTGCAAAATTTAGAAAGTACCCTTTGGGGGGGGAGGGGGGCAAGGTGGGGAGATGGACATCGGAGGTGCATAATATGATTAAGTGGTCACAGACCTTTCCAATGATATATAACATGAGGGTTGTTTGCAAAATTTAGAAAGTACCCTTTGGGGGGGGAGGGGGGCAAAGTGGGGAGATGGACATCGGAGGTGCATAATATGATTAAGTGGTCACAGACCTTTCCAATGATATATAACATGAGGGTTGTGTGCAAAATTTAGAAAGTACCCTTTAGGGGGGAGGGGGGCAAAGTGGGGAGATGGACATCGGAGATGCATAATATGATTAAGCAGTCACAGACCTTTCCAACAATATATGACATGAGGGGTGTCAACAAAATTTAGAAAAGTATTCCTTGGGGGGTGGACAAAGTGGGGAGATGGACATTGGAGATGCATAATATGATTAAGTGGTCACAGACCTTTCCAATGATATATAACATGAGGGTTGTGTGCAAAATTTAGAAAGTACCCTTTGGGGGGGGGAGGGGGGCAAAGTGGGAGATGGACATCGGAGGTGCATAATATGATTAAGTGGTCACAGACCTTTCCAATGATATATGACATGAGGGGTGTCAACAAAATTTAGAAAAGAGTCCCCTTTAGGGGGGGGGAGTGGCGGGATGGATCCCGGAGATGCATAACATGAATAAGTGGTCAAAGACTTTTCCAGCGATATATCACATGAGGGGTGTGTGCAAAATTTTGAAAAGTGTCCCACTTGGGGGGGGGGGGGGGGGTGAGGGGATGGACCCCAGAGATGCATAACATGAAAAAGAGGTCACAGACATTTCAACTTGCAACTTTTTTCTCGAAGGCATTTGACAATAAATTTTTTTTTACCCAAGACAATTTAACGATATTCTTATATTTTATTGTGTAATTTGTCAAACGTTCATGGAAAAAATCATGAAATTCGCTAATCAATAGTTGATAAATTATAAAATTCAACAATTGATAGTAGTAAAATTGGTCAATCGATAACGGAAAAATCACGAAATTCATCAAATGGTCTCCCGTAAAAAAAATTGTCCTGCACACTGATGTGATGATCAAAAGGGTTTTGAAGTATAGGACAAAATTAGCACTTGCCAAACAGCGAGTAATACTGAAAATTTGGCAATGGACTTTATTGCCACCACTGGTCAAGCATAATAGTCACACTCACCAATTGTGATGACTGAATGGAAAAAGATTTTTTTCTCTGCTGTCGCTCGACAAATTTCGAAACCATTTGGCGAATTTCACGATTTTTTCCCCGAAATTGACGGATTGTGATTTTTTTTCTCGAAGTCATTCGAAAACTTTTTCCTCCGAAACCAGTTGATGAACTTTGCAATTTTTCCACTGTCGATTAATGAATTTTGTTATTTTTCTGCTATCGATTGACAAATTTCGCATTTTATCGACTATCAATTAATGAATTTCACGATTTTTTCCATGAACGAACGAATTGCGCACTTTCTTTCCGCTAATGTTTGACACATTTCGCCCTTTACAATTCAGCCAATGAGTTGAACGTTGTTTCTTTCCAGAAATGTCAGGAATGAAACAATGCCCCATGGACGAATGTGTGCGATGCAACAACGGGCGTCACAGACTTTTTAGGGCACCTGCCGACTAAAAACATCTAACCAATCTTCGTGGGGGGAAAAAATCACAGATTTCGTCAAATGATTGAGGAAAAAACACTAATTTCATCAAAGGATCATGGGAAAACATGACTTTCGTTAAAAGACCACAGAAAAAACGTGAATCATGCAAAAGGATCGTGAAAGATAAGCAAATTTTGTCAAAGAATCGCAAAAAAGGAAATTTCACCAAAAAATCACGCTTTTTTACTAAATTTCGTCTAAAAATTGCGGAATAAAATGTATTTTATCAACGAATCGCTGGAAAATGTGAATTTCATTAAGGATCGCGAGAAAAATGCGAAATTCTTCAAAGGATCTCTGAAAAAACACGAATTTCGTCAAAGAATTGCTGAAAAAACATGAATCTCGCCCAATAACAGAAAAATCATGATTCATAATCATTATATCTAGTAGTATATGTAAATACAGTTTGTGATATAAGACAAAATTAACACTCACCAATCGGCAAGTAATACTGAAAATTGGTGATTGATGTTATTGCCAGTACTGGCTAAACTTAATAGTCACACTCGCCAATTGCGATGATTGAATGTAAGATGAAATTTTTTTTCCCGCTGTCACTCAAAGAAATTTGAAACCATTTGGTGAAGTTTTTCCCAAAACCATTTTGTGAATTTCCCGATTTTTTCTTCAAAATCATTTTTCAACAATATTCGACACAGTACGCATGCGTCAAAAAAATCTTCCGGTAGGACCGGCCAATGAGGTGAGGGTCTATTACTGTCTCTAGAAACGTGTTTGGATCATCTCCTGTTGTTTTTTTCTTGCACGTTGCGTTAAACCTAGGAAGGTATTTATATAGAACTCACTGTGGAGTGTTTAGAAGGCATTTATTTTATTTATTATAATTTGTATGAATACTTAGGTGTCCATTTTGGATTTACTGTTTAAAATTGAATTTAGGCTCATTTAACATTCGCGAAATCAATCCCGATGGAAATTGTCTTTTTAGATCTCTATCATTTTGTTTATATAGTACAGAAAATAATTATTGAAACGTACGTAAAAATATCGTAGAACACGTAATACAAAATTAGACCACTTATAGTCCGTTTATTATTGGGGATGAATCTTATGGTGTTTCGATTGCTAATGAAAATGATTATGTAAATATATGGTTCTTCATATAAGTATGTGCTTCTTCACACTTCAATAGAAGCATTGTTTAAATTAATATAATTCTACAAATATGATGCAGTTTTAAAATATCGAGTAATGATTAATACTGTCAAGGAATCTACTCATATATGTAAGTTTTGGTACTTCTCTATTATCTCATCGACCACTTTTCATAACAAAAAACTATCGCCAAACTGTAACGCCAAATAAACGGGAGAACTTTGTCATTAATACACGCAAATGTTGAATTAAAAACCACTTGATGACATAACAAACACGTATAATACTTCCGACATCAAGTAAATGGGACTGCATTTTTGGCATTTAATCATACAGTTTGGCAATAGTATTTTGTTATGAAAAGTGGACGATGGGATAATAGAGAAGTACCTAAGTTTTTTTGTCGCATTCTTGGGCAAAGATGTATATTATCAAGATACCATTTTGATTTGTAAGCACAAAGTCAATAAAATCACCATTTTGTGACAAATTATGAGTTTAATAAGTATCGCCCAGAACAGAGATGCAATCTGGTATAAAATGAAATCGTTATCGCCCAATAATGAAAGCAATAATAAATCAAAAGATTCAAGAATTGCTTATGAAGCAAAATTAATTCAATAACAAATCTTAATGAAAATATACATTTTACACTCTACTATAACTTTAAACTGAGTTTGATGTTTCAATTAAGAAATGAAAACATTCAATAAAGTGTAAAATATATGTTTTCATAGAGATTTCTTATGAAACTGATAGTATATGGGAAAGTGGCAAAGAAAAATTAACCGAACAACAACAACAAAAAAAAACTAAATAACCTCTTTAAGTTTTCCTAAAATCAAAAATAGTTTTTTTTTTTTTTTTTTTTTTTTTTTTTTTTTTTTTTTTGTCGCATTCTTGGGCAAAGATGTATATTATTAAGATACCATTTTGATTTGTAAGCACAAAGTCAATAAAATCACCATTTAGTGACAAATTATGAGTTTAATAAGTATCGCCCAGAACAGAGATGCAATCTGGTATAAAATGAAATCGTTATGGCCCATAATGAAAGCCATAATAAATCAAAAGATTCAAGAATTGTTTATGAAGCAAAATTAATTCAATAACAAATCTTAATGAAAATATACATTTTACACTCTACTATAACTTTAAACTGAGTTTGATGTTTCAATTAAGAAATGAAAACATTCAATAAAGTGTAAAATATATGTTTTCACAGAGATTTCTTATGAAACTGATGGTATATGGGGAAGTGGTAAAAAAGATTACAAAAAAAAAAAAAAAAAAAAACTAAATAACCTTTTTTATATTTCTTGAAGTCAAAAATATTTATTTTTTTTAGCTTGGATAACTATTATCAGGTATTTTTTCAGTTTGGTTTGTTGAGTTGATGAACATGTGTTCATGATTGAATCCTTTGGATGCTGTTTGTATCGTACAGAAAATCATTTACATTCTGCTGTATTTTAACTAATTCATATGGCCACTTACACACTGGCTCTGTAAATTATTTTGGAAATTAGCACATGTTGTAAGCAAAAATCAATAAACAACAACAAAAACGTGGCAATCATTTTCAAACTGTTTTATATAATCAAAACTTTTCGATATTTTACTGCCGAATGAAAATATTAAAACATTCAGCTTTTCAAAGTAAAAATAAACTCCTTCAAAAAATAAATCCTAATAAAATCTCGACCATTACTTTTAGGTTTAAAAAATTTTAATTTTCAATATACATACGACATAAAAAGAAGAAAAAAATACACCAGAATGTATCTCTAATTTTGTGTTCACGAAAGCAAGGAACTCAATCATGATTATGTTTACTATGTTCATCAACTCAATAAACCAAAATAATAAAATGAAAAATTACCTGATAATAGTTATAAAAGATAAATCGTAAACCAAACTTGTCATATTTAAAGTAACTCAAGAGGAATGACCGATCTTAAAAAATCTCAAAATTAAAGTAACTCGAGAGGAATGACCGATCTTAAAAAATCTCAAATACACTTCTAATGCAAACTGCTTTAAATATATGGATTGGCGACACAGCAAGTTTCTAAATTTGTCCCTGCTGATGATTTTTTTTTTTTTTTTTTTTCGTGCAGCTGCTGGTTGATTTTTGCAATTTTTCTCCCCGCAGCAAACTGAAGAAATTCGTGTAATTTTTGTGCCACCAAATTACTGAAATTACAATCTCTCCCCCCCTCCCGAGTGAGTGGTGTTTTGGAAATTTGGATTACAATAAATATTTGGTACTTTTTCATTTTATCATTATTTATTCTGGTTTGTTGAATTCTTTGGATTCACCATATAATTATACTGGATGGAAACTATTTATAGTACGATCAGTTCTTTTTTTCTGGAAATATATTTGCAGTCTGGCTTATTTAGGAACTCTTAGAATGAAACATAATAGAAATTTGTAAGATGCTGAAACAGCCTTTTGTATATTTTAGTATTAGGTTATATTTAGCATTGGGTTATATTTAGTATTAGGCGAGTACATGCAGAGTATTTTATGCATTGATTCTCTAACATCGTCTATCAATAGACAACAACAAAAAGTGGCACCTCATTTTCAAACAGCCGAATGTTAACTATTAAAACATCTGAAATATTATATTCAAAAAATGAAATTTCTGTTTTTCCAAATGAAAATAAACCCCTTCAATAAAAAAAGAAAAAAAAAATACTTATAAAAACTCATAAGCAAAATAGTACTCAGTAGCAAAAAATACACCAAGCATGCAACAATTACATTACTCGCACTAAATAATTTCGCGAACAAAAAGAATTAAGAGATATCCAAAGAATTCAATCATGTACACAGAAATAGATATATATTTCTATGTTCATGAACTAAATAAAAACAAAATAAATAAAGATAAAATGAAAAAATACCTCACAATTGTAATCTAAACTTCTTGCCGACGCCATACCCACAGAAGGGTCGTACACTCGTTTTGTAAACAGTTCCTAATCTAATGTGACTCTAGAGACAGGAAATATCCCTCACCTCATTGGCGGAAGATTTTTTTGACGCATGCGTATACGGTCCAATTTCGATGGAAATTTGACAAAATTACCAAACTGCTTTAAATAGATGGATGTGATGAGAAATTCTGAGAATATTGCGGCTTCGAAGAAGACTTGCTTTTAAAAGTCTGTGGTCAACAGAAACTCACTTATATATATATATAAAAAAAAAAATCTCTACAATTTTCCTGGTTACAGTATAAGATTTTCTTTTTTGTGGGATGCCAAGGATAACAGCATACGGTTCCTTCGGATAGATCGTCGAAAAGTAAAAATTCTCTATATCTCGAAAAGGAATAATGATAAAAATGATCTATAAAAGCACATATCAATGTTTTGAATGACTTTGTTTGTGTAAAAATTAATGTAAGTCATTATTAATAAATTTTAATATGAATTATTAATAATTGAAAACATACTCTAAATAAAAAAAACGCCTATATTATGTTTGGGTCCATTCATTGCATTTCATTAAAAAATAAACATTTCAATAGGCGGATTTTTTGCAAAGATATAAATTAAAGTTTGTCACATGGCTTTAACCAATACTCCCTTTATCAAACTTTGACCTTTTCTATGAAGAGGTAAGATAAAATACGTAAACTATATACTTTTCCGGACTGATTTGATCCAATGGACGCTATAGTGTCAAAAGTGAATGTTACCATTAGGCAAAACAAAGGTGGTTCTATTTTTAATTATGTAGACGGCCCAAAATGCTAATTTGTTCACAGTTGACATTATTATCAATCAGTTGCTACCAGCTAGAGTCCTGCATTGGTTCGGGTTACCCAATTTTACCCGAACCCGACTTCATTCACGTTTCGGGTCGGAACGGGTTGAGTTTTGATTTTTTTCAAATCGGGTTCGGGTTGACCCGACATTTCAAAACAAAGCCATTTTTTTTAAAATAGATATTTGAACATTAATGAATGTATGTGCGTTCATTTTTATACAAAAAGGTAAAATTGATATTTAGAGTTATAATTATAGACTACTTTTCCAAACTTGTAATAAAATATGGATTAATTTTCTTTCACTTCGGTTTCGGGTTTGAATATTTCTAGTTCGGGTTCGTATCGGGTTAAAGTATGTTGGATTCGGTTGGGGTGTCGGGTTGACGAATTATTTTTGTCGGTTCGGGTTGACTTTGCATTAATCTAGTACCAGTATCTTTTTTATACGATGATTAGCGGCATGGATATTTTGAACGACTGTTCATTTAATATAGATTATTATATAACCTCATATTATGTTTCGTTTTTAAATAAATTCTTATGAATAGAAATAAAACTAGTAATAATTCGTTTATGAATGCGTTTGAGACGTGACCATTTAAACTCAGATTTTGAAAAAAAAAAAATCGCTTTTTTTTTTAAATTTCAGAAGAAGGTTTTTTTTTTTGTTTCTGTTTAAATCCATTTATCTTTATTATGTTATCTTAAAATGCTCTATAAGCAATTAATCAGCCCAATAAAGGTAATCGTAGGGGAGTGTATGCACAATAATTTTCTGGCATTTCAGAAAATATTTCAACTGAAAAAATTGTAAGAAAGTTATCTTATGATTGTCTGCGACTTAACAGTTGTCAAAATAATTATTTCATAACATTTTTTTTTTTCATAAATCGCATTTTATAACTTAATATGGAATTTTTTTGCAACTTTAGATCAAAACCATATGTGAAACATAAACATAATCTTCACACACTCGTCTATAAACGAATAATTTCTCCATCTTTCTTTATTCAGTAAACAAAATTTGTAAAAATAAACGCCCCCCCCCCCCGCCTTTCCCCTTTCCACGTATTTCTCATCTTTACACAATATTCTATTCTGTAATACTTAATCTGACTTCTTTAAACCTGTACATTATTGCATTAAAAATAATAAAATGAAAAATATGAATCCTTCGAAACAGATATATACGGAGGTCAAACAAAGGGTGGAATAACAAATAGCCGCTCCTTTCGAGTGAAGAACGACCCGGTTGAGTCAGACGTAAATGGGTTGTAAATCAATCAGACAATGCCTAAAGCAGCCTGTTTACCACCAACGATTATGTTCTAAGAAATTTACGCATACATTACGCATTACTTACCGCTATAACAAAATTAAAGGAAATGAATCATCTTCGAAAAAACTTACTTCATATTTATGCAAGTACAAAGAATACATCTAAATTTAGTCGATCTTGAGTTTTGACACCTACATTAGTTTAGAGTTTACATGAATAGAATATGAATAAATAATACTGGAACAGAAAAAATTGCAAGGATACTTATGGTATATACAGTTGATCTCGTTTAAAATGGGGAAAATCACCTTGAAACCTTCAAAAGAGTGAAAAAGGAGATTATTAACTATTTTTTTAAATAACATTTTACAAATTTTTTTTTTATTATGACGACATATTACTAATTTAAACTCAAATTCACCTTCTAAATAATGAGTTAAATTCACGCTCAAATTCAAAATCCAAAAGAAACTAAAAAGAATGAGCTCAATTCAAACTCATTTAAAAATATATAAATAAAACGAAACTCACAAAAAATTTCCTTAAAAAAAAAAAAAAAAAAAAAAAAAAGAAACATTTTGCTGAATTTTATAAATTTGCTATAGAGATGTCAAAATCTCTTCAATTAATTTGGTATTGGAACAAATACCAAAATTAATATAATAATTAAAATACTCCCGTGTAATTGAAATTAACGTAATTAATTTCTGTCAATTAATCTTAAATTCTTAAATGACTTGAATCGTTTTTAATGTTAAATTCCTATGTTTCATAATTGCAGAAACAAAGTGATAAAAAGCTGGAATGACCTTGATTTCCTCTTTTATTTTTAGTTATTTTTACTCTATTTTATTTCCAGAGCCTATTTTCAACGCGGCTTTGCAGGCAAGTACTTATTTTGCCTTTTCTTTCTAATCAAATTCGGATAACGCGACGATCAATGTGTTACCGAAATGTCTTTTAAAGAATGATTTAAAAACCCAATGGAATTTCGGAACTCAAAATCATTTTGCTTTGAAAGAAAAATAAATCGGTCAAGTGCGAGTATAACTCCTGCTCAAAGGGTTCCGTACATTAAATTTAATAATTACTATTTATTAATTAACTAACAACCTCCTACTACACCTAATTTTTTCATAATTTTAGTTTCAGTAGATTCGAAAATAGGAGGGGCGGGGGCATATTTTTCCAGTACACTTTCGACGATATCACTGAAAATATAATACCAAAATTAAAAGAAATATATTTTTGAGTTTGGTGTTATGAGATCTTTCGAACGATACCCTACTTGATATATAAAAATAATTTTTTTTCAAGTAACTTAATTAATATCTCGGCTAATTACCGACAATTGTTTTCGAAAATCATTATCAACTATCCTTGAATGATTCTACGTTGATATAGGTACTTCTAGTGCTCGTCAACTCCCTGCTGAAAACCGGTAAAGTAAAGTTTGTGTCGAACGAAAAAATGCGTTTTTCTCAAAAACTATATCATACCTAGGAAAATTGCTATAGTTTTCCTGCAAGGTTTAAATAAACTCCTACTATCCCTAATTTGTTTTCATAATTTCAGTTTCAATAGAAGGGGGGGGGGGATATTTTTACAGTGTATTTTCGACGATATCTCTGACAATATAATATACCCAAAATTAAAACAAATGTATTTTTTGAGTTCGGTATTACGAGATTTTTCACACGATACCCCACATGATATACAAAAAGAAAATATATTTTTTGAAATAATTTAATTATCCCCCCCCCCCCCTAATTTTTTTCTAAACATATTTGTGAATAGCCAATAATCTGAAAATATTTGGGTCAATAGGCTTTATAACTTCCCCAAGTTTGAACTTTCCACGTCCTATAGATTAAAAGAAAAGGGACAGACAGACATAGAAGTGACCTTATAATTGTCCCGTTTTTTCTTTTTAAGTACAGAATCCAAAAAAAAATCATCAATTGCTAAGAAGGCGGCTCGTAAAATCTTTTTAAGGTGTTCAAATTAATATGAGTGGAAGATTGACTGTAAGAAACTATAAAAAAAACCACCGCACCCAAGTTTATTATCACACAATGTTTTCTCAGATTTCTACACTGTTTTGATTTTTTGTGCGAACTGGCATTTAAAGAAAAAATCGTGTTTTTAAAAGCGAGAAAAATTTTCAGGAAATTGTAAAAAAAAAAAAAAAAAAAAAAAAAATCACGAGTTTGAATAATTTTGACTCAAAATCGCGGTTTTTAACACTTTCCAACCTAGTTGAAAAGTGTTTATGACTTCGGTTTGTCTGGCCGTCTCGCTGTGCTCTGACTCCCGTAAATATGCTCTGACTGTCCTGAAATTTTTATATGTTATTATCGTTATCTATAACATGTTCCCTATTTCAACTGAAGTGTGTAGCACTTAAATTTTTTTTTCAGGGACAGTCAAAAGTATTCCGTTACATTACAGTCAATGAGGGAATAATCTTTTCAAGTACATTTTGATGACGCTACGTCATTTAAAACATAATGAAATTGATATATAATTATTAAGCGCATTAAAACATACTTTTTGTAGAATATGCGGTGCAAAGCAGTTATTATTCATTTACAGGGTCAAACAATAGCGGCGACAAACTTGGCGGCATTTGTCGTCCTAACGGAGTCTCCCCATTTTAACCCCTCTTATAAGTATATAAATGCATTGAATGCTGTTCCGTATTTTTCGAGGGGATTTCAGAAAATTCTAGCATTAAAACAATGTGGAATGATCTCAAACATTCTCTCGCTCCTATATATATATATGGAGCGGAACGGAGCAGAGTTAGTCGCATTTCTGAATGCGATACGTTCAGAGCGATTTCCTGTAAAGGTGTTTGCTTGACTTTGCGACTTTTTTACGTTGTTTTGCATCTGTTACTGTGTTCAGACGTCGTGTAGAGAGTGTCTGTGAGATATTTCAGCTGTGTTTGAACGCTTGATTTGTTCAGTTACTGAAATGTTTCCATAGTTTTAGTGCTATTTATGAGATACAAGAACTGTGAATACTTGTGAATAAATTGCTTCGCTCTTTAAAGACTGTGGTTCATTTGAGCCTGATCCACCGTAAAATTGGAAGAGCCCGCTACAATACGCTACAATTTTTGGTGTCAGAAGTGAGATTTTATGGTGATAACAAGAGCGATGGAAGAACAACTGAAAGAGCTGTTGGAAGCTATCAATGGCGTAAAGACAGAATTGAAGGAGAAAATGGATAAAGGCCAAGAGAGAATCGATTGTGCTCAAGAAAGAATAGTGAAAATACATGAAGAAATGAAGAAAACTCTAGAAGAAAAAGTTATCTTCGATAGAGCTAAGGGTAGATTCTGTAGAAGAGAAAATACTGAAAAGAGTAGATTCCGTAGAAGAGAAAATTCAGAATGAAGTTAGTAATGTTGAGGAGAAAATGGAAAAGAAAATAGGGGAAGTAGATGAAATGTTAAGTAAAAGATTACAAGAGATTGAGAAGAAGCTTTCAACATTCAGAGGTAATTATGAAGATTGTAAGAGCCCCTCTGCTTCTTCTGTACAAATTAAGCTGTCGACATACGATGGGAAAAACTCCTGGCAAGTTTACAAGACCCAGTTCTCCATTGTAGCCGATGCAAACAGGTGGAGTGACGAGGTGAAAGCTTGCCAACTAGCAGCATCTTTGAGAGGGGAAGCTGCTGATGTGTTACAATCATTTCCCGATATGACACAACTCAATTTTGAGACTCTGAGCAGTCCACTCGAACTGAGATTCGAAGAGAAATTCTAGAAGAAAATTCTAGAATCCAGATAAAAACTCGCCATCAAAAATTGGGTGAAATCCTTAAAGAATTTGCCTCTGAAATAGAACGGCTTTCAAATTTGGCGTTTGTCGACTGCCCCGCAAATGTACGGGAAATGCTCTCCCTTCAGTACTTTGTAGAGGGACTAAAAGACCCAGAAGTGCAGACAAGGGTATGAATGACGGATGTTAAGGACTTAAAATCTGCTTTACTGTATGCCTTAAAGTTGGAAGCGGCTGGACAGGCCAGCCGAAGAGACCGCCATTCAGTCCGAGGGGCAATGGTGCACAAAAGCCAGACACTGAGGCCGACTTATTGGAGGAGATTAGAAAAAACCCCAAGAGCTTGAAGTTTTAAAATCCGGGAGAACAAGCTCAAGGAGACAGAATCCCAGGTGCTGTGGGTTCAGTGACCCAGAGCACCTCCAAAGAAACTGCCCCAAAGGCAACGAACGTGAGAGGAATTCGAACAGTCAGCAGGGAAACTGAGATTTGGCCATCTTGCGGGGAGGAGGTTGCCAGAGAATGAAAAGCTCCAATCCTCCAGATATCTGAAGTGAGTGGCGGCAATAATGGACTCTTATGTGATAGGACTCATTAACGAAATTCAGTGTCGTATGGACACAGGGGCCAATGTGAGAATAATAAGACAATACTTGGTTGGAAATTAAAATGCAAACTCATCTGGATGCCGCCCTGCATTACCTTGCAAAATGTAACGGGAATCAATATAGACATACATGGAAAGGTTATTTTAACCATCAACTTTGGAGGGACCAAATACTACCATACAACATTTGTGGCAGACATAACAGATCCTTGCATACTCAGACTAGATTTTCTGAAGAAGTTTGACTTCAAACTGTCCTTCAAAGATAATAAAATCGAAATTTGAAGAAATAAGCCTTTCTGGATTAAATAGCGAAATTGAATGCAAACAAGCAGTAACAGCCAAAGTGGACATTAATCTAGGTCCAAGAACAAAATCTTTAGTTCCTGCTGTAATTAATAATGAAACTAATTACCGATTTGGCCTTATAGACTATCCCAAAGACAATAGTACACAAACAGGAGTACTGGTGGCTTCTTTTGTAGTGGACCTCTCGAAAAAGACCATCCCAGACAGAATTGCTAGCATCAGTGGTAAAATGAGGACTATCAAGAAAGGAGAGATGATAGCAACATGTGCTCCTGTGACGTACATTACTCAAAATTGCAATCGTTCTCAGGAATATTCAGATAATCTAGTCAAGGACCTGTTACAAAATACCGACTTAGACACAAACCAGAGGAATGCTGCAGAAAGTTTAATTAGGGAATTCCAAAGTTTATTTTCCCGAACATCTGAAGACTTTGGACGGACTACAACGGCACAACATCGAATTATTACGGGAGATCAACCTCCTATTAAGCAGCATATAAGACGACTACCTTTTGCCAAGGAAGAGGAGGTGCAGAAGCTAATTGAGGATATGGAAGAGAGTGACAACATCGAACCATCAACAAGTGCATGGGCGTCTCCCATTCTGTTAGTAAGAAAGAAGGACCGTTCTACAAGGTTTTGTGTAAACTACCGCCGACTGAAGGACGTCACCAAGAAAGACAGTTACCCTCTACCTAGGATTGACGACACACGCGACACACTTGCGGGCAACACTTGGTTATCGACTTTGGACCTGAAAAGTGGTTACTGGCAAGTGGAGATCCATCCAGACGACCATGAGAAAACTGTCTTCATCACGGGACAAGACTGTGGCAATTCAAGGTTATGCCCTTTGGCCTGTGTAATGCACCTGCAACTTTTGACTGCCTTATGGAATCAGTTCTCCGGGAGCTGTCATATGAGGCCTGTCTTATTTATTTGGATGACATCATAATTATAGGTCGTTCTTTTGATGAACATCTTAACAACCTCAGACAGGTGTTTCACAAATTAAACGAAACTAACCTCAAATCAAGCCCCTTCAAGTGCAATTTGTTGAAGTCACCTACCTTGGACACATCATTTCGGCCGAAGGAGTTCAGACTGATCCTGAAAAGATATCGGCCGTGAAAAATTTGAATCGCCAGCAGATGTTCACCAGCTTCGGAGTTTTCTGGGATTATGCACCTATTACAGAAATTCTTCAATGACTTTTCGATGATCGCAAGGCCACTCCATAAATTAACTGAAGCCAAGCAAAAATTTATTTAGACAGGGGAAGGAGAGGCTGCTTTCGAAAAGCTTAAGGAGACATTAACATCTTCTTCAATTCTGTTATATCCTCAAATAGATAAACAGTTTGTACTTGATACGGATGCAAGTAACGAAAGCATTGGTGCTGTGCAGTCCCATAAAATCGCCGACCAGAAGCGTGTCATCGCCTATTTCTAAAGTGTTTGTCCAAGGCAGAACGAAACTACTGCGTAACAAGAAAGGAGCTTCTTGCTGTAGTGAAGGTCGTAGAACATTTCCATCCCTATCTTTACTGCCGAAAGTTCCTGATCCGGACTAATCATGCTTCTCTGACCTGGCTAATGAATTTTAAGATCTCTGAATACCAGATAGCCAGGTGGATACAAAGGCTTCAAGAGTACGACATGGAGATACAATACCGAAAAGGGTCATCACACGAAAATGCAGATGCTCTCTCTAGAAGACCCTGCTCAGAGAATTGTAGATAATGCGCCCGGGTTGAGAAGAAATTTAATGCCATAGATCTAGTAGTGAGACAAGTTACAGCTATGTAAACATCATCACAAGACCCGTGGAGTGACGAGAGCATCCGGAAGGATCAACTTGCTGACCCTGAAATCAAGCCCATCATCGAGTTGAAGGAGTCGTCCAACAGAAAGCCCAGCTGGCAAGTCATGGCCCATTTCCACCTGCAACTAAACATTATTGGGCTCTCTGGGTTTCCCTGTACGTGAGGAACGGTATCTTGTACCGTAAATGGGAGTCTGATGATGGAAATACGTCTAGGGGCAACTATTAACTAAGTCGAGAATTTCGACGGTCCCTCAAGAACTCCATGGTAGTCCCACAGGAGGTCATTTTGGTGTCATGAAGACCCTGCAAAAGGTTCGAGAGCGCTTTTACTAGAAGAATGTTCGCAGTGATGTAGAGAAGTGGTGTCGAATTTGTGACACCTGTGTAGCAAGTAAAGGTCCAAGGAGGCGCACCCGAGGACGATTGCAGCGTTATAATGTAGGAGCGCCTTTCGGACGAATTGCTCTGGACATGCTAGGTCCACTCCCCAGAACATGTGATGGCAACAAATACATCCTCGTTGTCATGGACTACTTCACAAAGTGGCCTGAAGCCTATGCCATACCTAATCAGGAGGCACTAACTGTAGCAGAGGTACTGATTCAACACTGGATTTCCAGATACGGAGTTCCTTTCTAAATTCACTCTGATCAAGGAAGGAACTTTGACTATGCTGTGTTTAAAGAAATGTGTGGACTACTCGGCATGGACAAAACTCGGACTACACCTCTACATCCTCAATCAGACGGCATGGGGGAGAGGTTCAATCGTACCATCCTGAATAGCCTCTCCCTCTTGGTTTCTAGAGATCAACAGGAGTGGGACAGGAAATTGCCCCTTTTCCTGCTTGCCTACAGGAGTGCCGTTGATGAGACCACCGGCTCTTCCCTGTCTCAAATGCTCTTTGGTCGTGATCTTCGTCTGCCTTCGGATCTTCTGTTCGGCCGTCCTTCAGATGCTCCTTCATCGTCTGAAGAATACGTCGATGAACTCCAGGCACGGATTGAGGAGATTCAACGTCTAGTGAAAAACCGAATCGGCCTGGCTTCCGAGAAGATGAAGACCCGGTACGACACGAAGGCAACTGGACATGACTTCAACGAAAGTGACAAAGTGTGGCTGTGGAATGCCATACGTCGCAAGGAACTATCTCCAAAGTTATAAAGAAACTGGGACGGTCCTTACACAGTAGGGTGGGCCAAAAAAAACTTTTTTTTGATTCGCTATACCGCGGAAAACTTGGCTTTAGGGTTGCTTAGTAAAATAAAATGAAAAAAAAAATTAATTACATTTTAATTTTAGCGGCAGAGTAGCTCAAATAAATTTATTGGAGAGCATTAGTTTTCTTTCTTTTTTTAAAGCTATAGAAGAAAAAAAACTGCTATAGTGAAAAATCCTTAAAAGAAAGATATAAAAATACATTATAATAAAAAAAAGAAGCAAAATTACTTCATTTGAGATAGCGCAAAGCATTTAAAAAATGCTTAAGTTAACGCAATCAAGTTGTATTTACTCAGTGAATGTTGGCCGGATTGTGGGTCGGGTCTTTTTTTCTGTTTTGATTCGCTATACCGAAAAAGACTTGTGTCTAGGGTAGCTAAGTAAGATGCAAAAACAAAATAAATACAATTTTACTTGTGGTAGCGCTTAAAGCGTAAAATTTGTGAAAATTTGGCTTTTTTTCTCAAATTTTAGGCTTTTTGGGCTACCACCAGAAGTAAAATTTTATTTATTTTGTTATTCGGGAACCCGCAAAATCCCAAAAATTTAAGCAAGCACGTTGCGTTCAGAAATATAAAATTTTTATACCCTAAAAAGAAAGGAAGCGAAATCCACTTTTGAAAAGGACCTTTTTTAAGCTAATGAATAGTTCTGTGTTTGGGAAGACAATGGAAAATGTGAGGAAAAGAAGAAATGTTGTACTTTGTAATAGTAAAAAAAGAGGAAAAAAATAGAAGCATCAAGTTCTTTTAAATCATTTAAAACCTATGGACTTTGAGAGTTTTCTTATACATATTGCATCGACCGCACCTTCCGCGGTATCATCATTTACTTAGAAAACACAATACCATTTTCCATGTGGGTTCGCTAATGTTGTCGTCGGATCCGAGGGAAGTTTTTTTATGCCAGATGATGCGGGCGAAATTTTAGGACAAAAGTTGTTAAATGTCAAACCCATGCAACTATCAGCTCAAGAAGAACTCGAGTTTCAGATGGCGACCCACTGTCAAATTTGTAAAAAAAAATATTACATGACAAACGCATACGTGGTCATTGTCACCTGTCAGTTGTGTTTAGAGGAGCTGCGCGTGTGGGGTGTAACATAACTTTTAGGCAGTGCAAAACAATACCTGTCATATTCGACAAACTTAAGAACTATGATGGACATCATATTATGACTAAATTAGTAAAGGGGGTTTACCCCTATGATTTTTTCATCTCTTTTGAAAAATTTGAAGAGGTGCAGCTCCCTCAATCTCCTGCATTTTAAAATAGTCTAACCAATGACTCTTGGCGATTATCACAACTTTTATGTCAAGACGGATGTTATACTTCTTGATGACGTTTTTCAAAATTTTAGAAAAGTTATTTCAGCAGTTCTATGTCATTGACTCTGCTCATATATTTACAGCACCTTCTCTTGTTTTGCAAGCTTGTTTGAAGATGTCAGAAAGACCCTTAGAACTGTTGCTACTGATTAAAAATGAGTCAATACTGATCATACGTGGTGGTATCAGTATGAACAGTCAAAAATACGCCAGGGCAAACATCCCCGGTTCACTCGATTGTAGGGAAAATGAGGCACCCAGCTACATCATGTACTGAGATGCTATTAATAGGAAATTATGTCAGCAGTGCTATCTCATTGACTCTGCTCATATATTTACAGCACCTTCTCTTGTTTTGCAAGCTTGTTTGAAGATGTCAGAAAGACCCTTAGAACTGTTGCTACTGATTAAAAATGAGTCAATACTGATCATACGTGGTGGTATCAGTATGAACAGTCAAAAATACGCCAGGGCAAACATCCCCGGTTCACTCGATTGTAGGGAAAATGAGGCACCCAGCTACATCATGTACTGAGATGCTATTAATAGGAAATTATGTCAGCAGTGCTATCTCATTGACTCTGCTCATATATTTACAGCACCTTCTCTTGTTTTGCAAGCTTGTTTGAAGATGTCAGAAAGACCCTTAGAACTGTTGCTACTGATTAAAAATGAGTCAATACTGATCATACGTGGTGGTATCAGTATGAACAGTCAAAAATACGCCAGGGCAAACATCCCCGGTTCACTCGATTGTAGGGAAAATGAGGCACCCAGCTACATCATGTACTGAGATGCTATTAATAGGAAATTATGTCAGCAGTGCTATCTCATTGACTCTGCTCATATATTTACAGCACCTTCTCTTGTTTTGCAAGCTTGTTTGAAGATGTCAGAAAGACCCTTAGAACTGTTGCTACTGATTAAAAATGAGTCAATACTGATCATACGTGGTGGTATCAGTATGAACAGTCAAAAATACGCCAGGGCAAACATCCCCGGTTCACTCGATTGTAGGGAAAATGAGGCACCCAGCTACATCATGTACTGAGATGCTATTAATAGGAAATTATGTCAGCAGTGCTATCTCATTGACTCTGCTCATATATTTACAGCACCTTCTCTTGTTTTGCAAGCTTGTTTGAAGATGTCAGAAAGACCCTTAGAACTGTTGCTACTGATTAAAAATGAGTCAATACTGATCATACGTGGTGGTATCAGTATGAACAGTCAAAAATACGCCAGGGCAAACATCCCCGGTTCACTCGATTGTAGGGAAAATGAGGCACCCAGCTACATCATGTACTGAGATGCTATTAATTGAATGGGTAGACTATGTCCCAATTTTTGTCATATGGTGGTTTTGCCTGGCACAAAGCAAATGATATCACTGAAGAGTAGATTTTGTCTCAACCTGGCCATTCGGAAGTTGGGTATATTTTCAAGGTAGACCTCAAATATCCGAAACATCTCCACTCTGTGCATAACAAATACCCTGTTGCTCCATAGAGGGTATAACTATAGAAGAATGAATGTTGTCGCCTTATGCAAAAAAGCTTACTTAACAATAGAAAATTCATAGGAATTCCTAAGCTTACACCTAATTTGAATAATAAGCGAGATTAAAGCGAAGTTATATAGTTCATTACCGTAACTAAATATTTTATTTCAAAAATATTGAACATGCATTTTCCCGTTTTTCCAATGTGATGTATATTTCTCTAGTTATTTGACCGTTTCCAGACTTTTCAAGGGAAACGATTCTAACTGCATTTTACTCGATTACAGCGCCATCTACGATTTTCCGAAGAAAATGTTCAACAGTATAGTTACGTTATTTTTTCCCGTAGAATCCGAATCTGCAATAAAAAAGAAGGGGTTATCATTTAAGATTTCAAAGTTGTTCCCCTTTCCTCCCAGTGGGGGGGGGGCAACTCTGATATCTCTAAATAGATTTTTCAAAACTATTGAACATGCATTTTTTCGTTTTTCAATTCCATGTATATTTCTCGAATTATTCGACCGTTTCCAGACTTTCCAAAGGAAACAATTATCACTCCATTTTACTCGATTACAGCGCCATCATCGATTTCCCAAAGAAAATATTAAATACAAAAGTTTCGTATTTTTTTCCGTAGAATCCGAATCTGCAATAAAAATGGTGTTATCATTTAAGATTTCAAAGTTGCCCCCAGGGGGCAGAGTTAGGGGGGCAAATTTGATATTCCTAAATAGATTTTTCAAAACTATTGAACATGCATTTTTCCGTTTTTCAATCTGATGTATATTTCTCGAGTTATTTCACCGTTTCCAGACTTTTCAAGGGAAAAGATTTCAATTGTAAATACTCGATTAGAGCGCCATCTACGAATTTCAGAAGAAAATGCTTAGCATAAAAGTTACGTATTTTTTCCCATGGAATCCGAATCTGCAATAAAAAAGGGGTGCTACCATTTAAGATTTCAAAGTTGCCCATCTTTCGGCCCAGTGGGGCAGAGTTGGAGGGGGGACTTTGATATCTCTAAATAGATTTTTCAAAAATATTAAACAATTTGAATTAGATAAATTTGAATTTGAGAAAAAACTTGAATTAGATAAACTTGAGAAACAACTTGAAATAGATAAACTTTAGAAACAACTTGAATTAGATAAACTTGAGAAACAGCAACAATTTGAATTAGAAAGATTACGTATTCAAAATTCTATGGATACTGTTAGTGTTTCATCGAATGAATCAAATATCGAATTGCATAGAACTCCTAAGGTAAACTTAAAGGATTTATTTCCGCGTTTTGATTATAAATTAATCGATATTACACTTTCTGTATGATTTTTGAGAGAAAAGCCGAGAAAGCTAAAATTTCTCAGGAGGATTTAGTTAGCCAGTTAATTCCGTTCTTGCCTTCGGACATTGCTGAAATTATTGTTAAACAACCAGCAGATAAATTGGTGAATATCAGCATGTAAAAAAAAAAATTCTGTTAGATTGCTTTAGGCTGAGTACAAGCGCGTTAAAACAAAAGTTTGAAAATCATAAGAGAAAACCGGGTGAATTATGGGTAGATTTCATTTATGAGTTAAGGGGTTATCTGGATAATTGGTTATAATCATTTAGAAGTGAGAGATTTCGAATCGTTGAAAGAACTGATGCTCACGGAGCAATTAAAAAAACGGAAATCACCCTCGAAAAGAAAATCCTAAGAAGTATGAAAACCTACCCAGGTATTTTGTTGGGACTGTTGGAATTACCTCAGTTAGGAATAAGATGAAAGAAAAATTGAGTTTGAATGGGCCTGAGATAAGAAAACTTAACACTCATATAAATAAAAATGATAGTGTAAACTGGAGAGTTAATTGTCAAATAAGTGAAAAAGAAAAGCGGAGTTAAAAAGGGGTACAGGAGAGCGTAGTATTAAGATAAAGAATCATGTTAATAATCATGGAAAGATTGGGTATAATGAAATGTCAAATGCTCCGATAATTAGAAAAAAGGGGAGAGAGTGTTCTACTATTGTAACAGATCTCAGAAATAAAGCTCTTAAAAACAAACAGGGTTTTGGGCTTAAAAATTACGGTGATAAAGTTATAAGGCGAAATTTAATGTCAAAAGAATTTTTTGATAAAATAATTCAGATATTGGTTTAGGGAGACGTCTCTGAATTAAGTTTTATTCTAAATTTTGGAGTGTTCATTATTTTAATGTCAAAAGAATTTTTTGATAAAATAATTCAGATATTGGTTTAGGGAGACGTCTCTGAATTAAGTTTTATTCTAAATTTTGGAGTGTTCATTATTTTAATGTCAAAAGAATTTTTTGATAAAATAATTCAGATATTCGTTTAGGGAGACGTCTCTGAATTAAGTTTTATTCTAAATTTTGGAGTGTTCATTATTTTAATGTCAAAAGAATTTTTTGATAAAATAATTCAGATATTGGTTTAGGGAGACGTCTCTGGATTAAGTTTTATTCTAAATTTTGGAGTGTTCATTATTTTAATGTCTGTCTTGCGTTTGTTTATCATTTATTGCTTATTAATTTTGTAATGGTATAGCTTAAATAATTTAATAATTGCATAATTTTGTATGCATGCTTTCTGTCTGAAAAGGTACACAAAATTAAGTTTACACATGCAATTTTTTTTAGGAAAATTGTATAAGGCATTGTTTTGTATATAGATTTCTGTTTTTTTTTCTTTTTTTTAATGATATAATGATGTAATTTTTAAACTGTGTTTAGTATTATATAAGTGCAGAATGTTTAAAAATTATTTCTTCTGATATCAAAATTATAAATTATTTTTAGAATCATACTAAAATATTGTAAGAAAAAAAATATAAATAGTCATTTTGACAGTGTATTCTTTCCATGCTGAGTATGTGAAAATTTTGTGTTCTGTATGGAGTTCATGTGTAATAATACTATTTTCTTTTATGTATGATGACCTCTTTGGAAGTTGATTAAAGGGGCTTATTGTGTATTTCTGGTACATGACAAATTTCTTGCAGAAATATTTCGTTAGGGGGAAGGAGTTGTAATGGCTTGGGGTCCATCAGCATAATTCATTCTGATAGGATTAAAAATTTCCCAGAATAAAGTGGAGTGATAGGTCTTGATTGGCAACTATTGTAAGAGAATTATCCTACAGAAAAAAAAAATTCTTTCTTCATTTCAAGTAAGAATGAAAAACTTTCATGCTTTGTATAGCATTATTAAGTGTGTTTGAACTTTATCTTTAGGAAGGTTATCTGAAGGGGTTTAAAATGTGTCAGGAAGGTATTCGTATGAATAGAATGAAAAAATAAATGGATTCCGAAGAATTCTGAGATACAAAGTGGTAGGAGAAATGGAAGAAGGGTGCGTCAATCGAGGAGGATCAAAAGATTATGCAGAGAGGAAGGGATGCTGTTTTTCGCCACTGAGAGGCAGACTGGTTTTTGAGTTCTGGAGAGTCGGACCTTGTTTGTTGGTTTTCTTGAGATGTACAAAAATGTCTTGTAATTTCATCTAAAATACTACCTACTATATATATTTTTTTTACAATTGTTGTTTTTAAATAAAACTTTTTCGTTTAATACGAACGGATATGTTTAATTATATGTATGCGACCACGATACCACAACTAATAATGTATATAATTAAATATTCGATGGCAGTGGTGGGATCCGAACCCACGCCTCAGGGAGATTGGTTTTTGAGTTCTGGAGAGTCGTACCTTGTTTTTTGTGGTTCCTGAGATGTACAAAAATGGTTTGTAATATTATCTAAAATACTACTATCATGTTTTTTTTTTTTTTTTTTTTTTTACAATTGTTGTTTTTAAATAAAACTTTTTCGTTTAATACGAACGAATATCTTTAATTATATATATGCGACCACGATACCACAATGCATTTTTCTGGTTTTCCATCCGATGTATACTTCTCGAGTTATTCAACCGTTTCCAGACTTTTCGAACATATATAGAGAGGGAGATAAACATATTCACATATATAGATATGCAGACAAATCGTATGCTAACAAAATACCAAACATACCAATGTGGAAAAAATCTCTCCATCTAAAGAGAGGAAATTGAGTTTGATTATTAATTGCGCAATTGTGTATCTTCCTCTTCCTGTGGCCGTAGAAGCCCCCTATCTTACTACTAAGATACGACATATAACCGAAGTTATGTGTATAAACGAAACATTACAACATTAAACTACATAGTGGGGGGGGGGGGGGATTGGGACTGCACTGATGGAATGACGGGAAACGACGTAATAAAAGTAGCAAACGTATAAAATGTGCTTTACTGTATTTAGAATCTGAAATTAAAAAGCTGTACTTTTTTACCTATGGCTAGATAACAATTATTTCATGACAAAGTCCCAAAGTTTATCATAGCTTTGGAAATACATCGGATGAAAGCTTAGTAACAGAACCTGAAGTTTTAAAGTTTTCAACTTTTATCCATGTGATTGATCAGAATAAATTAAAAGTAAATTTATAAAAAAAAACACACTTATTATTTTTAAACTTGTAATTTTCATTTAAATTAAATATTTATAAAATATAAAATTTATAATTTTGAAATCTTTATATTTTCGAAAATAAAGTGAAAATTTTTAGATTTTAAATTAAATTATTATTATTATTATTATTATTATTTAAAAAGCAAATGTTAGACTCTATTTAAATTTTGAGAATTAAATTTTTAAAAGTCAAAAGCATTTTTTTATTATTATTATTAATTTGAAAATATATATTTACTATAAAAATTCTTTAATAAAATATAAACTAAAAAGCTAAGCAAGTTACATTAATATTTTGTTTTAATGGATATTCAATACATATGTTTTATCCTATGCTAAAAAAATAGAGAGATATTTTATTCTTAATTCTTATTATTTTTCTTCTGTAATTACCTTTCCTTTTTTTCTATTTAATTCGTCTTATTGAGAAAATATTAATTCTTAATTTGTGAAAATTTATAGCTTTAAATAAATAAATAAAAAATCATTTAAATTTAATTACTTATATTTTGTGATTTATACTTTAAAACTATTATTATTATTATTATTATTATTATTATTATTATTATTATTATTATTATTATATTGTTACTTGTGAAAACTTTTTCTTTCATTGTTAGTTACACATACTTAAACTTCCATTAATTTTTAAATTATCAGTTAACTTATTAAACCAATCAACGTATTAATTAAGTAAATATTTAGTTTATATTGCATTAATAGTTTTACATAGGCTTATGCTATTATGAATTTTGTAATAAAATTTCAATTTAGTAGTAAAATTTGATTAAACAGTATGCCTATAGTAACACAATAAAAAACATACTCAAAGCTAGAAAATCTTGCTAAAATTTATTTTCTACTGTCTATATGCAGTAGGTATCGCCAAGTGTATTTTTTGTTAATGAATGTAAAAGGAATTCTAAATAGTGTGTATAAGGGCGAATGTCTGAAAAATTAAATGTATTTTTAAACTTAGTAATAAGAGTTTAATTTTGCTATGTTGGTGATTAGTTGAAATTAAAAAAAGTTGAAAATAGAAGATGGTAGAACTCTTTGTTGATCTTTAAGTTGAAAATAAGTTAATTTTTTTTTCTAAAAAATTCAAAAAGATGTATAAAAAATTATAAATTGAAAAAGTTATTTTCGTTAATTGTTAGATCGTGATACAAGGATACCGGAACATTTTTTGTTTTGGCTTTATCTTAAAAAATGGCAGAGATAGGGCAGTTTGAATTTCTAGGGTGGCTGCTATTTTGAAACAATCTGATTTTATGCTGCTATTATGCTGTAATTATCATGCTAAAATTCGCATTCAAATTCAGTATTAACGAAAACCGGAATTGAATTTTCTATAATCGAGTTCCAAGCAATTTAGCTTTGGGTGTTTGAATAAAATGAGTTGATTTTTTAAAAACATGGACTATGAAAGATACCTTTCCCTCTCGGTACAGGCCAGAAGGACTTTTTAATGTATGATAGCCCAAATTTTGTACAATTTTAGCTTCATATTTTGTACAAAAATAAAATCATACATTTTTTTCTTCTTTTTTTTCTTTTTTTGTGTGGAATTTATGGTAATTTGGGCGTGAAAATTCTACCAAGGTTCCCAAGGAAAATTCTACCAATAATTTCATTTTCATCTATTTCAAAATTTCACTTTTTTCTTTCATTGGTAATTTTGGATAAATTTCATTAAAGATTTGTGTTTCATCGTTCAAGTTTTTAATTTTCTTTTCATTTTCCCCTCTAATCTATATTATTCTCTTTGTTTTAAATTCCGTTCATTGACTATTCTCTACATACACACAAAAAAATAAAACCCAATTTGGGTCGAAAGATTCTTTTTTTTTTTTTTTAAGTAGGTATTTAACAGTGCCCAAAATGGATACACAGTGGTTCCCAAAACATACATGGCCCAATTTGGGCACATACCTAAGAATCTTTCGACCCAAATTGGGTTTTATTTTTTTCTGTGTGTATATGGATATTGTTCATGCAGTTACGTGTTCATTTTTCATATTTAATACATTTATTCCCCCTCCCCCTCCCCAACATGTTGTGTGATGTTTCTGTGTTGTTTTAATGGTTATATATATATATATATATTATATATATATATATATATATATATATATATATATATATATATATATATATATATATATATATATATATATATATATATATATATATATATATATATACCTTTATAGCTGCATTTTTTGGAAAGAGGGAGAGTTTCCACTTTGATTTAAAGTAAAAAATAAAAAAAAATCGAAGACTAATTTATTTATCTTTTATAAATGCATTTATTTAATTAGACGTTTTTTAGATAATTATATATTGTGTTATGAAATTCAGAAAGTTTAATGCATCTAGTCTTTTAATTTAGAGCTATTAATTACTTCTAGATGTAGTCATAAGCAGAAAAAAAATCCATTTACCATTAGAATATTTCTAAAAAATAGAACGTATTTTTGCTGTTACACTCTTTTTTTTTAATTTTATTTTTCAGAAATAGCTCTAAGAGATCAACATATTTAAGGCTGGTTTCTATTTTGAGGGAATAAAATAAATGAAAGTTTTTTTTTAAAATTTATTATTATTATTATTGTTTTACAGAAAATGAAGCAAAACTAAGTTTTACCTACTGATGTACAAAACATTGGGAATATTCAAAATTTGATTATTTTTGCAAACCAATGAAATTATTGTTGAAAAGATAAGATGACTCGAAATCTTTTTACAAGAAAAATCCGCATTTTTCTTGATTCATAAATACACGTCTTTGCAAAATTTCGTTTTGAAAACTGTAGCCTTTATTAGAAATTTTAAATTCAAAACCCAAATTTTGTTGAGGTCAACAGGTATGGGTATGGATTTCTGAGTTCTGTGGGAAGAATAGATGAAATTAGACAATTAGAATATAAAACATTAAAAAAAAAACCTTTATTTTAATTATTTTATTTATTTATTTATTTATTATTATTTTTTTTTTAGAAATTGAAAATAAATAATAATAAAAAACACAGTATGATACATTAAAAATACATCTTATCAAATATTTAACAGACTAGTTTTTCCTTATGGTTAAAAAAAAGGGACTTTTTTTTCGTATGAAATTTTGAGTTCGAGTTTTTTATAAGAAAGTCTAGATTTAAAATAAAATTTTAAATGCTTAGAAATGCTCCAGAAATTTAAAATGCTTATGTTTTGTGTTTTTTTTTTAAGTTTTGTTATTATTGTTTTTGTTATTGTTATTATTATTATTATAATTATTATTATTATACTCCTAATTCTAAATGTTATTTTAAAAAAATGCACAAAAAACCTTATTACCTTAGAAACACTATATTACTGGGATACATTATGTATTTTGTTAGGACACCTGTTTCCTTAATTTTACCGCTCAAAGAAATTTTGTTTTGGTCAACATGTTTGGGAACATTATTCTGACTTGTGGAAAAAATAAATGAAAAATGCTTTTTATATCACCTTTATTATTTATTTATATTTTTTTAGAAAATGAAGCGAAACTAAGTTTTACTTGTTCAAGTCTACAGTCTAAACTAAAATAGACAAAGCAGGAGGGGGGGGGAGGGGGGGGGAATTCGCAAATTTACTTTTTTTCTCTTCAGCAAAATTATTGTTGAAAAAGCTAAGATGACTCCAAACTTCTTCCAAGGAAAAGCCAAATTTTCTCTGCTTCATACTCGTCTTCAGAAAATTTTGTTTTGAAAACTCTATTTTTTTAAATAAATAATAATAATAAAAAACAGACTAATATATTAAATACATATCTCAATAAATATTTAATATATCGGTTTTTCCTTATGCTTAAAAATGAAGATATTTATTATTATTATTATTATTATTATTATTATTATATACTAATTGTAAATATTAGATAAAAGGCACGCAGAAATCCTCTTTAACTTAGAAACACTATCTTCCTGGGAAACAACATATATATTCTAGGACACCTGTTTTTTTAATTTTACCTCTCAAAGAAATTTTGTTGAGGTCAACATGTTTGGGAACGGTTTTTCTGATTTGTAGAAAAAAAAAATAATAAATGAGAGATTTTTTCCCCTCTTTTATTATTTATTTATATTTTTCAGAAAATGAAGCAAAACCAAGTTTCACCTGTTCAAGTCTAAACTAAGAGGGACAAAGCAGAGAGAGAGGGGGGGGGGGAATTTAAATTTACTTTTTTTTTCTCATCAGCGAAATTATTGTTGAAAAGCTAAGATGACTCCAAACTTCTTACAATGAAAAGCCATATTTTTTTCTGCCTCATAAATACACGTCTTCAGCAAATTTCGTTTTGTGAAGTCTCCAGCTGTAACTCAAATCTTAGAGGAGAAATGTATCTCATGTATCTTTTTGACCAGGAAATGTTTGGCATGCAGTTTTTAAGCAAAGGAAAAGATCAGCGGGGAAAAGAGAGAAAGAAAGAAAAAAAAACATATGTTTGCTGTCAAATGTATTTCAGAATAGCTTTTTTTAGGCATTTCTGCTGTATTTGCTTTTGGGATTTCTGGAGGAATATGGAAATGTTGATGAAGTTCTTGTTGCTTGAGATGAAACGCTTTGGGAAATAAGGAAATGTGAACAATAAGATTTTGTAAGATTGCAAATCTTGCACAAGAATAAGTCTTGTTCTTGTTCAAGTTCAGTCTTCCCGTTACAATCGCTGAAATTTATTTTGAATTAAATAAGGGAGTGAGCAGATGTTGTTTAAATACAGTAAATTAACTAAAGTCTTGTCATGGAATGATTTTGTAAACTTTGTGCGTGAGAAATAAAATATATGTTTTTATTTATTTATTGGTAGATATAGAAATAATTTGGAGAGGTTATGCAAAATTAATTCCTCAAAATTTAGAATAATATTAAAAGCAAAAGTATGCTTATTTTAAGACTGTTCTCAAATCCAAAAGAGCTACTTTCTTACACATTCCTGAATTCATTTTTTTTTTCCCTGAAACGCATGAAATTGGCAGGTTTTCTTATTCAGAAACTATGTAATCGAAAGTCTACTTTTTTTGATAAAGGCAAAAGATCTTTCAGAAAATGTTGTCAATTTGAATTAAATAAGGGAGTGAGTAGATGTTGTTAAAATACAGTAAATTAACTAAAGTCTTGTCATGGAATGATTTTGTAAACGTTGTTGCGTGAGAAATAAAATATGTGTTTTTATTTATTTATTTATTTATTTTTAGATATAGGAATAATTTGGAGAGGATATACAAAACCAATTCCTCAAAATTTAGAATAATATTAAAAGCGAAAGAATGCTTATTTTAAGACTGTTCTCAAATCCAAAAGAGCTACTTTCTGACACATTTCTGAATTTTATTTATTTATTTATTTATTTTTTTTTTCCGATATGCATGAAATTGGCAGGTTTTCTTATTCAGAAACTATGTAATCGAAAGTCTACTTTTTTGGGGAAAGGCAAAAAACATTTCAGAAAATGCTGTCAAAGTCGGCGTTTTGAACGGAATTTCCGACGTGGCAGCACGGGAAAGAGGAAAAGCGTGTCACCACGGGATACGAATCGCTTATAACTGAATAAGTATTTTACTTATCAAAGAATGGAAAACTCATTTCGATTTCAAATCGTTTCACGTCAGGCCTGCAATTATGCCTTTGTGTTTAAAAATGAGTAAGAAAATTTAGCGTTGTTGAGCGGGTCATTTGAGAACCACCTTAAGTATGTTTATAAACTTGTATACAAGTATCAGAAAGAGGGAAATGTTAGAAAAAAATACATACATTTGCTGTCGAATGTATTTCAGAATAGCATTTAAAAAAAAAAAAAAAGAATTTCTGCTATGTTTGCTTTATGGATTTTTGAAGGAATATGAAAATATTGATGAAGTTCTTGTTGCTTGAATTGAAGACTATTAATTGTCTTCTTGTTCAGATTCAGCCTTCCCGTTATACGCTCAGTGAAATTTATTCTAAATGTTTTTGTTTTAATAATATATAACCATTCCAAAATTATTACTACATTTGAATTGGCGCATTAGTACAATGTATAATAATAATAAATATGGAACTTGTATCATAGTGCCAAATTAAAATAATAACAAAAATGGAGTTCATGCTTCATGAAATGTCGTATTTAATCTCTTGCATTTTAATTTAATTATGATGATACCTCTAGAAAATTTAATATATATATATATATATATACAATAACTTGATATGTTTTTTGAAATTCATAGATATTATAATTATATATATATATATATATATATATATATATATATATATATATATATATATATAATTTTTTGAAAGATTTGCAAGAAAAATATGACATTTATTTATTTATTTATTTATAAGCAGTTTTTAGCAGTTTAGCTGTCGTCTCAAACTTGTATTTTTTTTCTTTTTTTTTTTAAAGTTAAGTATTGTACATTTTAATGAAATTCAAATTACCTCGGTGACATTATTTGTTTTGTTTTATGCATGATTTAATTTTAACAATTTATATATAAAACACTCTTTTTCATCTATCGTTATCACGTTTAAAATCCATACATCACATTAACGGTTTTTAAAACAGCATCACGTTTCTAATGTGTATTTGTTAGTTTCAAGATATGAAATGCACCACATCTCTCATAATTTTTCAGATTTTGGGCAAAAAAGCAAATCACGTATATCCATTTGTCACTCTGATGTTTTTGGCCAGGAAACGTATCACGTTTCTCACACGTTGTTGCAGTACGAAATATTAAAGATGCATGAGACATGAAATCAAAATATTTTTAGGTATAAAACTTATTTTCTTTTTAGGAGGGGGGGGGGGGAGAAAGATAACAAATATATATAAGTTATATTACATTTCTGTACTAAGCAAAAGAATTTGAATGAAATTTTCTTAATAATTATTACAATGTATATCTTATACAAAGTTTAAATTAATTCCATTTTAACATGTGACCATAGCAGCCCATCATTTCAGCTTTCAAACAAGTTGGAAATTGTACATAAAACGTAACAAATGAAGTGCGTTCGTACAGTTATTATTTTAGTGAAATTAATTATATTGTTATTATGATATGTTGTGTATAATTGTTATTATGATATGATTAATTTCCGTAATAAAATAAGTACATTTTAAGTTGGCAACATTTTATCTTTTCTTGACATTTACTGAAAATTCCAATGGGAAACTTAGTCTAGTTTTGAAAATTTCAGAGCTTGAAATCCATATTTAGACTCTTTTTCCATTTAATAGCTATTTCTCCGGAAACATCTATATACAAAAAACTGTCGGTAGATTATATGACTGCTATAATTAAACAATTTTAGTACACAAATTTGGTTTTTAAATTCTGTAATATGGAAATAATATGACTCCAACTTAAATACCACATAATCACCATGGCAACCTAGAATCATTACCTGCCATGGGATATTATTGAATTGATTACGTGTGATATGATTTAATAGAATGAAGAAAACTTTTATTAATATCTTTTTAAGTTTTTATTCGATTTTCATAAAATTGAAATGACTCAACAAAATTCTGAAACGATTATATATATTAAATTTCCTTTATTCGGTTGGGTAATTTTTGCCCTGTTATATGAGGATATGCGGACAGACGGACGGACCAGGCTGATGAACCAGACGACGTATTTATATAATTACGAACGCACCTAAAAATAGTTTGTTCTAATCTCGGATCCAAGGCGACAAACCGATAAGGGAGGGGAGAGGATTTTGTCATTTTGCTCATGAAGTTGTATGATTCTACACATGATTTTTGTTTATCCTTGTACGATTGAACAAAATGTACACTTATCACTAAGTTGACATTTGAAACCACCAGAATTCATTTCAGGTTTATGAGTAGAATAATAATGCACTGCACAGATACTTCATATTAAACATGTAAAATTGAAACTGACTATTTTTTGACACAACCTTGAATTCATTTTTGTTCGTAAACGCATACAGTTGGCAAATCTTATTAATATGTGAATTCGATTAACGTTTTTCATTTTTTGTTAATTATTTTTATAAATGCAGTGGTTTTTCTAGAAAAAGCTACAAATTTAGCGTTTTGAACCAAATTTTATTCAGATGCAACAATCCGAAAAAGCTCGTAATGAGAGAAACAACCGCCTATAACTCAAGATTTAATAAATTTATCAAAAAAAAAAAAAAAAGAAAAAAAAAAAAAAGAAAATCCGATTCCAAATCAGCTCCACAGTCGATTTAATGCTTATGTATAAAAACGAGTCCTTGGATGTGTCAGAAACATTCGCACATTTGAGTGGGAATAATATTTTTCTAAGCAATACAAAATTTACATGCATGAATATATTTTCTTGATAGTTATTTCACTGTATATCTTATACAAAGAATATGTTAATTTCAGGTTATTTTATGGCCTTATCAACATTAGGCTTTACCAGCATTTCATGTTCCAAAAAACATTCTGTGTTCTCATCTCGGATCCAGGCGCCAAAGCGGAACGACAGATAAGAAAGAAAAGAGGATTTTATCATTTTACTCACGAAGTTGTATAATTCTACATATGACTTTTGTATGTTTTGATAAGATTGAACAAAATGTACACTTATCACAAAGTTGACATATGAAATCACAAGAATTTATGTTAACGTTATGTAAAAAATAATAATGCTCTACACAGATAATTCACATTAAAGAAAACAGCAAAGTTTCAGAACGAAAGACATTTTTTTTTTTTTTTTCCAGAACGGCACAGTAGCAATTTTGGGAATATTAAAAGTGTTTCCATTACATAAATGTGATTTTTAAACATCTATATTCAAGAGTTACTTTTAACTCATGAATTATTATCACTTAAAAATGTTTACGTACGATAAAATATAATAACAGATAAGTATTTTCTAAAAAGGCCTAATATATACATTTAAAGTCTATTTTATTAGTTACATATTCTACTGTTTAAGCATACTTTATTTTTTACATGCTTTGTATATCGGATAGCATTTTGTGTTATGCTTTTAGAAATTAGTTAGTCAAATTCTCGCCCAGAATTAGACTAAACTTGAAGGAAATGAATAATATATATATAATTTATTTATAAAATCAGCATTGAAAATATTATTATTTGCAAAAGATTATACTGAATGTTGCTACAATTGCACTTAACAGATATTTCAAAAGTTTATAGCTTTCGCATAATGATTTCAATATTGATTTCAAGTCAAGTTTAGTCTAAATTTGGGTGAATATTTGACTAATTAATTTCTAAAAGCATAACACAAAAAGCAGAAATGGGTTAATAGGAATGAGTACTTTTTTTTATTCAATCTGTTGTTTTCAGTTAATTTTACCAATATAAAATATTGAAATCATCATGCGAAACTATAAACTTTTGAAATATCTGTTAAGTGTAATTGTAGCAACATTCAATATAATCTTTGATCAAATTGTTTATAATATTTTCAATGCTGATTTTAGAAATAAATTATATAGTATGTCATTCATTGTCAAGATTTGTAATAATATGGGATGTAATAATAGATATAGAAAAGTTGGAAATAAAACAAAATAAAGTTAATTCATATTCTAGAAAAACAATTGTGTAACTTAAGTCTAAAGTGAAATCGTTAATTAAAAGTGAAAATAAAATATATTGAACTGGAAAAAAAATCTTTAGTGAAAAATAGTGACAATGGAACAAAATTCTCAAAATTAATTTTATTTTAATAAATAAAAAATGAATATTAATAAAACAGTAAAATGAGCAAGGCTTGTAATGCAAAACATAATCTAAACCATTTTTTTAGGTTACTTGAAAGAAGAAGAAAAAAATGTATCTACTTTGCTTTCTTTATTTTGTTACATTTATATTAGTTTACTTGTTTGCCTGGATAATGCAATGTGTGTTAAAAGTAATTCATGTATCAAGTGAAAATAAAATATATTTAGCTGGGGAAAAAATATCTTTAGTGACAAATATTGACAATGGAACAAAATTCTCAAAATTAATTTATTTTAATAAATAAAAAATGAATATTAATAAAACAGTGAAATGAGCAAGGCTTGTAATGCAAAACATGATCTAAACCATTTTTTTTAGGTTACTTGAAAGAAAAAGAAAAAAAAAGTATCTACTTCCCTTTCTTTATTTTGTTACATTTATATTAGTTTATTTGTTTGCCTGGATAATGCAATGTGTGTTAAAAGTAATTCATGTATATCAAGTGAAAATACAATACATTTGATTGGAGAAAAAATATCTTTAGTGACAAATAGTAACAATGGAACAAAATTCTTAAAATTACATTTGTTTTAGTAAATAAAAAAATTAATATTAATAAAACAGTAAAAAGAGCAAGGTTCTGCATGCAAAACATAATCTAAACCATTTTTTTTTAGGTTACTTTAAAGAAAAAGAAAAAAATGTGTCTGTTTTCCTTTCTTTATTTTATTTGTTACATTTATATTAATTTACTTGTTTGCTTGGATAATGCAATGTATGTTAAAAGTAATTCATGTATCAAGTGAAAATAAAATATATATAACTATGGGGAAAAATTATCTTTAGTGACAAATGGTGATAATGGAACAAAATTATCAAAATTATTTTCGTTTTACTAAATAAAAAATGAATATTAATAAAAATAAAATAAAATGATCAAGGTTATGCATGCAAAACATAATCTAAACAATTTTTTAGGATATTTGAAAGAAAAGGGAAAAAAAAGTATCTACTTTTTTTCTTTATTTTATTTGTTACACTTATATTAATTTACTTGTTTGCTTGGATAATGCAATGTGTGTTAAAAGTAATTCATGTATCAAGTGAAAATAAAATATATTTAACTGGAGAAAAATTATCTTTAGTGACAAATAGTGACAATGGAACAAAATTCACAAAATTACTTTTGTTTTACTAAATAAAAAATGAATATTAATAAAAAAATAAAATGACCAAGGTCATGCATGCAAAACATAATCTAAACCATTTTCTTAGATTATTTGAAAGAAAAAGGGGGAAAAAAAGTATCTACTTTTCTTTCTTTATTTTATTTGTTATATTTATATCAGTTTACTTTGTTTACCTGGATAATGCAATGTGTGTTAAAAGTAACTCATGTATCAACATGCAAAGCATTAAAAGGGCTTTATTTAGAGGAGCGATACATTTAAGTTAGATAACTGATAGGCGCATAATAAGTCCTCATGCATAAATTAATCAAAATAAATTTTCCTACTGCATACATATTCAAATCAGCTATTTTCCTTATAAATTCACATAATAATTTTTATTCTCAAATGCACAAAATTTGCATGTGTTATTCATAAACTTAGAAATTTAATAACATTTTCTCTTTTTTTTTGACAAAGGTATATTTTTAAAAAAAATGCTGTCCATGTGTAAACAAATTTTTGCGACGTTCTAGCCTGGCAAAAGTCGTCATAAGAGAGCAATTGTTTATAACTCAACATATAATAAATATTCAAAAATGGAAAACGCTAATCGATTTCAAATCACTGCAATAGTAATGCCTACTAATTCCATGCTCTTAAGTATAAAAGAGATTTCGTAAATGTGTCAGAAAGTTTCACGTTGTTGAGAAAAGGATAAATGTTTTTTTTTTTTTTTTTTTTTTTTTTTTTTTCAGAACAGCCTTAATCACAAAAAATAATTACAAATATGGGAGCATGTACTGAAACATTTATAGAACCTAAAGCAACATGATAAAATGTATGAAAAAATGTTTCATTTCCTTATTATTTGTAAAAAGTCTTTTCTTTTTCTTTTTCTTCCCTCAATTAATGTTTGTTTATTTTATAGCTAACATACTAAGCCTTCTGCGGTTGATGACTCATGAAGAAAAAACACTGGAAAGAGAAACAGGATTTGCTAAATAACTAGTGGAACAGGATTTGATGAAATCGTGAATGATGGATTATAATTCTTACTTAACTTTTCTCTTAAGTATTTATTCGCAGAATTCCTATTATTATCGAGGTCTAAATGGAATTAAATTATAAGTGTATGTTTTCTTTATTGCATGAAACCACGCATTAGCATTTTTTCCCACCAGCCTAATGTATGTTTATATTAATTTTTTACTTCATTTCATGTTATATCTAGGGTATCTTAGATTTATAATCTAAGTCTCAAAGGCCTAGAACATGGGCATCAAAATTTCAGGGCCTTCCCAAATCGATTTAGATTAGTTAAAAATTACCCTTATTAGATTATGACCACTGTAAAATAATAATAATAATAATAATAATAAATAAATAAATAAATAATAATAAACTTTTGATTTTTGAAAAAAAAAACCTGTCAGACAGGATGCCACTACAAAACTGTTCATATTACGGAAATAATCTGTAATTATTATGAACTTACGGACAAAATCTGCAAAAATAACAGAAAGTTCATAGTATATACAGATTATTTCCGTAAAATAAACAATTTTTTACTGGTGCTAAAAGTTTTTTTTTTTTTTTTTACTGTGTAATGTTGATTTGAAAACTGGATGGCTTTACTAAACAATAAGATTATTTATAATATTTAATAATCTTAATATATAATCTGTTGCGAGTAAGGGCCACAGAATTCATGATGTGTTTTGGGCCCCAAATTTTGCAAGTTGAATCAGGTTAGCAAAATATACAATCAAATAAGTCTAAAGGTTTTATTGACACGTCCTATAATTTAATACTATGATTTTTTTTTTTTTTTAAATAAACCCTGGTTTTTATTCATTACAGATTTGTTTAAAATATTTAAAATATGGTCAAATATCATTTGACTTTTGGCATCTATAAAAAATAAAAACTACTATCTTCATTGTGCAGGCATTATAGTTAAATATATATATACATATTTATTCATTTAGCAACAAGATTTAATGAAAATGGGAATTATCCAGAGGCATACACTCCTTGGAATTTCCAAGAAATTTTGCACCACTATTTTTGATTAGAAAACCTCTATTTAATATTTAAATCGCACAAATTTTAATTGCTCCGTTTAATCGCAGATTTTGCCATATTTTCCTGCGATTAAATAACACAAAAAATTCTATTAAAAAATTGCGCCAAAACTGTACACAACTTGCTTATGGATTACAATTTTTTATTTTCATTTTTATTGCATGCAGTAATTATTTTCGTGCTCTACATGGAATTCATGATAGATGTATACATTTTTAATGCCTGAAGTATGTACCAGTTATTTTTACTGCATTATATATTTTTATTTTCAGCTTAATTTCTTGTTTGCATTCATTCTTTATTTATTTATTTTTTTTCCGTTTCGTGTTGTAATCACGTTAGCAAAATGTATAACTGTACACGTTTTTAATGCATTACATAACATATCAATTTATATAAATAAGGTTTTTTTGTATGTATAAAGAAAATGGGTAAATAAGGATTGATTTTTTAACACCCCTCCCCCCCCCCCTACGTTAGGGTAACAAACAAGTTTTTTTTTTTACTAACATGTTTGGATTTAATATAATTTAGAATCTACGTTGACCGCCTCTCTGATTGTTTGCATACTGTTTAAATGTGTTATACAAAGTAAGAAACACAGCTTTATTGCGTCGATTTTAGCGTATTTCAATTAAATCATTTTTATTATTTATTTATTTATTTACTGTTATTATTATTATTTTGATATGAATCACTTATAACACTATCGTAGTTTTTACATATCTTTTACTTTATTTTTCACATATTATCATACATGAAAAGCTACAATGTCGTTATGTCGAAAAATAAATTGATATATTGAAATATTGAAATATTACATCAAAATCTACTAAATAAACCTATGTTCTTGATCTTGTATAACACATCCAAACAATCTTCAAACAAAAATCAGTCAAAGAGGATGAAAATATAGATCTTAAATTACATTAAAATAATAAAACTATCTTAAACATAATATGAAGAAATTTATCCTATCGGGGAAGAAGGGAGGTGAGAGCAAAACTCAGTGCCATCTCTTTTGATTTAATTATTTCACATGCCATCAAATGTCATTCAACTATTGGAAAATGACGTAGAACATAAACTAAGTTTATAATATAAAAACCAAATATAATAATAATTACAAAAGTCAAACATAATAATATTAAAGAAATAAAAATAACAGCATTGTGCCAGTGTTATAAATAAATTGAAAATATTATACCACGTTATTTATTGCTTATATAGTTTGTAACTATGTAAAATATTCAAATTCTAGTAATGAATAAAATATTTAACATATATTCTAATCATATCCTTTCAAGTTTTATCCTTTATTTTACAAATGTATAATTTACTGTTTGGTTGCTTTAGGAAAGAAAATGTAATATGTGAATACCTACTTATCTTTATCTATAAGCATTAATTAATGGACAACTTCATATTTATTAAAATAATAATTTTTGTAAACGTTTCAAAAATATTATAAATTTGAAAATTTAATTAAAAAAATCAGAAAACAATATTTTAAAACATAATTAATGTAAAATGAAGCTATATGTTATATATAAAAATGATTGCAACGAAAATAGACTTTTGTAAAACTTGAAATTGCTTCTGTTTTCATGATGTTGTTTATATTTGCATCACTTTGCAATTATTTTAAATTAAATATTTAGACACCGATAAATGTGGTAACCTTTGAGAATATTTCACTTAAAGTTCAAAAATGCATTTTATTTGTTTTTATCTGTATTTCAGACTGACATTTATTTAAAATTTTCTAACACTATATATATATATATATATATATATATATATATATATATATATATATAATAATTACCATTATATATATTAGAAAATACAAGAACGTTTTCTTTTACCTTATAAATGACATATCATTAGGGAAAATATCATATTACAAGCAGCGAATGTAATGTAAGATCTGAAATAAATACCCACTCCCCCCTATGTTTCTCCCCTTTATTAACAATAATATTAATCTTATACAATAATGTTTCATTTATTTATTTATATTTCCGAGGAAGGCTTTTTTTCTATTTAGTTTAAAGACAGCTGTTTGGAATCAAATTTCAGAGACATTTCATAGACAAATTGGAAATTGTAAAATTCATTGTTATAGCCATTTAAGTTGGTTTTAATCCAATTTCAGTCTTTTCCCATCGTATGACAAGTCCTACTCGTCAACGATGAGTGTAAAACCGAAAGTGTAAATAGAGTGTTAAACTTTTATTTAAGTATAAGAGAGCACCTTCTTCTTTCTTTTGTTAGATAAACTTTCTTATAAAAGATAAGACATAAGTAACCTTTTGTCATTTTCATTACATTTAAATTTGAAACAAAAACAAAGCTGATTCTTTAGATTAGAACAGCTTATTTTATAATATTTTTTAAATTATGAATTAGTCCCTAAATAATATTTTCTGCATTCATGAGCACCGATGTATAAAAAAAACTTCAAGAAGAAAGAACAGTTCTGGAGCGGGGAGGGGGGGTGATTAAAAATTATTTCCCGCACATCAGAGAATGGTTGTATAATGCTTGAACACCCCTAAGATCGTTTTAATGTTCTTCTCAAATCCTACTTTCTGTCACATTTTCTAATTCATTTTTATTCATAAACATAGGAAATTTGCAAGTGTTTTTTTCAGAAACTATGTAATCGAACAGTTATTTCCATTTTTTGGTAACGGCAGAAAATCTTTCAGAAAATGCTGCCAAAGTTAGCTTTATGAACCGAATTTTTGGATACGACAACGTGAGAAAGGAAAATGACTGTCGTCCTAAAACCATCGTTTATAATTCAAGATGTAACTCATTTATCGAAAAATGAGAAAAAAACTGTTCGATTCCAAGCATCCTAATAATCATGTTACAAGCATAATGTTTTTATATTTAAAAATGAGTCAGAAAATGTGCCAGAAAGTTTAACGTTGTTAAGCGAGGAATTCTTTTATTTATTATTATTATATTTTTTGAGAAATTCCTTAAATAATCGATTTAATTTATATCATTTCCACTTTCATCGTATGAATAATTTTGCAACAAACTGAATTTGGGTTACAGAAAATAAAAATAAATGTGATTTTTTTTCATCTAAAAAAAAAAAAAAAAAAAAAAAGTCTTATTGGTGTTTTTCTTAAAATAATTTAAATTGATTAATGTTGTTACGCTTTCTCGTTAAATATATTTTATCCTCAGCAATCATCAGTATATTGCTAATATGTTATATGTTTTCAGCTTTCAAGAAGTTAAAAGCAGCGATGTGTGGCGCAAGAATGCAAACTTAGTTGCTGGAAAAATGTAATTTTCTTGGACTTTCCGAATATTAATGACGAAGTGACTTAGTTCAAAATTTCGGATATCATGCAAAGAAGACTGAAATTGGGAGACCTCGCTGAATTATTGGTGACATTAAATATTTTACGTTTTATATTTTTATATTTTACCTAAGCAAGTAATTCATCAACTGTATTAGACTCATGTGATACTTTTCCTTTACTAGAGTTTTTGCTTAATTTATTAGTGATAACTGAGAAAACGAGAGAAAAATCGACTGCTCTATTTTTCTCGCTTTGATATTTGAAATGTAAATAACGTGTTCTTTTAATGTTTTTTACATGTTGAATATTCCTATTTTACATATATTATAAGCATATTAATTTATCGAATGACTTATGACGTACTTTTAGTTTATTTCCCTAGAAGTTTTTATACGTTATAATGATAACTGTGAAAATGAAACAAATATGGACTAACCACCTTTTTCTCATTTTGGTATTTATAGTTTAAATAACGTGTGCTTTTGAAATTTCTGCTGTAGAAATAAGTAATTAGTTTTGCTAAGTGAATAATCCATAAAGAACTGCAACAATCTAGGGAGCGAAAATTGAAATACTAAATATTGATTATTCATATTTGATACCGTTGTCTCAAAGTCATTGATTATGGAATTCATCCCAAATTTTAAATTTCAATTCCATATATAAACAAAATATTAGAAGTTTTTTTAAGAATTTAATTTTATTAAAAACAAGTGTATTTTGATCCACGTTGCTTTTATTATGATTTGGTACATTGTAATTCTTTTTTTTTTTTTTAAATAATGTTAAATCAGTCTTAAAATAACAATATATCAGTCTTAAAATAATTATATAAGTCAATTTTTATATCAGTTATTCATCGTCTAGTGTAAAACAGCGTTTTCTCAAAACAGCTTTTCTAATCAGCAAATAGGATGACTCCGTAGTTGACACCTTTAGTTGATCAACTAACGATATTTTTGGTTTAAAAAATTCTTCCTGTCTTCTCTTCTCACGGTAAAATTATGTTTAAATACGGATTTTCTTCCCTTTTTTTTGTTGTTAAATAAACTTGTATATAGCACATGCGTCTACCTAGTTCTGCTCATTAAAAAACTAAGTTTAGCTAAGCAGTTCATCGCATAGTCAATTAACCATGATATATAGAAATTAATCGTACGCCTCAAAGAGAGTACAACTATTACAAAGATTTTATTGGATATGTAATATTAACTGATCAACTACTGGGCGTTAATCAACTACCTATGTGCTCTCACCCTATATACTATTTTTAAATTGTACATTGTTATATACTAACATAAATGGATTATTGCTGAAAATTAAGATTTTATCAACTATTAAAAAAAATCCAGCTTTTTACCATAAAATAGAAATTTTTTTTAATAAAAATTCGTACAAAACATGACATGATAAAATCTTACCCTAGCATTTAATTATCATTTAAGCTATCTTCATGCGTAACATTTAATTTATATAAGACTTTTTCGTCTCTGTGAAATAAAATTCATAAGAAATTATGCCATGGAAGAAACACAATTCTTCAGATGAGCTTACTCACGTCTCTTTAATAACAACTATCTATAAATACACAGTTTCGAAATACTTAATATTTATTATGCTGTAAAAAAAAGGGCTTCTAAATAAGGACCATAAATATGATGGGGACGGGGAGGGGGATGATAAAACTGGCATCTCTGCACTCCAGACGTGCTTGAAAGATTTTAACACTAAAGTTGAATCTTCTTAACACTTCAGAAGTGTTTTCAACTACTTATAAAAAACATATTTATTTCAACTCTATTTTCAGTGAAAAATATAGTAATATCTTAATCTTTAATTTAATTTAATTCTCTTTAACGTATTTTTCTCGATTGATTTTTGCTTAACATGAGGAATGTTAAAAATATTACACCAGCGTTACTATTGCTTTTGAAATGTGTACTTGGATTTTCAGCTAAGTATGAAAATTTTGTACAAGAAAACTCCGAAGACAAATTGTTTTATTGTTATGCAAAACATACATTTCTTCTGCGTAGTTTTCTAAGAAACATTTTACAAATATCATAGATAATTGTAGAAAATTCATTTTAGTTGTTAATACTTTTGTTGTTAAAAGTTGTTAGTGATGCGTTGCTCTTAGTGTGTGTGTGTTATATGCAACAATAAACGCGCTATGTAATTAAAGTCTCCATTGCAGTAAATAACCAACTTGTATACAAAGTATAAATAATTTATCTATATTCATAAATTAATTTTTTGTTCATTCATTTTTTACAAATACACTCATAGCTTATTTCTATCGTTTATATAATTCATTTCTTAAATTACCAATATATTATCTCTGATTTTTCAAACGTGCTTTTCCAAATCGTTTCGAAATGCATAAAGAACAAGGAGATTGTGGACAGGAAAGAAAAAAAAAACTCATTTAAATCTAATCTCTCAAGTACTTTTTCCTATTAACATTTAAATTTTTGACATTAAAAGAAGTGTGTACATCATAATCTTGATATTCGATTCCATTATTAAATCATACATGATTATTTCTGAGTTTCTTTCTTTTTTTTTTTTTTTTTAATATTTGCTACCTATATGAGATAATATTTCTTCTCATAGTAAAGAAGACAGTTTGTTTGACAATTTGTGTGAAGTTCTTAAAAAAAATAAGTGCATCTTTTCTTAACTGAGACAATATGAGAAGGGAAAATAAGTAATTTTATGGTTCTCCATGATTTCGTTATTTCCTGTAATTTATTTTTTCCAAGATACGGATCAAGATAAAAATTTACATAACAAATTATTCTTTTCTTTTCGTTAATCCTGACTTTATGAACTCTTGTTTTCTTATAAACTGGTTCTTTAAAACATCATTCTTTAAATTAATGTATGTTGAATATTTTTTATTAATAGTATAATATTTATCTCAAGAATGCACAATAGCTTCATTAGTAAAATAAATAAAGAAATCATTAAAACAGTGCTCTAGTTCATATAAATAATAAATGTGATGTAATTTTAATGATTATAAGATTGTTTCAATCACACTGTTTTATTTTCCTTTGCTAAAGGTAGACTTTTGGTAAATGCGGATTTGTTATATGATGTATACGTTATACTGTATATTATATGTAAAAATGTTTGTAAAATATATTAACGACATACTATTTATTCCAATAATGCAATAAAATATTATATTAAAAAAAGAGAAAAAGAGAGAGAGAGAAAGATGAAAGTAATTATGTGTTTTTTTTTTTTTTTTTTTCGTTTTTTCCTTATTAAATCTTGATTCTTGTTAAATATGTGTATTTGTTAAAAAAATGGGTTGTTTTGCCTATTACTTAAATTAATTTTGATCAATTATTATTATTATTATTATTATTATTATTATGATTTTTCACCGCATACAGTAATCGATATAGTAGTAATATAAATAAAGTATATTACAATGTTTCAGATTATGGAGTGATTTTACTGATTATTCTTTGATCTTTCTTTTGATTGATCTTTCAAACAAACTATTTTTTCTTCTTCGTTAAATGTGGATTCTGGTTAAATTCGCGTTTGTGCTAACGGATCTTACTGTTTTTTAAATTAATGTTGGATAATACTGTTTCAGCAATACACTTTCTTTAAAATCATTAATAGAAGAATTTAAAGTACTCGAAGTCATACAATTAATAACCATCATTTTACTAATTAAGCTATTATTTGGAAGAAACCTTTGAATTTTCTTTGCTTTTATAAACTCACGTTAAATTCGGGTTTGTTACCAGTGGGTCTTATATATGAAATCAATGTCTGTCAAATAACTCCATTAAAGATGTTATACTTTTCACACACATGTGATAATAATAATCTGAATAATAGAATGAAAAAGAAAGTACAAAAAATCCTCTATTTCACTTAACATTCACGTAAATAATAAATAACACTTAAGTGATTATAAAATTGACAGAGTAGGAGATCCCCCCCCCCTTTTCCCCTATCAGTTATTCCCTGTAAGGAATGATTCTTTCATTGAGACAAACCCAATAGCCATTGGTCAGGCCCGAAAACTGACGTCGCCATCTCATGTTATCAGAAATTTAACGATGATTGATAGGTGAAGGGCATACGTGGACAGTTTTGGCAATATAGCCAGCAGGAGACACCATCAAACATTAGTCAGTGTAATCTATGGAGTATATACTATCACGTGTAACCATGGTGAAAAAACAACAAACAGGGTATGTAAGACAAATTATTTATTTATGCATTTATTAATATTTTGTTAATCAACTACAAATTCAATTTTACAGAAATATAAATAAGAAGAATGTAAATAATTTTTTTCAGGGATTTATCTTTTAAAGGATAATTTTTACTTTATTTTTCTAATATGTTTTTCTAGTGATTAAGGAATGCATTTCCTATAAAACATATAATTCGATTAAATATTTGTATCTGAACTATAAATTAACTTTTATTAAAATTAATATAAATCGTTGGTAAATAAAATTTGTGCAGATTTTCATTAAAATGATAAAATTTATAAGAGTGTTTTCTTAAATGGAAACCATCATCCAAGTGTGAAAAAAAAAAATGTTTGTAAAAAAATATAAATAAGTGGATTGTAAATGAAAATATTCAGAGATGTATGTTTAAATATATAACTTTTTAGTTATTTTCTTATATAACTATGTAACGATTATGAAACACTTTTTTCCGAGACTTTTGTGAAATTAAAGTAAATCGAGCTTAAAATAATTTTACCTTATTTTCAGTAGAATAATATATTTTAAATTAATCATTATAATTGTTGGACACATAATTTAAGAAATCGTTCATATAACAGTAAGTAAAGTTTATAAAAACATAAATAAATCATATATACACACAGAGACAGACACACATACACATCTTATTTTTACATTTAAATTTTCTGTGTTTAATTTTTGTATTATATTTGTATATGTAACATGCATGATGGCTAAAATATATCTGGTACTGAGAAATAAAAACTATAAGCACCCTATACATGGTACATATACGCGATGCCCGTTCTTAAGATGTGAAAGTGAATAATTAAGTTTTTCATTAATTTACATCCTTTATTATTTAACATAAATAAAGTATAATTTAAATGACAATATTTTTTATTTTAAATTTCATTTTTAATCAAATGTATTACCAAGTATGTTAGGCAAATTTTCAACATACTAAAAACTTACATAACTAAACAGCTATTTATCTTATGGTGTATAATACAATTGCTCACGATCGTGTATTTAATGTATTTCAATTCATATTTCAGAAAACTTCACATTTATAAGCTAGATACACAAAATGTAATTTTAATGTTTATTTTATTAGAGTATATTAGTATTAATATTATTTATCATTACTTTACACATAAAATACAATTTAAACATTCTTACTGTAGATTTTAATTATTTTATCAATGAATTCACTTTAATGATTTGTTTTGTAATCAGTACAATATATTTGATTTCTGATGCACTTTCTCAGTGTCTGACTGATTATATATTTAATTTTCTTCATGTTTATTTATAACTGTACAAAACATGATAACTACAAGATTATCATCTGCCAAAAATATCGCCAGGATTTGAAATGTTCTTTTATATAGTCATGCACTCAGAAAAAGAAACTGATTAAAACTACAAAACATATTTTTGGAGTACATTTTGTTGTTTTAGCAAAATTGGAGTAAAATTGAACCATTTTACTTCAATTAACAAAACATTTTGCTGACGATACAAAAATTTTTTTTGGAATTGAAAAAAAAAAAATTTCTTTGTTGATTCAAACAAAATTTTTATTGACCCATATTTAAACAAAAATTTTGTTTAAATATAGGTCAATGGAAATTTTGTTTGAATCAACAACAATTTTTTTTGTTGAAAACAACTTTTTTTTTGCAATTCCAAAAAAAAAAAAAAAATTCGTATCGTCAGCAAAAATGTTTTGTTAATTGAAGTAAAATGGTTCAATTTTACTCCAATTTTGCTAAAACAACCAAAATGTACTCAACAAAAATGTTTTGTAGTTTTAATCAATTCCTTTTTCTGAGTGTGCACTTGTTATTTTGATTAAATCCTCTCACATATAAAACCTGTCAATCCGAAATTTATTTCCAAAAATGCATGGACAGCTGCTTTAGACAAGCCCCTAAGATTGTTTATGAATAATATATATATATATATATATATATATATATATATATATCGGCAATATATGATAACACCTGTTGTTTACTTGTATATTTTTCACGTAATGATTCTTTCATATTACCTTTCAATACGTGAATTTAAGTAATTATGAACACTTTCGATTGAAAGTTAAGAAGATAGATTTACATATAAAATACCTTCAGGGTATACGGCATTAAGCTACAGCTATGAAAACGTGACTACATTAATATTATCGTCACGGAAAAAGTGATATATTATAGATATTGTCACAAAATTGACAATAATCAAACACTAGTCTATTAAACGTTTGGGTGGATTCCTGGTGTTGTCACTTTTTAATTACTTATTTGTTTATCTTTTATTTTACGGAAGTTGTATGCATTTATACATATTTAGGTAAAGTTTAACCTGAAAAACATTATACTTACTTTTGCGAATAAATGGGATGATAGAATACACAAGTTAACAATTTGACTTAAAAAAATATTTTTGAATCGTATTGTCAACCTTTATATAGGATAAATTTTCTTATTAGTTGCAAGGGTTCTCAACTGTGAAGGAGTGCATTCTACGAAATTATGAATCATTTATATTTATGCCACGCTGCGACGTACATTTTTAGTGCAGTAATAATGTCATTTTTCAAGTGGTTTATAATATATATTTTTTAAATTTTGAAATAAACATTATGAAGACGAAATATTTTATTTTGGATCTCACAGATATCTATTAGTAAACGTTAATTAATACTGTAAACGATGGTGCTTTCTTATTAATGTAACTCTTATTAATACTTATTAGTTATTAATTACAGGGGTCGATGCAGATTTTTTTTTCTTGGGGCACATTTTATGAAAAGTAAAAGTTATTTTTGTAAAAACTATTATATTTTTGTGAGAAATAACATTTTTTAACGAAAGAGGAAATCCAGTTGCTCCAATTTGAACCAAGCATTTTTTAATAATAACTTTTTTAAGACCATCTGCTAAAGTTTCCCTTTCTGGTAAACTTATTATGGTTGCAAATTACACATTAAAAAAACCTACCAAAAATAAATACATAAATAAATACTGAAGAGCATGTTTTAATGGAATTTTGTGAATGGGTCTGTTTTATTAAGAGGAATTTTGTGAAGGGAATTATTTTATTAAATGGAAATTTGCGAAAGGGCTGTAAATAGGCTCCAAATTTTACCGGGATCGATCACTGAATTTAATTCAGTATAATGAAAATAAACGGACCATGCTATTTTTTTTATTATTATTACAGAGTTCTGGCAATGTCTAAAATTTTATATAATAAAACCTGAGAAAATAAATAAAAGTTCAGATGAAAACTTAAAAAATACAGAATATGAATGTTCTGATAGAAGCAATTTTTCATTTCTGAATTACAAAGGTGAAATTAAATTGAAATACAAATTAACATTCACTTTAGTAACATTTCCATTCTGAGTTTTTAAATAAGAATTAATTCAGTGAAAGTGTAATAATTAAGGCAAAGATGCTTTACATTTTGTTTATTAATTTAAATACCGTATATACTCGTGTATAAGTCTACCCCCTCCAATTCTTACGCAAAATTTTGGAAAAAATAGAATTTTCGTGTATAAGTCGAACCATATTTCAAGTAATATGTTGAAAAATGATTTGTAATCGAGGATAAAAAATAATAATAAATTTTCATTAAATTAGTAAACTTTTTTTTTTTTTTTACGTTTTTAATCAGACTTTTTTTTAATTCAACGTTTTAAAACTGTATAGTTATGTAAAACTGAAGAAGCTTAAACTATCTTGAAACCTATTCACATCAATTTAATGATACTTAAAAAGAAATAATTCTTTGAGAAATCTATTCAAGCCTTATTTACAAGGGTAAACAACTTCTTAAACTGCTAAAATATAGTACTTCTTTGTATTGCAGGACTTTTAGGAGAGAAATCTAGAAGCATTCTCAAGTTGAACTCTTTTTAAAAAAAGGATTAAAATGTTGAAAAGAATGCCCCTGTATTGAAGGGAATTCTATCCCAAGAGAAAAATGAGTGCAGAGCAATTACAGAGACATTATTGTTGAGCTTTTTTTTATAAATACCATTGTAAATCTGTCTCTACAACATAGACTCATATGTGATTAATTAAAAGGCTTTCACATTCACTAATTATCTGCGAAAAAAATATGACTCCAGTATTTCACTCCGCTGTATATATTTTTTTTTACTTACTCGTGTATAAGTCGACCCCCCAATTTCAGCTCCCAAATTTTGTCTAAAATTCTTCGACTTATACACGAGTATATACGGTAGTTTTTATTTAAGCATTTTTCTTCTTCTTCTGTTTTTTCTTTCTTTGACCGCATTCACATCATGTATTTCTCTTCTAATTACTTAAATCAGCTCAAAAAAATGGAATCTACTACAAATTGTTTGTTTGAGGAAAGGAAAGTCAATTATGTAAGAGAAATGACTGCAAAAATGGTAATCTCTCCGAGTTGTTCTCATAATTGCATTGCAAATATAGTTCCTGCCCAAAATTTTAGGGGACATCAACGTGAATAAGTTTTAAAAAATGTCTTTATTAAATTATATCGTGTTTATTTGAAAACAGGATAGATTTAATAAGCATTCAAAATATTTAATATATCTAATATTTAAATATAAGTCAAGTTACGAATATTCAGTTTTACAGAAATTTACTATCTAGCTGGCAAGTATATGAAAGTAGGAGGGGGGGGGGGTTGCAAAATGCATGATGTGCCTTGGGCTTCAAATTGCATAAATCAGGTCCTGTATAGAACGCATGTGAATTAACATATTTTTCAAAGGCAAAATAAGAAAAAAACAAAATATTTTGTGAATTTGCATGTTTTTAAAAATTTTTCCTTGTTATTCTCTCTTTACCACCGAGTTTTATGCAGTCCATTTTTTATTTAACAAACTACTTTATTTTGCTCGTTAAAGCCGTGTTCGCTGTGTTATTATTATTATTTTTTAACTTGTAATTCTTTCTGGTCTGCCTTATCGATAATCATAATTTAATAAAAAATACTCATGTATACTTTTCAAACAATTAATTTTCAGTATTTAACCTACATATTACATTAATAAATTTTGAAATAATCTTTTCATTTCTTCAATAGGCGTTACTTAAATGTTATTTAGGTCAAGTTATATAAAGTAAGAACTAATTTATTTCATGTGTAAATTAACATCAGATAAACTTTCTGAATGTTTTTGTATTTCACATAAATAATTACCTTTAATGTTCTGTGCTTTAAAATAAACTAAAAAATACCTTATAAAAAATACAGTAATACGAATACTGTATCATTATTATTATTATTACTACTGAAATATATTTACGAATAATGACCTTTCGAATGCATTTCTATTTGCATGCAAATCTCAAAGGAATTTTTAATGAGAAAAGAATATTATTTCAGTTTGTAAAAGGGATTCTGGGCGGTACTTGAAAATCTCGAAATTATAATTTTTCTGAAGAACAGGCGTGGCTTTCCACCCCCAGGGTAAACGTTTCCCCAATCCTCTGCATTTTTCAGAATGTTCTTCGCTCTAGGGAAAACGTTGGGATATGGGAATATTATTTGAGGAACAATTTCTTTCATTTTGGTATAAAGTCTATAGTTCTAAGTGATCATAGCAGATTGTTGTAAAGGAATGTTTTAGGAATGAGCAATAATTTTCTGGGCGTTTTGTTATTTTAAATTTTTTAACTTCTTTTAAAGAATCGCATTAAAATTCAAATTAGAAAAACGAGGTATTTAGTAAGAAACAGTCAATTTAAAGTGTTGTAAACTTGTAAAATATGAATCAAATTCGGAAGAAAATATTGGAACAGCATGTCTCTAAAGATGCCTTATGCTGTTAAACTCTATTCAATCAACCGCTCAAAAATAGTTATTTACAGGTTTCCTAAGGGAACAAAATTTTGAATACCACTATTTCCGTGTAAGTAATATTCGACTTTTATTCGTTGACAGAAATATATAATTGACAGAATTTTTTCTATTATATAAGGCAATGATTACTATCCAAAAATAGTGGTATATAGAATAAATACCAGTAAAAACTCTGTATTTATTATAGAAAAAAAATATTAAATGCGTTACTTGAAATAAATTGTCGCGTCTTTGTATCTAATAATTTATTTTTATGAAAGTAAATACAGAGTACATCCTGTATGAAACTCAAATACTTCTTACATGTTTCAGTAGAAAATTTAAATTTCTTTGCTGGATGATGTAGCATTAAAATTACTATTTCCATTAATGAAGCAGTATTTGTCAAGAAATAAAAAGAATCCAAACTGTTATGTATCTTTACACTTCATACGACGTGTAATACAATTAAATATAATAACTGTCAAATAACTATACTTCTTTTTATTATTATTATTATTATATTATATAAGCTATCATTTACGTGATTTGGTCTAGTTGGTACATCGTCTTAGTATTTCAAGATTTATCTTACTATTTAATAAAATTTTAGGGGAAAGGGATAGCAGCCCTCCACTGCGTAATGCCTACGCAAAACAATTAACTTTACATTATTTTTCAGATATAGAAATATTATTTTCTTCCGTGTTGTCTTCTTTATTAATTTAAATAAATTCATAAAGCTTATAAAACCTATGTAATCTATATAAAGTATAAGATTATCTAATCTATATAAAGAACCCTGGCTGAAAAAAAAAATAGTTTAGTTGTAACATTCTTAATTAAGCTCCTATTATTTCGTATGAAGTACAATACATATAAAAATCACGAATATATTTTAAAAAGAGAACAAGTTTGAGACAGAATAAATAAATGTAGATTACATTAAAGCGATTAAAATACATCATTGTATACAGTATTGCAGGTAAGAAAAAAAGCAATTTTTTATTTTTTATTGTTTTCCAGCGCAATTTTACAATCAAACTCTGAACAACCTTAGATTATTTAATGTTTCCTTTTCATGAAAAAAAGTTTATTAGAAAGTTTTGATTCATAAATTTTATTGAAATTGCATTAATTAAATTGAAATGTATTTTTTAAATTAATGTAATTTATTATTTTTTAATAATTATATTAACTCAATTCTATTAAATAAATGTACACCAGAAGAGGGTTAAAATAATTGCATTCTTTTAAAATGAAACGCATTATTTAAATCAATCTTAGAAAATCTGTAACATTCCTAACTGCAAAAATTTGAACAAGAATTCGGTCGATACTGGGATGTAAAGATTAGATCCATTTCTAAGTTAAGGGGTGGAAGCTACTTGCCCTTCCACTTTACTGCATCTCTTTGGAAATGGATTTTAATTAAATTTTATCATTGTGATGAGAATAATCTCTAAGCATTTTTCTTTTGCATTTAACATTAATTATTTTTGTATAAACGTTTACATGAATATATTCTTAATTTATAAAGATTGCTTACAATAATTCATTATTTTAAAATATATATATGTCAGAACAATTATTTCCTGGAATGATGCTGATTTTGAGATTTAACTGTAAATTTTATAAATTACAAAAGACTACGTACTGTCCCGATTTCTATGTAAATCGAAACAAATATTTAAGAATTAGAATTTTATTTTTCATATCTCCAAACCACATGTAAATTAATAATTCCGACGTATTGTTTAATCAGGACTCCCAAATGGTCCATTTTTTTTAATACCAATATTGCCTAAAAAAAAAATTTCGTGGCAGGTTTCTACAAAATTTGAAATAGAAGTATACTTTTGGGGTAAGTTTCTACAAAATTTGCAATCTAAAAGAAGATTTTTGTGGAGGGAAAGGTGGTATAAAACGCATCATTTGGGAGCCCTGTTTTATGCGACAGTTTTTTATTTATTTTTAATCGTCAGAAAAATCAGCAGTTGATCCAGGCAAATGTGTAATTTGCAAACAAAACAAGTTCACCACAAAGGAAAACTTTAGCAGAAGTTATTAATTAGTTTGGAAATTTAGCTTGGTTCGAATTTGAGTAACTGGATTTCGTCTTTCGATACAAAACCTTATTTTTCACAAAAATATAATAAATTTCTCAAAATATAATAAATTTTACAAAAGCAACTTTTACTTTTCCCAAAATGGTCCCTATGAAAAAACCCTGCATCGACCCTTGGTATCATACTGATACCATTTCCTTGAAATTTTAATTAACTAAGATGAGACTACAAACCGAATGAAATATATAAAATCTCAATGTTAAAATTGCTTCTACAATATTAGAAACTTAATAATTATCACTGATTGTCATTAAAGACTTTTTTTTAGCTGCTTTAATGTTATTAATTTTAAATTACGCTTGATTTAAAGTTAACTTTAATAAATCTAATTTCGACTTTATCGTTAATTTCTGATTAATAAATTCTAACTTTCAATGCATTATTAAAAATAAACGAATTTAAAATTTAAATAATCTTCTAAATTATGAAATTTCTTATTAAAAAAATAGATTTACAAAAATTATTGATAATTTTTTCTTGTGATCTTTCTTGGACTTTTAAAAAAAATATTCAAATAAAATGAAAATTTTTGAATAAAGTATAGACAAAAGGGGGCATCATGAAAATTTTAATTTCATGCTGTACACTTATAATGAAATCTGTGTAAATAAATACTGTGCAGTTTTATTTTGTTTTAAATATAGTATTAAAATACTAGTTGCACAACATTTTATTAATGATAAAATTCTTTAGTAAATTAAACGATCGTTTGATTAGCTCTTCACTGTTTCAGTTTATGGGAAGACACACAAATAAATATCAGTATTTTTCTTCCGTCTTAATATCAGTATTTTTCTTCCGTCTTATTTAAATATTTTACATACACAATGCATTAATAATACGCGTGAATATTTTATGAAACTGTTATAAATAATAACATCAAGACTAAAAAGATAAATGTAAAAATTCTGATTTTGAGTATATATTGGGGGCATTTTTAATTTACTTGTTTTATATTATGAAATATTATTTTAATTTAAAAAAAGTAAATGAATAAAAAGTTCTAATAATAATACTGTTGTAACAAATCTATTTCATGCTTTTGAAATATTCATGTGTAACTTTAAAATATAATTTAACATTCTCTTAAACTATAGAAAAAAAATTTATGTTCGCACTTTTGTGTATGATTTCTTGCATATAAAATTATACCAGCGTCTATGCTTATTCAGTCAAATATAAATATATAAAATATTTAAAAATAAATGATATCGGGTTTTACACAAGTGCAAAAAAAAGACATTTATACTGTTTATCATATATTTATTTTATTTCATTTTGTTCATAATATCTCATTCGAACATGTTGAAACATCAGCTCGATTTATCAAGCATTAATTTTAGATGTATAAAACTTATATATTTTAACTCCCAAATATTTCAAGCTTTGATGCAAACAGTTATAAGTAAACTTTTGATAAGCGTGTTTAAAGATGTTTCTAAATGCCTTCTAGATGCATTTTATTATCAGTTTTTGAATAGACAAGTGTATACAACTTTTCTAATCAATAATTTAATATTTCATCATTGTGGTTAATTCATTCATTTATTCAATAATATTGAAAATTAATGTACAATGCATTATTACATTTTTGCCTTTTAACTTTTTATCACATTTTTGCCTTTTAATTGTATTATGGTTTTTGAAAACAAAAAATCAATTATCTTATTTATGATAAGATAAATCAATCAATTACTTCAATATATCCGGAAAATAATTTATCATATCCATATTCTCTCTTACTCCCAAATATTTCAAGTTTCGATTCAAATTGTAATATACAAGCAAATTTTTGAAAAGTGACTAAAAAGATGTTTCTAAATACCTTCCAGATGCATTTTATTACATGTTCTTGAATAGGCAAGTGTATACAACTATTCTAATCAATAGTTTAATATTTCGCCATGCAGTCAATCCATTCATTGAGCAATATTGAAAGTTAATTGTACAATGCATTATTGTACAATTTGTTTGTCTTTTAACTTTTTCAAATTTTATTAGTTTTTGAAAGCGTATATCAATTATCTTATTTATGATCAAATAAAGCAATCAAGTACTTTAATATTTGCTAAAAAACAATTCATAGTCTCTCTATTCCCAAATATTTCAAGATTTTATTCAAATAGTAATATATTAGAAAACTTTTGAAAAGTTTGTAAAAAAATGTTTCTAAATGCCTTTCAGCTGCATTTTATTAGCTGTTCTTGACTGGACAAGTGCATACGACTTTTATAACCAATAATTTAATATTTTATCATTGTAGTCAACCCATTCATTCAATAATATTGAAAATTAATTGTACAATGCATTATTGTACAATTTGTTTGCCTTTTAACTTTCAAACTTTTTATTACAGTTTTTGAAATCACACATCAATTATCTTATTTATGATAAAATAAAGAAGTCAATTATTTTAATATTTCCTGAAAAACAATTCATCATATCCATAGTCTCTCTAATCCCAAATATTTCAAGCTTTGATTCAAATATTAATATATAGGTAAACTTTTGAAAAGTGTGTATAAGATGTTTTTAAATGCCTTCCATGCATTTTATGACCTATTCTTTTGAATGGACAAAAGTGCATAAAAGTTTTACAATCAATTATTTAATATTTCATCATTGTAGTCAATCCATTCTTTCAATAATATTACATAATAGTAATATTGTAGCATTATAAATTACTATATTGTCTATTAAATAAAAGGAGAAGGAACATATATATTTTTAAAACAAAATTGCATGCTTGTATAGGGAGATAATTTTTATAAGAATGTAATTCTTTGCATGCAAATTTCCATAATTATAATAAATACAAGTCAAACTTTATTAAGTATGATTATATTGTTAGAGTAAATCACATCTTAAGATCGCAATCATACTTAGGAGTAGAATTTGTTTTGCGGAGTAAGGCCTTTTTTCATTATGACAATATACACATAGAAATAATAAAAATATATTAATATTATATTTTTATTTCCATTTTAAATGGGAAGAAAGAAGACAACCTATTACACTTTTGAAAATCATTAGATTTTTGTTAATAAAAATCTTGAATAGTACAAAAAATGAAATACTCTAAAAGTATGGAGTTTATATACCGGTTTCTTATAGACATTCTGTATAAATAATAGTAATACTCTATTTTATTGTAAATAATTTGAATTGTATGTAATTGTGTGTAATTGAATTGTATGTAATTTAAATTGAAAAAAAATGAAAGGCAAATTATTAATTACTTGAAAAAATGTATCCTTCCATCATTATTTAACCTTCATATAAGAATCAGAATGCTGAAAAATAGAATATCGTAGAAGTATAACACATAAAATATAAATTTTGTAGAAGCAATATACACTATGTGTATATACATTATGTATAATATCTGAATATCAGAGATTTTAGACTCTGATAATCTTATAAGGAAAAAAAAATCACATAATAACCCTTAAAAAAAATTGTGCTCCTTATATGTTTTCTCTGTTATTAGAAAAAGAACTCTTAAATGGAGAAATTAGTTTATATTATGGAAATTTAGCACTAAAACTTCATTTATTTGTTACTATTTATTTTCATAAACACAGCATTTAATTGGATAAAAACTACATGATAATAGTTACAACTTTTCAAATCAATAATATGATATTTTATCATTGTAAGTCAATCATTCATTGAATAACATTGAAAATTAATTGTACAATACATTATTGTGCTATTTGTTTGCCTTTTAACTTTTTAAAATTTTATTATAGTCTTTGTAAGCATACATCAATTATCTTATTTATGATAAAATAAAACAATAAATCACTTTAACATTTCCTGAAAAACAATTAATCTTATCCATAGTCTCTCTACTTCCAAATATTTCCATTTTTGATTCAAATAGGAATATCTATAAGCAAACTTTAAGTGTGTAAAGGATGTTTCTAAATGCCTTCCAGATATAGATTTTATTACCTGTTCTTGAATAGGCAAGTGCACGCAACTTTTCCAATCAATAATTTAATATTTTATCACTGTAGTCAATCTATTTATTCACTAATATTGAAAATTAATTGTACAATGCATTATTGTACAATTTGTTTGCCTTAGATCTTTTTAAAATTTTATTATAGTTTTTGAAAGCATGCATCAATTATCTTATTTATAAGATAAAGCAATCAATTACTTTAATATTTCCTGAAAAACAATTCTTAGCCTGTCTTACTCCCAAATATTTCAAGTTTTGATTCTAATAGTAATATATAAGCATATATAAGCAAACTTTTAAAAAACTTTTAAAAAGATGTTTTTAAATGCCTTTCAGATATACATTTATTAACTGTTCTTGAATATGCAAGTGCATACAACTTTTCTAATGAATAATTATTTCATCATTGTAGCCAATTCATTCATTCAATAATATTACATAATTGTAATATTGTAGCATTATAACTAACTATATTGTCCATTTAAAAAAAGGGGGGGGGGGCAGAGATATTCTAAGAAAATATTGCATGGTTGTCTACAGAAAAAAATGAGCAAGGGGGATAATTTTTATATGAATTATCTTTGCATGCAAATTTCCATAATTGTAATAAATACAAGTCAAACTTTATTAAGTCTGATTATATTGTTAGAGTATATCACATCCTAAGATCACAGTTGTAAGATCGCAATCATTACTTAAGATGAGTAGAATTTTTTTTGCAGAGTGATGCCTTTTTTCATGATGATAATATACACATAGAAATAATAAAAATATATTAATATTATATTTTTATTTTCATTTTAAATGAGAAGAAAGTGGACAACCTATTAAATTTTTGATATTCGTAAAATTTTTGTTATTAAAACATCATTTGAATAGTACAGAAAATAAAATAATCTAAAAGCAAGGAGTTTTATAGACAACTTCTTATAGTCATTCTGTATAAATAAAATTAATACTCTATTTTATTATCGTTTTAAATTGAAAAAAATATATATATTAAAGGCAATTTATCAATTCCTTGAAAAAAATGTAGCCTTCCATTATTTAAACTTCAGATAAGAGTTAGAATGCTGAAAAATGGAATATCGTAGAAGAATCACACATGAAATATGAATTTTGTAGAAGCAATATACACTATGTGTAATATCTCAAAATCAGAGATTTTAGACTCTGTTTCTCTTATAAGGTAAAAAAAAAAAAAACGAAAAAAGAAAATCACATAATAATAACCCTTAAAGAAAAAATTTTGCTTCTTATATGTTTTAACTGTCATTAGAAAAGATTTTATTTTAGATTAGAAAAAAAATTGTTTATATTATGTCATTTTTAACTTGCAGTAAAACTTCATTTATCTGTTGACATTAATTTCCATAAATATAGCATTTCATCGAATACAAAAAAGACTACATGATCATCACAGTTGGAGAATAAACCTAAAATTATATAATTATATTTATTCACGGGGATTAAATGCGTTAAAAAAAAGAGAAAACTTTTGTAAAGTATTATTTATTTCTACTTGTTTATGTTGCTACAAACTCTCGGATCATCAGAAATATTACTGACCCAGTCCGATTTTTCTTCTTCTTTTATTTTATTTATTGCATGATCCTGCATATTACAATAGATGTTTCTGATTATTGTAATTTATTTATTAATACAGCATTAAGTGTAATAATATATACCTTTAAATTTTCAAAAATTACTTTAAAATATTCGGCTCAAAAATATGTCTTTGCAGTATTTTCAAGAAAATTATATATATGTATAATATGTTTTAATATAACCACACGTGATAATATAATCCACACGTAGAAGAATTAAAATTACATAAACTACTATCATTCAATAGTTTACGCATTTAAAATTCGTCTTTTAACAATCCACGAGAGCAAAACTAAAATTTTTATACCTATTATAAACTTAAAATATTGGTTTTTCGCATTTGTATATTATGCGACTCTAATTTATTGCTAACGCAAAACTATTTGTATTATTAAACTGTGGCATCTAATGTTAACATAATTTATCATTTTTATGGAATTTTATTCGCTGTAAAGGTGTATCTTGTAACAGTACTTTATTGCTATAGCATACTTTTAGTTTATTTTTAAAATGTTAAATTTAATACAAACATAATGTACCTTTTTTATTGTTTCATTCAGTGTAAAACTGTATCTTGGAACATTATTTATTCATAAATACATTTAGAAATTCAACACATTTTAAAGTTTTATTCTTACGTATATTTAAGCATGATTTAATTTAAATAATTTGATATAGTGGTGTTTGATGACATTTTTTTAACCTTTTGAAGGAAGTGAAAAATCTGTGATATAGTAAAATATGAAAGATAATGCATATTAATTTCGTTTTAATTATTTACATAAAACTGCAACGTAAGATAAATTGGTTGAATATGACATGTTTAGTGGTGTTGAAAACTGTCCATCCATATAAGAGGTGCTTTGTGATTGTTTTCAAATTATTAATTATGAATTTAAAATCAGTATTTATAAATATTTTGTATAAATATACTTAAAATTATTATCTGCGAAAAGGGAATCTACTATGACAAGTACTTTGTATTAAAAACGAAAATGACAATTAAATATATCATACATGATTCGGAAAGAAAAACAAATAACCCATATTTATTTCATTATAACCATTATTTAAAAAAATCTTTTATGGTAGGTAAATAGATTAAAAAGTCATGTCATTTTGTTTTTTTTATCGTATTGCAGAAATATATAAGCATATGAATTATGCAAATTATGAATCATTTTTTATGTTTCATTTTCGATTTCAAAAAAGTTTTCATGAACACTATGTTTAAAAATACTTAGAGTAATTAAGTATAAGAGTGTACAAAGTATATCAAAAACCGCACTAGAGCATTAGTTTTAGATTATGTCACTTATTATTAACTAATAAATTATTTAAAAAAAAATTTTGAATGCAACTTTTTTCTCTCTTTCTCTTTGTTAAAAAAAAAATGTAATCAGTATTTTTTATTTATTTTAATTACTAACAAAAATCTGTAATATAGGATAAATCGATTAAAAAATCGAAATAACTTGCATTTTTCTTTGGATTTAAAATATAAACTTTCATGTGAATGAAGTAAATATCATTTTAAAATGTAAACAGCGAATATTTGTATTTTATATTTCTCTTTAAAATGACATTAGTAATAATCAGATTGTTTAAATGTACTTAAGGAATTAAATTGTGGAAAAGTGATCTACTACAACTTTTTTTTTCTATATGTCTACAATAATCTAAGCTCTATAACTTTACAACATTACCTTATTTTGATATGCTAGGTCCAAACGTAATGGCTGTTCTGTCAGAAAACCTCGGACACCTTGAAACACCCCTTTCGAAGAAAGAAATGTTAATAAGTTATTCGACAATCACTCTCGGCAATAAACCCTAACTATGAAACAAAAACATCATTGGAAAGGTCAAGGAGATTTTAAATTCATTAACCCAATAATTATAAAACGAATATTTTTTTTTTCTCTAAAATCATTAGGCCTAATCGTCGATAGGGTTTAAACTTGCGCCTTTAGTCACTGAAAGCAAACAAGGTACTGCGGGGTTTTCTGTTCAGCCATTACGTTGGAATTTACCCGACTAGGTTTTAAAGCATTTTGATGTTTCTACCATCCATTAAATAAAAGACAAACTCGCTTCTGTAGTCGCCATCGGAAGATAACCTGTTGTTTATTGCCTTCGGCTCCCAGTCTTTACTCGCAGCCCATTGGTTCCCGACCCGTCAATCTCTCACAGTGCACAGGTCATAATAGATTCTCGTCCAATCAGAGCTTTCAGTTTCCAAGTATGCGTTGGCGTAGAGTAATTTACAAATGTTATGTCTGCTTTAATGAATAAATGCGGGAAAAATAACATTAGCTGCTTACGTAAGCGATTTTTTTTTTTCTTCGTTATGAGCAATTTAATATTCCTGGCGCAGCGTTCGGATGCAATGTTTTGTACGCTTCTGCTGTTTCTTATCGAGCCTTTTCTAAATAAAGAATCTATGCATATTTACGTTTCTTCGGGTTAAAACTATTAAAATTTATGTTAATTTATAATACAATATTTTCATTTGAAATTCCTTTAAAATTTTTACTTCAAAAGCACTTTTTATAAATTATATTTTTCATATAAGTCTTATTAAAAATTCTTGCAAGTCTTATTAAAAATTCTTGCAATAAGATAATATAATTTCATCAAACTTTAATTTGATTTTGAATTGAATAGGCAATTTTCAAAATAAAGTATTTTTTATGTAAATTTCTCAAATACGAATTTTAGAATGCAGTTTATTTAAATAACAGATAGCATTTTATTTTCATTGATCAGTTAATCCAGCTTTGGATGATTTTATGTATATTTTTTCGAATTTTTATTTTTTATGCTACTTTTATTATTATTATTATTATTCATTTCCATTTGAAATGGAGTAAATTCTTCTACTGATACAAAAGTGAATATTTTTTTATTCAGATAAATAAATGATTTGCTTGTATGTATGTTTAGGATCAAAATCTTTTAACTATAGATTTTTATAAAGTTTCATTTCAGAATAATATTAAGAATTATATTACTATTTAGATTATTATAATTCAGAATTATATTACTATAGTAGTTAGTGTCGGCGGCGCAGTTTATTTAATGTGTAAAATAGTTTCTTTAATTGTATAAAACCAATACTTCATAAATAGAGTTAAGTAAGCATGCATTCGCTTACCTGATTGGGCGATGAAAGCACTTGGAGTATCCAAATTGTTAAATCCAATAAATAGATTGGTGACGTGTTGCAACTTCCTCACGTATATTATTATCCGTTAGAGTATTCCGGATTATCTATTAGATCACTTCTGCAAAATAATAAAATTAGTTTCGTTGAATAATCACTGTAGAATTAATAGAGTATTTCCTTTCGATTAAATTTAGGTTTAATATACGTTTTGATTACATAATTACACAGAGCATTTACATCGCTCTGACATTTTCACACACTACATAATTAAAGAAATTCACACAACAACTGACTAAAATCTAAAGAGTTTTTTCATGTCCTTGGTAGCCTTGGATGACGTCACTGGGAAAAAGCACATGATAGCACGTGATAATCATTCTTTCACGTGGGCGTTTATTCCATGTACTTAGCTGAGTTGAAAACAGTTTATGAGTTGGTATATCCGACGAGATAATTAAAGTTGTTTACTGCAAATTTAAAGTACTTTATTATTATCTGACGATTGAAGAGTAGTTGATTCCGAATAGAAGATTACCCTTTAATTGGAATTTCCGTCACTCCCCCTTAATCTTCTATGTAGGATAAGGAAGTAAGTTCAGATTGTTTCGGTGTTTAATGAATTCAGGTTTGGGGTTGGGCTTGGTGAGTGAATCTGCGGTCATAAATTCTGTGGGACAATACTTTAAATCTATTATTCCATCTTCCTTGAGTTGTCTTATCGCATGGAATCTGATATCTATATGTTTACTTTTCCGAGTATGTTTTTCACTTTCAACCATTTTTATACATGGCTGATTGTCCTCGTATATTGTTATGGGTTTTTGTTGTGGTAATTTTAAATCTTCCAGGAGTTTTATCATCCATAGTATTTCCTGTGCTGCATTACTTACAGAAATGTATTCAGCTTCTGCTGATGACAGAGCAACGCATGTCTGTCTTTTCGTTGTCCAATGTATGGGACATTTTCCTAACATAAATATATTTCCGCTGGTGGATCGTCTAGTTTCTGGATCACCTCCCCAATCTGCATCTGCGTAAACTTCGAGAATAGGCTTATTTTTCGAACTTAGCGTCAGGTTGAGGTGTTTTGTGTTGTTTAAGTATGTTACGATTCTTTTGACTGCTTTCCAGTCTTTTTCTCGAGGGGTTTCATTTCTACGGCTGAGTATGTTGACCGCTGCTGAAATATCGGGCCTGGTTAATGTTGAGATGTAGAGTAATGTTCCCGTTGCTTGTCTGAATTTAATATTGTTAGGTAATAGATTTTCATCATCGTTGAGTCGATTGTAACCTGCTTCCATAGGTGTGCTGTAAGGTTTTGCGTTTTGAAGATTGAGTTTATCTACCAATTCTTCAATTTTTGAATTTTGGTTTAAGTAGAAATTTTTATCGTCTCTTTTTATATTTATTCCGAGATAGTTATTGACTTCTCCCAAATCTTTCAATTCATATTCCCTTTTGAGATTGTTTATTAATTCAATTATATCTTCGTTTTTTCCGGCGATTAACAAATCATCCACATATACTATAATGTATGTCGAGTTTTCACCATTTTCGCGTATAAAAAGACATGAGTCAGATGTACTTTGTACAAAATTTAATGCTTTAAGACTTTCAGAGATTTTCGTGTGCCATGCTCTGGCGGCTTGTTTGAGCCCGTATATTGCTTTTTGTAATTTACATACTTTGTTTTGTTGATTTGGAGCTATATAGCCTTCCGGCTGTTTCATGTATACCTCTTCTTGTAGGTTTCCGTGTAAAAACGCTGTATTCACGTCGATATGATTAACTTTAAGGTTATGATTTAATGCTGCTATGAGAAATGCACGGATTGTGGTATGAGAGACAACTGGAGCAAAGGTCTCGTCATAATCTACTCCGAATTTCTGACTGTATCCCTGTGCCACGAGTCGTGCTTTATAGGTTTGCACTTGGTTTAGGTTGTCGCGTTTTAATTTAAAAGTCCATTTTGAACCTATCACTTTCTTGCCTGGTGGCGGATCGACTAATGTCCAAGTTTTATTTTTAGCTAGGCACTTGATTTCATTTTCGGTGGCTTTGAGCCAATTTTCCCTATCGTGTGGATTTTTCATTTCCATGATATCGTTCCAATTCTTTGGTTCATTTGATTGTGTGTCTTTAACTAAACAGACAAATCTATCTGGTGGTACTCCTCTGTTAGATCTATTTGACCTTCTTGGTTCTATTTGTGTTTGTTTGGACTCGCATGGTTGTTTTTCATTATCATTAATGTCAATTTCAATGTAATTTTTATTCTTCTCTTCTTGATTTCTATCATCAGTGGAGATTTCTTCGAGATTTGAATCTTCCTCAATGTTGTTTGAGTGTTTTATTTCATGTTCTATGAATTTTACAGTCCTGGCAATTATTATTTGTTTGTCTTTTGTGTGTATGCGATATCCTTTGGAACGTGTGTCGTAACCTAGAAAAATACCTTCTTGCGCTCTATTATCTAGTTTTCCTCGATGTATTTTATTAATGTAAACAAATGCTTTACATCCAAAGGTTCTTAAGTGTTTGAGATCAGGTTTGATACCTTTCCATAGTTCGTATGGAGTTTTGTCGTTCGCTCTTGTTGGCAATCTGTTTTGTAAATATGTCGCTGTGTGTATTGCCTCTCCCCAAAATTGTTTATTTAAATTTGCTTCTAAAAGCATGCTACGTGTCATATCGAGTAGGCTTTTATTCTTCCTTTCTGCCACGCCGTTCTGGCTCGGGTTGTGTGGAATTGTGAATTGGTGTAATATCCCGTTTTCCTTTAGATAATTGTCTATTTCGTTGCTATTATATTCTCCTCCATTATCGGATCTTATTTCTTTTGGTTTTCTACCGAATTGATTATTTACCATTGCAATGTATTCTTTTAATTTATCAATTACTTCGCTTTTCTTAGATAGTAAGTATATAGTTGTATATCTCGAGTAATCGTCGATGAATGTGAGAAAATATTGTTTTTCTCCTAGTGTTGGTGTACTTATAGGTCCACAGACGTCGCTGTGTATTAAATCGAGAACTTTGTTTGCTCTATCTGTAGCCGATTTTGGATATGGCGCGTCGTTTAATTTAGATTTGATGCAGGTTTCGCATAATTTATTATTGTGTCTGCAGTTTTTAATTTTTATTCCGGTAGCTAGCTGTTTGTTAACAATTGTTTTGATTGCTTCATAATCACGGTGTCCTACACTGTAAAACATTTGTGTAAGTTTACCATGGTTTATCTGTGTAACATTACACAAATTCTGGAGTAACCCCTTCTGATTATTTAAAAACACACATCGCCGGTGAAACGTTTCACAGTGCTGTGTGAAGATACCGTTCTCCGGAATAACGGATGACGTAAATTCCAAACGCATGCGCAATGATAAATATTCTCACACGTGACAGGCGGGAAATGAAGAAACGAGGCAGAAACAAATGCGATAACGTGAAGGAAAGGACGCTGTTGCAAGTTACTAGTCGCCATTTCAGGAAGAAACTTAAATATTAAGTAAGTTGTCATTTTCTTAATATTTTTTATGCAAAATATAGAGTATTTTAAGGGCCTGATTAATGCACGGGCCTCGGCCCTGGGCCCACAAATTATGTGGCTGATTATTTTTTTTCCTTAATCAAATACTTTTCAAATAATATTGTTTATAATATATATATTGTTTTCAAATAATTTGTTATATCTCCCCCCCCCCCCTGTGTGACGTCGGGCTTCCCCTATATGTAAGTCCTAAGCGGGCGGGCCCTTGATTACCAGACGTTTAGGGAAAACACAATTTTTATGATTTTGGATAAGGCGAGTTTTGAAAAAGACGTCTTTATTTATTCTGCAACATAAACTGTGGATCATAGATGTTTGTGAATTATACAAATGCTTATTTGAGAAAGTGGACGGTAATTCATTTTCTTGATTATTCTTGTAGGTTAATTTTTTTTTTGTAAACTTGAAACTTTCACCCAAACAACTTTGTCAACTCATCAAATAAACCTACTTTTTTTTTTTTTAAAGTGTCGCCGGGAATGGGGAGGTAGGGGGGGATGTTCCGAAGTTCCACTGTTTTTCAGGGAAAATCTTAATGAACATGCTAAGAGCTAGCTTCACTTAATAAATTTATATATTCTATATTTTCTTTCAAAATTTGGATGTGTTTGTTTTGGTAACTGAATTTTATATACTCACGGCCATTTACAAAATTTATTTTTAAAGTTTTAAGACCAATGTACATTATTATTATAAATAAAAATTTAATTGTAAATAACAGAAAAAATATGAATCGAACTTTAATTGTAAATAACAGAAAAATATCAAAATTCCAGTAATTGACACCCCACAAAAAAGAAAATAAATATAATTGTTTTTATGACTGTATTTAGTACCAGAATTTAATGAAAACATTCTAATAAAAAAAATAGTTATATTAAAGTAAATTTACCAATTATGATATCAATGATTATCACAATATCAGTATTTTAATTATTTTAGATAGATGTTTTAAAATACTAAATATCAGGGAATTACAGTTGTCAAATTGAGAGAGAGTGGGGGGGGGGGGGGGGTGATAACAAAAAAAATCTGAACAAAAAAAGTTTTGGAATAGTTTTACATAGATTCGTATAATTCCCACTATTTTTAACAGTTAAATTCCCCGAAACTACTTGATATATTATTTGTTGTAATTAGTATTACAAATATAAAAGAAATTTTTCTGCGGATTGAATTTTTTAAATAATAAGTAAAATAATTTTAAAAAAAATTGTAGAATTAACGTTCGAGGCCACTGATCTGCAGATTTACTAGTTTCATTGCTACTATAAATTTAATTAAAATTATTATTATTATTATTATTATTTTTTTTTTTTTTTTTTTTTTTTTTGGTCGGAGGTGAATAAGCAAACATTTAAGACCTGTCCTGGCCACAGATTGTCATTATTTCTTATGGTCAGTGGTTGAGAAAAACTATTTTTTGTAGCAAACTATCACTACACATACCTTTCAGGTTAAGAGCTCTGAATCTTTCGCACTTCTGCAGATGTCTGTTTTTTTTTTTTTTTTTTTTTAAGAAAATCTACCCCCTCCCCTCCCCCCCCCCCTTCAGCAGCACACAAAATTTAAATTTTTTATTGTAATAATCAGTCATCTAAAATCAGTGGTCGCCAACCTTTGGAATCTCACAGACCAGTAAATTTATAATTTTTAGTTCTGCGGATCACCATGATGATATTTTGTGGAACATAAAATAGTACTTGTGTACTATAACGGTCAGAGAACTGCCATTTTTTTAAGAAATAAAATGTATCTGTTTAATATCTAACAAAATTCTTATTTAATCGCAACATAAATCTTTAAAGGTTATTTAATTGTAATAAAATTTGTTTACTTGTTACAATTTAATTGAAGCTTATCTAAGTATTGCATATTTAGTGTAGGGGAGACCGGTACACACTAGACCTATGGACACAGTGGACTACCCCCTAATTATTTATTTATTAAAAAAAAATTTAAGCTTCTCTTCTATCCTAATAGACAACAGCACTGCACTGATTATTTATGGCCTTCAGAAAATATGTTTAGCTCAGATTGAAATATTTTATCCTGATGGGTTGTTCTGAGCTTCTAAAAATAAAATTTTTCATTATCATATTTTATTTTTTTAGTAATTAAAGGTTGTAGATAAATAAGGTAAAACAGCCTTTTTGCAAAGCTCAGATACTTCTTTTTTATTTAACTTTAAAGTTAATATGTTTAAAAGAAAGCTATAAACAAATATTAATATGATTATTTATTGAACTTCAATATGAGGCACAATGTACCACCCACTCCTGGGGCATAGTGGTCCACAATCCACTCTGCTCCTGTAATGCAGAATGTTCAAAATATTTAATAATTGCTTATTTTCTATTAAGAAATATTGTTTTAAAGTAGTATTTAACTGTAAAATAAAGTAAACAAATAAAAATAACAATTTATTTAACATAGTAAGAAATATTTTGTTTTGTATTTACTGTAAATATAACTGTAGTCTAATTGGTGATAATTATATTCAAGTAAAATTCAATGCAAATGAGATGCAAATTGAATGGAAATCAGTTTATTTTCCCCGAAACTGTAGATGAATCTGCTGTTGATGTCAAGGATATTATAATGTTGCTCCCTCACCCAAAAGTATTTCAGGAAAATTCCATGCTCAATCTTACTCATAATCATAAGTATTTTGGAATTTCATTTGCAAATTTTAATGTGTGCTGATTTTTTTTGTACTTAAGTAATAACTTCAACTAAATTGCAATTGTTCCTGTATTAATCTGTTATTATTTTCAAAATATAATTATTCTTGTTTTTGTTTCAAAATGTTACTTGTAAATTTATATTATTATTATGTTATTTTGCGGGCAAAGGGGAAATAAAAAAGAATTAGATTAATGAAAAATAGATTTATATTGTATTTCAGATAATACCTAACAGCGGTCCACTGTGCCCCGGTGGGTGGGCGGTCCGCTTTATGGGTGCATATAAAAAAAAAATTAAAAATGTATTGAAAACTACGTTTTGAGAAAATTATGCTGAATGTATAAAGGTTTAAAGAATATTCAAAAATATTTTCATGCAGATCAGTTTACCTGTTACAGAGAAGAAAAAAAATTAACTGAAAAAGTGGTCCACTGTGTACCAGTCTCCCCTAATATTTGCAGAGTTTCCCCCAGGTTTAAAAAAAGGCAGGGTGCTGCTGGTGAGAAAAGGGCACTATTTTATTCTTAAGGGCACTTTTTGGATTCTTAAAGGCACTTTTTTTTAATTGTTAAAAGGTATTATTTTGAACTAAAATAACTTCTTTAAAAACACCATAATTTTTTTTTTTTTTTTTTTTTTTTTTTTTTTTTTTTTTTTAAATGCGCTAGGCCTTTCGAAAGATCTAGTTCTTTCCAAGGAGGGTGCTAATTATTTTATGAGGGGCAAGAAGGGTGCTATTTTGTAAAGAAAAGGGCAGGCAGGGTGCAGCACCCTTCTGAAACTGTCTGGGAGAAACTCTGATATTTGCTCTAGTTTGTTTTCAAATAATCTGATTGGTTTTGGCTCGAATGATGTTGCTGAAAAACAGAAAGTGGTCAAGTTACTATTTTATTTGCTGTGACAAATAAAAAGTCTTGTTGCACAAATGTGTTTTTGAAAACTAAATTAAAATGTTCATTGCTTTTTTTCAGCAATGGGTGCTCATTTTTTATTTAGCATAATAAGAAACAAATAATATTTGGTAAACGTAATTATTATAGCCTGTTATTATTTAAAATTTCAAAACTAAACATATCTTAAGATTCATAAATATAAGAATTTCTTGGAATAATATATTTGTTTTAATATAATTAAAATAAAAAATCAAATATATATTCAAATGTAAACAATAAAATTGAAAGTAAAGATATTGAAACAAAAAAGGCAGCAAGAAACTTTTTTTAAACCATTTTTTACAGAAAGTTACTGCTATTTCTTTAAACATTAATTCAATGAAAATTTCAGTTTAATCCTTGCTTCTCCTGGAACCATAAATTAAACGATAATTAAATCAACAGTTTAAAAATATATATAGTACAGTAGATTCCCTCAAATCTGCATAACTTGAAACCAAAGATTGTGCAGATTTTAGAATTTTGCGGATTTCTGGTCACTGTTTTGTTTACATTTTTTAAACAGTCATTTGAATGTAATAATGCACTGTAAATTATAATGAATGCTTACAATAAAGTAAAATATTAAAATAATTAAGTAAAGTAAGAAAATTTAAAACATGATTAAAATTTTAAAGGTAAAGGTCAAGTACACAATAATACATAACTAAAAATAGGCATAATAACGATGAGATTTTTTTTCTTTTAATTATTCAATGAAACTTGCCTGATAAAGTTACACTAATAATTTACATAAAAATCATAAAATAAAAGTTTTATTTCATGCTTAGGCAAACTTAATATCCAAAAGTTCTCGATTAATACATTAATTTATTTGGTAAAAAGATCACAATCACCACTGAGAACAGCACTGTCTTGAATTTTTTTTTCAGAAATAAAGTTATACTTCCTTGATGAGAAAGCATGTTCAGCCAATTAATAAGAATTACATATTAAAATGTACATGGAATGATATAATCATTTAAAAAATCCTGAATTTTTTCCCTACATCTCAACTGTAAGTTTCATTGTTTTCATTTGTAATGATGTGCAGATTTTAGGGAGTCTACTGTATTCAATTTTATCGAAGCAGTCTTTCATTTCTGAACAAGGAATGTCATATTTTTCATTACTTGCTAGATACAATTTCCAAACAGAAATCTAAATTACTGAAATATACAACTAATACATCAATGTTTCATAAAATAAAAACTAATCATTGGTCAATGTGTATTTTGATTTGTGTATTTAAATGTAACACATATGCAAAAGAGAAATAATAACAAATAATTAACAATAATCTTCAAAATTGTATAATTTACATGACTTTTAATCCCAAACTTTGGAGATTAGAGGGAATGGAATTGATTTATATAAATAGACCCTTTCTAACTACTATTAAATACTTTAATTTTTAAAAATGAAAGTACATTGTGAAAATATTTGCATAATTTATTGTATAAAATTACCCTATATAAATAATATTCAGATTTTTATATTGTTTTAATGTTAGTCTCATTCTAAGTCTTTTTTTCTATGGAACAACATGTTGTAGCAAAACACTAGTTTGGATGCTTTCTGTTCTTCAAGTTTGTTTTGCAATTAGGAGTGGATAAATCCAAAATTGGAAAATATCGCACAATTGATGCTGAACTGCATGGACTGGAAACTGGAATGCAACTCCATGAGCTGTATAAATTAACTTGTTATATTGGTTTTTTAAGCTTTCCCATCTACCATTGCAGGTACAGCTTAATAGAATCCAAACAAAGAAAAAATGGTACTTTTCGGTTAGCCGGGTGCCAATGATTTATGTACATATATAAATAAATAAATATATATGTAAGTATATATATAATATATTTTCATACATATAAGTGTATATATATATATATATAAATAAATAAATATGTAAGTATATATATAATATATTTTCATACATATAAGTGTGTATATATATATATATATATATATATATATATATATATATATGTGTGTGTGTGTATATACATATATTTTCGGTTAGCCGGGTGCCAATGATTTATGTACATATATAAATAAATAAATATATATATAAGTATATATATAATATATTTTCATACATATAAGTGTATATATATATATATATATATATAAATAAATAAATATGTAAGTATATATATAATATATTTTCATACATATAAGTGTGTATATATATATATATATATATGTGTGTGTATATATACATGTATATGTATGACTGGTGCCCGGCTAACCGAAAAGTACCGAAAAAAGGCTACCTGTTCTTTGCTTGCAAATGCACATTCTACAAACTAAGGATTAAGGCTAGGCTTACAGCTACAAACGTGAAATAACATGCTCAAAAAAGAAGGGGTGCAGGGACTTTTTTATAATTTATAAAAATAAAATTTAACATAAACATTGTTCTAAATGATTGAACTGAATTTAACATAATAAAATTGAAGATATTAGATATGTAAATATTGAAAATAACAAACCATCTTCTTTTAAGTTATTGATTTAAAGAATGTTTAATTATATTGGTTTCATATTATAATTCATTTAATTACTCAGAGAACATTTGTGTTGCATATGTACAAAAACAAACATTTAGAAATTAAAAATCTAGGTAACTTATGATCAGTCATTGAATAATGGCCACTTTAGCTTTACACAACCTCTTTTTTTTTTTATAAACATAAATTAGATAAGGGATTAGATTTTAACATAAATTAGATTGCGTTTTTTTCTGTGGCTTTATAGCTCAGCATGTGTCTTTACTATTTTAAAAACTAATGATAAATTATTTAATCTTTTTCAGCTGGATATAAGTTGCTTCATTCATGGAGAAGGAAATTCAAGAGGGACTGCATATTTAATTCTTTGCATAATCAAGAAACTGATGCAGCCAGAAAGAGCTACATGAAGTGCAATAACAATGGTATTTTTAAATTGATTTGCATATGTCTGTGTTAAATATTTGTTTAGCATTGTTATATGTGACATATTACATGTTGCTACATTGCATGACACTACCTTCATAATTCTAATTAGGCACTATAAATTACATAGACTGTGATTTAAATATATATATATATGCATATATATATATATATATATATGCATATATAAATAAATGTTTGAAGTGTGTTTTGATTTTTATAGTGCGAAATAATCTTACAAATTCAGATTTTCTTTCATATGTACTTTTGTCTGGCAAAATCAAAATAAGAATATTGTTTTTCTGATATTCCTCGCTATCATGATTGCTTAGCTTATACATTTTTTTTTTAAAACCGTATCTTGCCCAACTTTATCTTCTGACTGACTGTACATGATTTAAGATTTAATTAATATTCAAGTTTTGTTGTACATGTATTTATATTAAATAAATTACTTTACACTTTAAATTCCTGAGTTTTTTTTTTTTTTTAAACCCATTTAAACACTATTGTTTTTATGCGTTTGTTTTACAATTGTGGCCACTGGATTTTTTGGGTTTAGAAGCCAGTGACTCCTTCCAAATTTTGGAAACCCAAATTTGGGATGCACCTATAATGCCCAGCCAGTAGTGCTGCAATCGACAGAATATTTTCCAACTTCTCTTTTGTCCACTCAAAAATTCGAAATAGGTTGACAATAAGTAATGTTTCCGAACTTGTTTTTTGGTATGGAATGCTGAAAAAATAATTATTTTGTAATGATGATGATGGTGATGAAAGTGCCGCTTAATGTTGAATGTGTAATTTCTTATGTTATTAAAATATTTAATTTTTTAAAAGAAATTTAAGATTTCACTTATTTGAACACAATATATTAATACATGTACTCACTACTATTGCTTATATTTTGCATCTCTGAATTATTGCATTATGCTGATTGATAGGTTGATACATCTTATTTTAAAACTAGAAGTGTTTATAATTTCTGTAGATTTTGCAATATTGTTAATTTATTGCAGCATAAAAATCAGACTAACAATAGCTTTTTTTCAATTAATTTTTTTTTTTTTTTTTTATGGTGAAATTAATAATTTCTCAGTTATTTAGAGTATATTAAGTTACCATCATAATGCATTGTACTACTATTCTGTGATTGTTAATTTAAGATAAGTAAAAGAAATAAAACATGCATTTATAATTTTTTTAATTTATGATTTTTTGCCAGGACGGTTTTTACCGCAGTTTTTTCCACCTGCAGCACAAACTTACCAACCCTGAACTAAATAATAAATAAAAAAAATTAAGTTTAAAGTAATCAAATTGTATTACAATAGCTTATAAATTATCAAATTTATAAAGATTAAATTAATGGTAAATAAAGTAACATACATAACCTAAAGAAAAACCTAGTATTGCAAAATTAAAATTGACTTTTCAACGTTTCTCGATTGTTACTTATTAAATTAGCTCACATGTTTATGTTAATGGAAGTTCATGGAAATTGGATACTTTTCTTAAAGGTTCAAATCAAGCTGTAATATGTATTTTCTAACAATAATACATCAAAAACAATATCAATACATTATTATATATTATTATTTTTAATAGTGGTGTACCGAGTAGTGCTTTGGCCGCGTACCGAGTGAATACCGAGTAATTGTGTTTCAGAAAGAATCACTGATTCGAACATGAAGTGTGCTTAGTGGTAACACTTCTATGTGTGTGTGTGTGTGTTTATATATATATACCTATTTATAAACATGCATCTTGAGCATATAATTTAATCATATTTTATAAAATTAACTTCAATTTTTGAAATTTTATTTATTGTGGACCTTTTAAAGACAATTTTTGTATATTCAAAAATTTTAAAACAGTAACATTATTTAAAATTTATATATATAAAAAGAATTGATATATAAAAAGTTCAATTAACCAATATGAAATTAAAACTGATTATTCAACACAACTTTACCCATTTGTCATTTTGATACCTGAAATCTGTCTATCAAAAATGGTTTTTGCTTGCTGTAACAATACCTTTGAATAATGCAAAAGTTTCATATTTTTTAAAAGTAGCTTATTTTCTTTTGATTAAAAAAATTGGGTACTTTTGTGTAATAGCAGCCCCTGAGGATGAATCGCCAAGCGACCAAGATTTATCGCCAAATTATAAAGCATGTATGACATAATATGATATATTTTTACGTTAAATCATTACTTTTGTGATGTATATGGCCAAGTTATTAGTCATATATAACACATATATGATGTATACATATAACATGTGCATAAGTTGTATAGGATGTATATATATGGCATATAAAACGTAAATAATATGTATGTAATGACGTATAATGGGTGTTTGGAATAATATGTGTATATATGATGCATATATAAGCTTTTCGATGATCTTGGCGAAATCAGAGCTGAAACCTTGGCATAATTGTAATTGTGGAGGCCGCTATAACACGAAAACATCAAAAAAGGGGGCGGGGCTTTACAGTTTCTTTTCTTTTCTCTTTTGTGTGTGTTTGTAATGTACAGCTAAAATGCTATTTTATAAGTGCTCGCAGTGAACCCATTTTTTCTGAAGCACACTGCAAAAAAAAATTGTTGTTTTACAGTATAAAACTGGCATCCCAGCTAAGCAGTAATACGCTGCCGTGCAAGCAGTAATACACTATCGTGCATGCGCGGTAACGTATTACTACTTGCACGGCAGCGTATTACTGCTTATTTTACTGTTTAATACTGTTAATTTTATGGTATAATACTGGCAGCTGGGGTGCCAGTTTTAATACTGTAAAATCAACAATTATTTTTTGCAGTGCAGGCCAAATTTACATCAATAAAAGAAATGCCCTATCTCCTGAAAATGTAGAAAGATTGTAGTGTTTTTGTACCATAATTTGTCATACAGCAAATTTAATTACCGTATATACTCATGTATAAGTCGAAGAATTTTAGACAAAATTTGGGAGCTGAAAATGGCGGGTCGACTTATACACGAGTAAGTAGAAAAAAAAAAAAAATAGCGGAGTGAAATACCGGAGTCATATGTTTTTCGCAGATAGTTGGTGAATGTGCAAGTCTTTTAATTAATCACATATGGGTCTAGGTTGGAGAGACAGATAAAAGCAGACAATGGTGATTGATAAAAAAAAAAGCTCAACAATAATGCTTCTGTAATTGTTCTGCACTCATTTTCTCTTGGGATAGAATTCCCTTCAATACAGGGGCATTCCTTTCAACATTTTAATCACCTTTTCAAAAAGAGTTCAACTTGAGAATGCTACTAGATTTCTCTCCTAAAAGTCCTACAATACAAAGAAGTACTATATTTTAGCAGTTTAAGAAGTTGTTTACCTTGTAAATAAGGCTTGAATAGATTAAGAAGAAAAAAAAAGTAAGTAATCATTAAATTGATGTGAATAGCTTTCAAAATAGTTTAAGCTTCTTTAGTTATACATAATTATACAATTTTAAAATGTTGAATTAAAAAAAAAAAAAAAAAAAAAAAAAAAGTCTGATTAGAAACGTAAAAAAAAAAAAAAAAAAATACTAATACTAATTTAATGAATGGTTTTTCTTTAAATCCTGGATTACAAATCATTTTTGAACATACTGCCAGAAATGTGATTCGACTTTTACACGAAAATTCAATTTTTTCCAAAATTTTGCGTAAGAATTGGGGGGGGGGGGGGTCGACTTATACACGAGTATATACGGTATTATTTTTTTTAATTGCATTTATTGTATTTTCTGTTTCTGCACACTGCTTCTTTATCCAAAATCAGTCTTTTCCTACAGTTTTAAAAATGACTTTTTTCTTTTTTTTAAATATAAACTAAACTTTAATTTACATTAATTTTGCAGGGGGGGGGGGGGGGTTCTTACCTTTTGCTATGTTTTATAGATAAATTTTTATGTACCGAGTAAATAGTTTTATGAATTAGGGCATATATTATACATTTATATTCAAATACCTTTTTATAGATCACATATAAATTAATTTGTCTTCAAATATGCTTAAAAAATGAAATTCTTGCAACTACTCGGAATTGGCCGAGTACAGAGTATATACAGAGTACTCGGTACGGCTCTAATTTTTAACTCAAACTGATTGATAAAAATATTATATGAATTGACATTTTTCCAACTGAGTGAAAATACGTCCAGGCCGAGAGTCGAAATCAAGACCTTTGGATAAATTGTCTGTGTTGAGCTACCTGGGCCGATAGCCAGCAGACACATTTCACTTAGATAACCTGATTGGCGATTATGTTAGCATCCATTTTTAATTAAGTTCCATTACCTGTAGTTTATTCTGTTGAATTCAGAACAGATGTTATTGCCAACAGTTGTCTGTCCAGGTAGCTCAATAGGCAGAGCGTTGTCAATTTAAGTGAAAGGTTTCAAGTTTGACTCTCAACCTGAACACATTTTAGTCAGGAATTTACTCTAGTAATAGAATTTTTTTAAAAACAGGTATTAGAATTTGTGTGAATTTGTAGATATGATCAAGTATTAAATATTAATTATTTTCTTATAAATTTCTCCCTAGGGTGAATATACTACTTCTCAACAGAAGAGACCTGTTCCAAGTTTTTTGAAATGGCCGTCTGTTTTGACCAATTGTATATAATTTTTAATTAGACTGTGCAACTATTTTATTAGATTTTATATTGCATTTAAAATTTTATTGCATCTACAGTAAATTTAATAAATTATATTTTATTTATATGTCTTATATTTTTATTTTCCCATCTATTGTGTTTTATTTCTTTTAAAGTATTTAAGCTCTTAGGCATCAGTAATGACAATAATTTTTATGTTCTCTCTTTTGATATAATTTTTGAAGGATAAAAGAAAACATGGGACAAAATGGTAAAATAAACATTAAATGCTGGGAGTATATATATATATATATATATATAAACTATTTGACATCCAGCACAAATTTATTAAATGTGACCACTGATACACCAATTCACTGTTATGTTTTATATCCCCCCCCCCACCCTTTTTTTTTAGATTAAATCAACCACAAATCATTTTTAATATGTTGATGAATTATTTTTATGCTTCTTAGCTTTAAAAATTATGTATAAAATAAACAAATCAAAACTTTGTAAGTTATCATTTGACGACGGGAGAAATAGTATTAAATACTGTAACCTTCTCTTCTGTCTAATGTGAAATTAATTAGGACTAAGAACATTTTCCGTCATATTATTTTACCTTCAGCAAAGTTTACTCTACGTCTATAAATTCACTGGGACTTGAAAATCTTTCTGCGGTAGACAGAGTTTACTGTAAATGTATAATTATAAAATGTATTTATTTACACGCCATATAATGAATATTTCCAACTGAAAGAGAGAGAGAGAGTTAATAAAATGAGGTATGAAAATTATTTAATTTAAGTAGATGGTTGATATAAAGGGATTTTTTATGATAGAAGAGTAAAAATAAGATGTTAAGATATAACCTCTTAAACTTATTTTTTGATTAAATCTTAAACTGGAAAACATTAATTTGTAATCTAAAAGAAAAAAAAGTTTTATAAATGTAAAGTTGTGAAAATAAATGTATATCATAAGATTTTTTACTTTTGTTATTTATATGTCTAATTTCTTTTATTCAAGCTGTTCCTCTTATTGTTATCCCATACCAAGTTCTTAAGCAGCTTTAAAAGTATATTTCTAATTGCAAAAATGTTTCAAAATGTTCTTTATCATATTAAAAACTTTACTTTTATTAAATACTTCTTTTTTTTTTTTTTAAACATTAAAAATTTAAATTTTTTGTGTGCTCCTTGCATTCTAGAGTTATATGTAGAAAATTTTCCTTCATTTCTTTACAAGTAAAAACAAAATTCTTTCCTTTACGGCAAAATCCTACTGACTTTTTCTATTCTTTTAATTTTCAGTATTTTTCTATACAAGAGTCTTTGTTTTTAGAACCTGTAAACACTGAATATTCATAAAATTCAAAGTATCCTAATTCTGTTAGTTTTGTCATAAAAGAAAAAAAAAATAATTAAGAGGGACACCCTGTATAAGTATTAATTTATTGACTTGGGTTATATTGGAAATGAGATGTACAATAAAAACATGTACCACCATCTTTAGAGGCACAGAATATATTTTTACATAAGAAGCACTATCATATAAATTGAAAGGCACAATGTGCCTCTTAATCTCAAAGGCAAATGTGTCTCTGAATATTCAGGGGCGCAAACATTCCAAATGTACCTTTTATATCAGAGACACAGTTTTAAGAGTATAATTTAGCTGTTAACAGCATTCCTACATTTGTGTGGCATAAAGCAAATTATGAGCACCATATTTGCTTTTATGCTTTTTGTTTTGAATATTGTCTGTACTGCGCCAAGAACTACAAGTCAAGAATATTAAGCAAGTGTTAATATTTTTTTTTTATCAAATTTTAAATCATCATGTAGTTTTTAAACCTTATGTGTTAATTGTATTATGTACTGTGGAGTTTAGCAGTTATTTACGATTTCATATTACTTTTTTTCATTGCCATTATCAAGTTAAATTTTTCTCCACTCCCTTTAAATAATTAAATATCAAATACAACATTTTATATTTATAAGTAACAGTTATAAAGCTGTGTTAATATTTGTTTGTCTTGAAAAATGTCTGATTAAGTGGCCCCAAATTTAATATTGTATGACCATTAAAACTTCCTAAGTTTAATTTAAGCATGATCACAAGTAAATTTAACAAAGTGGTGATCCATGGCAATCATATATATTATTTCTGTTGTCAACATCCCTTTTTCTATGAATTTACGAAGCGCAGAACAATGAATGAAGTATCATTCAAAAGGTTTTAAAAGCAGCTTCTGACATATACACTTACATTTTCCTAAAACATCTTTCTTGATTAAAAATTGCTGTTAATTAAAAATTAAATTGGCATTGTTTTCATAAATGAAACGATAGGTTTTCTTCAAATTGTCTTGCCACAAAAATTAAATTCCGGAGTATATCACACTCACAATGATTATCTTTTTTATACTATTTATATTTTTATAAAGTGTGACATCTCTGCACATGTTTATTTTATATTTATGATAAAAAAGCAAAATTCGAATTTCAATGTTTAGGAGAAAAAAATACCATAGATTGTCCATGTTGTACCTTTTTTAAGCGAATGATGTCATCTAATGCAGTTTACGATTATTTTGTTTTTCTCGCGCATGCTTTTTTGTAAGTTTGATGGAATGAGTTGATATTCTGGCTTGACTAATCTTATGGAATAGATATCGCAGACGCTCCAGGGTTGCTTAAAAATTTTTTGTGGTGCTATTTTGGGAAGAAAATCTCATTTTCGAATAATTGTTAGACGGCCTATAAAATTGTATTATAATTTTATTTTAAAACACGCACATTTAATTTTATTATTACACAGTTTTATTTAAAACACATTATTTTTAATACACGTGTATTTAATTTTATTTAGTAATTATTTTAAATTTATTTACATACACATTTCATTTTGTTATAAAATACCATGTTGTCATATGATGCAAAAGTCACCAGGTTACCACACCAAGCAAAAAATCACCATTTTGGTGCCAAAAAGAAACCCCGGTGCATCCGTGACATCTGTACCACTATGGTTTTGTTTCATTAGAAGTTTAAATCTATAAATAAAAAGTTTAGATTGCAGTGCAAAATTCTTGCATGAGTTCACTTTTTTTTTTTTTTTTTTTTTTTTTTTTAAGCTATGCTAAATACACAATAGCTGAATATAAATGTTTAGACAATAAAATTTCCTAATGTACCTAATATATTTTACTGTATTTTTTTCATATTTTTTAAGAATAATTATTAAATTATTAAAATCTGTTTAAACAAAGATTTGAAGATTAAATGTAATAGTCAGCAAGAATAAAATATAATTACTTGAAAATAATATTTGAGTAAACGTGGGGTACTATAGTCTTTAAAAGATATAGTCTTTATCAACTCTATTCCATTTAAATGTGGGTTTATAAGCATTTTAAGCATCGACACAAGGCCTGAATATTATATTCATATATAAAATATCACAAAACTATGTACGTGATAAATAACAATTATGATTTCCCTATTCGACATAGTAGTCAAAGTAACCCCAATTGATCTTTCTAATGTTAAAAGCAAATCTATTGCTTGTGGTAAGAATAATATTCTATCAATATTCTAAGAAATTTAAAAAATGAGAGACAAAAATTAGTACAAATCTGTATCTTAATTTTCTTTTAATATGACAAATGAAAGAAATCATAAAAGCTGGTGTCATAACACATTTAATTTGGTAGTTTATCTCATAAGAAAGTCATAATTTTGTTTCAAATCAAGATCCCGAGAAGAAGGATTCTAAATATTGAGGAAAATTCCAGAAGTTGCTGAGAAAATTATTCAGCTATTTATTATTGGAATCTCATCGAAATTGAGCTAATTGTCTTATATTTCAAATATGAATAATTTTTGGAGGTACGATTTTAACTTTAAAATTTTACTGTAATGTTTTAATAAAAGCAATAAGTTATGAAGCTGTACACTAATAAACATTTAAAATAAATTCATAAATACTGTATCCAGCATTTTGGATGATTGTGCAATGTTAAAAATAATAGGCACTAAATGTGTCAAGAAAGGTATTTAAATTTATCAAAATTGGATGTTGAATTCATCCTAAAACAGGTATTTAAAGGCGCCCAAATTGAGTATTCATGTGTTCTAAAATAGATATTTAAGATTGTGCAAAATAGGTGTTAGCATGGCCAAAATGGGTACTTAGTGGTATTCATATTGGGTGTATAACCAAATTGGATATTAAATACTGCCTAAAATGGATTCTCAGTATTCACTGAAACATTTGGTGTAACGTTACTCCATAAAACTGGAGGCAGCATTGCTGCCTCCAATCTTACGGTGGTATTTAACTGATATAACTGGTGTAACATTACACAGCTCTTGTGTAAGTTTACACCATAATATTGTGAAACATATCACAATTTCTGTGTAACGTTACACCACAATTGCGTGTAAGCTTTCACAGTAATTGTGTGTAAGGTTACACCACAATTGTGTGTAAGCTTTCACAGTAATTGTGTGTAAGGTTACACCACAATTACTGTGAAAACATACACGCAATTGTGATGTAACCTTACACACAATTGTGGTGTAACCTTACACACAATTACTGTGAAAGCTTACACGCAATTGTGGTGTAACCTTACACACAATTACTGTGGAAGCTTACACGCAATTGTGGTGTAACCTTACACACAATTACTGTGAAAGCTTACACGCAATTATGGTGTAACCTTACGCGCAATTGTGGTGTAACCTTACACAGAAATTGTGATATGTTCCACAATATTATGGTGTAAACTTACACAATAGCTGTGTAATGTTACACCAGTTATATCAGTTAAATACCACCGTAAAACTGGAGGCAGCAATGCTGCCTCCAGTTTTATGGAGTAACGTTACACCAAATGTTTTACAGTGTAGTCTTCGATGCCATACTTCTAAACATTCTTTGTTATTATTACAGCTTAGTGTGACGTTTGCATAGTTTTCTGCATTTTCTGAGTGGTTTGTTTGTTCGATTATGTATAAATTATTTTTGTTCTTCGCTCTTATATAAATTTCACCGTCGAACGTTAAATCGCATTTGTCATTTTCAAAGATTAATTTGCATCCATTTTTAGTTGCTTTGCTTACGGATATTAAATTGGATTCTAGTTCTGGGACGTATAGGACTTCCTGTAGTCTTGTGAGTTTTATTTCTCCATTTGGGGATTTCGTTTTTATTAAAACGTCGCCTGAACCGAATGCTTCGAGTTTGTTGCCGTTTGCGATGGTGACTGATGATTTTTCAAAATTGTTAAATTTATCAAATAACCTCTTATCATTTGCAATGTGTGAGGTACTGCCACTGTCGAGTATCCAGTTTTGTTTTCCTAATTTTTCTGTTATTAGTACGCGATCTTCTGATTGATTAGTTTTTGAGCTTATTTTCTGATCATTCGCGTTATCGTGACAGTCAGTATTCTCTTTATAATTCTCTGTGTTTTCATAGCATAGTGATGATGAAAAAGGTTTAGCTTTGTTTTTATTATTAAAGTTATTCACATTTTGATATGTGTGTTTGTTTTTGTTGTGCTGTGTGTATCTGCTCTTGAGGTGATAGCACTCGCTATTATTATGATTCGTCATTTTACAGTGACTGCAATATTTTGAATTTCTTTTGTAGTCGTTATAAGTGTGTTTTCTTTGTGTTTTAAATGCCTTTTCAGAGCTGTTGTTTTGTTCAGACATTTCTTGTCTGCGATTATACTCATCTATGAGTTTACTTCTGATAAAATCTGGGGATAATTCGGCTTCGGGCCTTGCCTCTAATGCTGTGATAAGCGTGTTGTAGCTGGGCGGTAATGAGCATAGAAATAGTGCAGATATGTGTGAGTCATTTATATTCTCGCCTATGGCGGATAATTTATCTACTATTTGTAGAATATTTGTTATATGATTTATCATATTACCGTTTTCGGGCAGTTTAGTACTGTACAGTTTTCGTAATAAATACAGTTTGCTACTCAAATTTGCTCTTTCATGCGTACGTTTGAGAACTTCCCAGGTTTGCCTGGCTGTGGTAGAATTTTTTACATGCACAATTTGTGCGTCATCTATGCTTAGATTAATTAAAGCTCTTGCTTTTCTATCTTTTTTGTTCCAATCCTCATTTAAAGGAGTTGGCGGTTGATCACTTATTACTTCGAATAAGTCTTCTTTAATGAGAAGCATTTCGAGCTTAAATTTCCAGTTGGAATAATTGCTCGAATTTAGTTTCTCGATGAATTGGCTTTCTTTGAATGTAGCCATTTTTATTTTCTATCTTTAATTATTTTTAAAGATATTTAATTTAATTTTATACGAATCGCTTTTCTTTGCGTTCGTTTTTATTTGCTATAAAGCGAGTTTTTTCAGCATATAGCTAATGTGCTTAAAATTTTTATTTAATACATACTATCAGTCTCATAATCTGTCGGCGGCGCAGTTTATTTAATGTGTAAAATAGTTTCTTTAATTGTATAAAACCAATACTTCATAAATAGAGTTAAGTAAGCATGCATTCGCTTACCTGATTGGGCGATGAAAGCACTTGGAGTATCCAAATTGTTAAATCCAATAAATAGATTGGTGACGTGTTGCAACTTCCTCACGTATATTATTATCCGTTAGAGTATTCCGGATTATCTATTAGATCACTTCTGCAAAATAATAAAATTAGTTTCGTTGAATAATCACTGTAGAATTAATAGAGTATTTCCTTTCGATTAAATTTAGGTTTAATATACGTTTTGATTACATAATTACACAGAGCATTTACATCGCTCTGACATTTTCACACACTACATAATTAAAGAAATTCACACAACAACTGACTAAAATCTAAAGAGTTTTTTCATGTCCTTGGTAGCCTTGGATGACGTCACTGGGAAAAAGCACATGATAGCACGTGATAATCATTCTTTCACGTGGGCGTTTATTCCATGTACTTAGCTGAGTTGAAAACAGTTTATGAGTTGGTATATCCGACGAGATAATTAAAGTTGTTTACTGCAAATTTAAAGTACTTTATTATTATCTGACGATTGAAGAGTAGTTGATTCCGAATAGAAGATTACCCTTTAATTGGAATTTCCGTCAGTTAGTACATAAACGATCCATTTATTCATATGTTTCAGAATCAAAATTTTGATGTTTCGTTAATTCAGAAACAATTTCATTTGAAATTCAGTTCAAAATAATACTTAATAATACATTTCTATTCTTATAAAGTATTTTATAAGTGTTATGAAAAATGTAGGAAAATAACATTAATCAATTACATAATCTTTTATTTTCTTTATCTTTTTTTTTTGTTCTGACTAATTTAATATTCCTACGCATCGCTAGACATTTAAATGAAATTTTATATGTTTCTATTTTATTTATTTTTATTATTATTATTTTTTAATCATGCAATTTTTAAATAAAGAATCGATGAATATTTTCTACCTTTTTATGAGATTAAGACTATTAAATGTTAATATATTTCCGTTTGGAATTTATTTTTGTTTTGACGGCGAAAATATTTTTTATAAACCTTATATTTGAATTAACTTTTTGTAAATTGTGAAAGTCTTTATGTTAAATATATATATATATATATATATATTCTTCAAACTTCATGCGGATTTTCACGAATCTGATTTTCATCAAAATATTTTTCATAAGTATTTCTGAAATCAAAATTTCATAACTTACTTTATTTTTAAAAAGATAAAGCACTTCATTTTCAATAATAAATTCATTTATCTTATTCATTTATCACTATTCATTTGTTACTGTTCATTTATTACTATTCATTTACCAATAATTCTTTTATCATTAACCTTTCAATGTTTTATTTACCATTACAAGTTTTTTGTAAGTTTAGTCTAAATACCTTTTTGTTTGTTTGTTTGTTTTGTTATACTATGTTTTTTTATTGTTCTATTGAAAATGAATATATATATTGTTAAATGGAAAATAAAGTATTTATTCAGATAGTTAAACGATCTATTTGAATGTGATAAAAATCTACACGCGATTCACCGATTTTGATGAAATATCATCTTAAATTCAGTTAAAGTAATAAAAGAGCATTCTAGTCTGCTAATATAAGACTCCATAACATTAAAATAATTAGGCTAGCTGGTATGAAATCCTTTTAGGCTTCTGTTAAAGGAAAAATTCGCTACTTTCTGTCATAATTACAAAACATTTTTTATCTAGACAGGCATGCAAGTTTCTGATAACAGAAAAACTCAAATTTTCTAACAGGATAAATATAATCTCTAAGAAAAACATGACAAAGTTCACGCTTAAAATTCCTTTTTAGAATACAAAAACTACAAAATGTGATAGCAATTGTAATTTTTTTTTTTCCAAGAAAATAAAAAATAAAAAGTAACTTCGAAATTTGAATAAAGGCGCCTGAAATATTAAAACCTGTAAAAAATATTATTTTAGAATTTTTTTAGAAAAAAATATTTAAAACTGCGCGATTTATGAACGTAAATGGAAGACTTGGAACATTGGATGTTATAAGTATATCTGATAAAACAGATATTTTATAATATTACAGAATGCTAAAATTTTGAACATAATTTGATGTTTGACATTTAGTTTTGAACTGCGTTCTTTCTATGCTATCTTATATAGCTTTCAGGGGTTAATCCAGGAAAATTTTGACGTCTATTTAGAGTCTCTTTATAAAAATCCATTCAATAAAACAAGCTCATACACAAAATTTGTTTTAATAAATTGGATCCCTTCACAAAATTCTATTCCATAAAAACATACTCTTCATTAATTACTTTTAGTTTGTTAAGTTTTGAAATGTGTAATTTGCAAACAAAAGAGAAAACTCTAACAGAAAGACTTAAAGAAGTTATTGCTATAATAAATGCTTGATTCGAATTTGAGTAAATGGGTATCCTCTTTCGTTACAAAATGTTATTTTTCACAAAAATATATTAAATTTCACAAAAATGATAAATTTCACAAAAATAACTTTTACTTTTCACAAAATGGGCCCCAAGAAAAAGAGCTTGCATAGACCCCTGTCTTTATGTTTCTTTATAAAATAAAAATTATTAAATATATATATATTATTATTATTAATCCCCGTAAGACCCTTGGGAGGCTGTAAGCACAACAAACTTTAAGATCATTTGCTGATACGTTTTTTTATTAATTTTTAATTAACTGCATTTTTTAATCAAACAATGTGTTTTAATGAAATTTTAGCGTACTATGTCAAAAGCCTTTTCGAAACATTTCGTATGCTACCTCATTCATAGCTGGGAATTTAGCATATACATTAAAAAAGGAACGATGACATCAGAAATAAAATATATGATTATTATCATTTGAAAGTATGGTGCTTCCATGTATTCATAAGAAGGAAAAAATATCATACTAAAATTCAATACATTCTCATTAATTCGGAAATATTAAAACACACATAATGAACTATTAAAGTTATCTAGATATATTTTAATTTGAATTTTTGTTTGATTTTGAAACACGATATCAACAAAAAATTTATTAATGTTTATAATTAGGGATGTTTTAAAAGATGTTGAGTGAAATAATTGACATGGGTGTAAATAAATAAACACAAGCTCTAGGCCCATTTTTTAGATTACCCTCTTCACCCCCCCCCCCCTATACCTATCTAGTTTTTTTTTTTTTTTTTTTTTTTAAACTATCATTTAAATAAATAAACAATAAATGGCAGAGTTATTGGACAAAGTACTATGCCTACTTACATAAAATACTGTCTAACTGAATATGTAGTTTTTAACAAATAAATCATGATTTAAGAATTATTTAAATTGTTGTTTATTTAAAAAAACAAAACAATAAAAACATGTTTTATTAAATTAAATTTTGATGCAGAAACACAATTCATTTTAATCTGGTTATGCCAGCGAGTTAAATTGTGTTTCGGTTAAAAATTATTTTCTGACATTTCATAAAATGAAAAAAATGAAATATTTTATAGGGGCTTTGTATTACAAATCTCTGTTTTATTTCACAAGCTCCAGTTTTTGATGCAATAACTTTTAATTTATTATATTAATTTATGTCATAATTAACATCATCATAATTAACTAAATTAATTATGATAATAATTAGTTAAATTAATATGTTTAAATTAATTAATAACATTAAATTAATGTGATTAAAATAATAACATTAAATTAATATCATCATAAATATCATAATTAATATCATCGTTCCGTTTTTCTGAAATTTTCATTCCCATTTATTTATTTTCATTTTTTTTTTTTTTTTTTTTTTTTCTTTCTTCCTTTTTTCCTTTTTTATTTTTACTGAAACATACAATTATGATGCAGTGAGTAAGTACAAAAAAAAAAAGTAATATAATGAAGAGTTAATTAAAGCGATGCATTTATTGGGTTAAAAACTACATAGCTTAGGCATTGTGGATTGGAATTTTTAAGCAAAAAAATGTTTAAGTTTTGTTCCTTTAAGGCGGTTCTAAAAAGAATATTTTTGTCTGCTGAACAACCGGAAAATCATTTTTAAAAGCAGAACACTTGTTTATTTTCATTTTTCGATAAATAAGTTAAAAGCGATTGTTGTCTCAGGACAGGAGTCTTTTTTTCACGTTCGGAAATTCCGTTCAAAACGGTACCATTGACAGCATTTCCGCAAAAATTATCTGCGTAAAAAAAAAAAAAAAAAAAAACAGTTCGATTACGTAGTTTCTTAATAAGAACATCTGCCAATTTGATAAATTTGAAGAACAAAAGTTAATTTAAGAAAATACGTCAGAAAGTAGCCAGTTTGGACTTGAGAACAATCTTAAGCTATCCAGAAAGATTTCATGTGTAATACAAAGAAGGTTTTTAATAATTGAAATAATTATAACTGGTGGCTTAGCAGCCTCCAAAGTACTGTTTCTCATAGCAAGAGTTGAGTTTGGAGTCAATCGGGCGTTTTCTAACCCCCCCCCCCCTCACCTTTCCATTCCTGAAATATTTATTCTGTTGGTAGCAGATGCGTATCTTTATCGTGGTACATCGGCCCGCCTATAAAACCTGAGATGGTAAGACCTCCAGATACGCTAATTCCTAGACAGTAATCCGGTTGGATTCCATGTATAGATGAGAGCAGTCAAATAAAATAATTTTAAGTTGTTAATTTTTCAAAATTTTTATAAACTTTAAAAAATTATTCTTAACAACGATTAATTGTATTCACACATAAATTTAAAGGTAACTTGAAAAACTTTATATATTTTTTCTATTTATTTTCTATTTATTGCGCCTGTAAAAATACCTTTTCCTTTATAAGAGTATCAGTACAGGAGAGTTCACCTCAATACTTTGTTGCGCAATAAAAAATATTTTGTTACTCTCATTTGACAACACAAATTAACTTAGTATAATAGGCAAACGATTTTGAGACATCTAAGAGTTTGAAGAAAAATCTGATATGAGTTGATTCCACTAGTATTTTTACTTTTCAGACAAGCATCTACTTGTTCGTCAATGACAGAATAAAAGAAAAGCTTAGCTTACGTACCTCGCGCTGACTGAGAGTTATAAACAATACTTCGTTAATTAGCAATATTACTTAAATATATTGCTAAATGTAATGCGTGTCTTTTAAACACTAGGTTTGGTGTTCTCAACTTTTTTTTCTTTTTCTCTTTCTATTCATTTTTCAATTTAAGGTTAACTCGGTACCGTTCACTTTGCGAAAAATAACGAAAATAATAATTTTCCAATTGTTTACTTAATATGCATTTAAATATCCCTAGTCTATTATGACGAAAGATCCAATGATTATGAAAAAAAAGTGAGAAAGAGCTTTTTACTGCATCTATTTTACTTTAAATGTATCAAAGGTTATATAATATTTAAATCGATTTTCTTCTCCGTATACATTTTTTTTTCAATATATCAGTAGGGCAAAATAATAATAATAATGAATTAGACTTCAATATATACTTTTCATAATGCTTTACCCAGTATTTCATTCATTTTATTTATTTATTTATTTACTGGCTGATCTGCCCGCGCGTTGCCCGGTCCCGTCAAAAAAATAATATGAAATGCGAAATTACCCTAAAAATCGCTGCACAAACCGTTCCTCTGGTATTTATTTCGTCTTTCGGCAATTAAATAGAGAGATGGACCCCGAAGCAGTAATAAATTTAATACCACCCCCTCAAATGTCTGGATCAAGATTCAAATCGGGTCAGTTTTTGGTCAAAATTTAAGAAAGTTTCCTTCCGATTTTTACAAAATTTGATATTTTCGGAATCAGAAAAATAAATTACATACATTCTGTGAGTTCTCCAAAAAATGCTGAAAAACATGAAAAAACTTTTAAAAATTCATAAAAAATGAAAAAAATATATATATATAATCAAAAAATCCAAATCGGGATAATTAATAACCTGTCTTTCTGTTTTAAAATCATGATTTTTTTATCTGCAAAGTATTATAAACTCTTTTCAAGCTAAAAGGAGAAAAAAAAATGACGATTTTGAGCATAACTGAGGCCGAAACATAAGCAATCAACGAACCAGTCAAGCATTCTGAGGAAAATGTCTTAGTGTCGAAGGAAAGAAAGCGCCAAAAATTCAAAAATTGCTCTAAGATAGTCGAATAAACTTTATTAAAAAGAAGATAAAATTTACAATAATGGGCTAAAAGATTGGAACCGGATTTCCGTTACTAATGCGGAATAATTGCAGCAAAATGTGAAAAAACGCTAAAAATCACATACAAAAATTAATAAAAAATTAAATAAAAGAATTCTGTTCAGAAATTCAAAAATCGAGCTTCGAGGTGCAAAACTACATACACAGAAGTACGTTCCCACTAAATTTTGTCAAAACACACACACACCACAAACACAGATACACAAACTTCCTTCTTATATAGTTAGAGATTATAGAGATTATTATTATTATTATTATTATTATTATTATTATTATTACTATAATCAGGGATAATATTTTCAATGAAATAGTTTTTTTTTTTTATAAATAAGTTGTACTTCAATTTTAAATTATGTCATTTTATTTATTTTCCTTGAACTAATCAACTTTTAGAAATCTTATCCCTAGCGTTGCAGGACCTTGTAAGAAAAACTTGTAACAAGAAAACAAAGTTTCAAAAACTTCAAACTTAAAAAAAATTTCTAAATTTTCTTTAAAAAAAAAAAAAAAAAAAAAAAAAAAACATTTTTTTTTTCACAAGAATTATATTTTTTTTTGGTTAAGACTTTCTTAAATATTAAGCGTAAGAAAAAACTGCTGTCATAAACAAGAATAGTTATTAATTCAAGATGTTATACATTTGTCGGAAACTGAAAAACACTGTTCGATTACAAATTACCTCAATAATCATGCCTGCAAGCAGAATGCTTTTGCGTTTAAAAATGAGTCAGAAAATGCGTCAGAATATTTTGCTTTCTTGAGAGGGGAAAAATATTTTTTTATGCGAACCGCCTTAAATTCATTAAAGTTTTATTAGTTTTAAAAATAGATTACAAATATTCTTAACCTTTTGATTGCGGGTCGGGACTGGCGACTAGTTTTACATTCAATCGTACTATAATTTACAAAAAATTCTCTTTGTGTTAGATTTTTTTTTTTTTTTTTTTTTAATATCTTATTATAAGTGTATGGCAAAGAATTATTTTCAAAAAGTGGTACGCCTGCAATATATATATATATATATATAGTCGCTGAGACAACATATATCCTGGCCCTGATGTAATCAAAGGATTAAAAACGATTAATTTTATTCACATAGGCTGTTCTAACAACCGAAGATAAACATTTTTTTTTTTCGATTTACTGCGCCTGTAAAAGTACTTATTCCTTTGTAAGAGTATCAGTACAGGGGAGTTCTCAGTATTTTTTGTTACGCATTAAAAATATTTTTTTACTGTCTTCTGATAACATAAAACTTATTTTTCTAAGAAAATGATTTTAAGAGATCTGATAATTTTATGATTAATCTAATATGAGTTCATTTTACTAGTATTTTTATTTTTCAGACAAGTACTTATTTGTTCATGAATGACAGATTAAAAGAAAAACGTATAGCTTACGTACCTGAACATGACTGAGAATTATAAATAATACTGCACTAATTAACAATATTACTAATATATTGTTACTTAATATATTGTAAATTTAAAAGCTAACTCGTGCCTTTTAAACACTAGGTTTGAGGTTCTCAACCTTTTTTTCTCCTCATTTTTCGATTTAAATCAGTCCTTTTTCAACTCTTTAACAGTTCACTTTGCGAAAAATGACAAAAATATCAATTGTTATTTTATTTTATTTATTTATTTATTTATTTATTTTTTAAAGATGTATTTAGACATTCTTGGTATATAATTGTGAAGTTAAGTAAAGATCAGATGATTATTAAAAAAATGTGGAAAAAAAAAAAAACTTTTTACTGCATTAGTTTTACTTTAAATTTATTAGAGTTTCAGTATTTAAATTCCTTTTTCTCCGTTTGTGTATTTTCAATGTATCAGTAGGACCAAAAAATTAAACTTCAACATATACTTTTCATCATGCTTTTCTATATTTCTTTCTTTCTTTCTTTATTATTATTATTGCTTAGTTGATAGGCTAATTATTATTATTATTATTACTATTATTACTGGCGATCCATTTAGCGTGCTTTTCATTAAAATTGAGGATAATACTTTCAGTAATACATTTTATTTTTTTTAAATAAAAATGTTAAATAAATAGTCAGTTTTATACTGCATTTTTACATATGTCGTTTTATTTATTTATCCTTAAACTAATAAACTATTTGAAATCTTATTATTAGAGTTATAAGTTCTTGTACACAAAGAAAAAAAAAACAAGAGTTTCGAAAAGTTCAAAATTATAGAAGAAGAACAATTTTATAATTTTCTTAAAATTTTCCAAATATATATATATATATATATATATATATATATTACATTTTACCACAAGAATTGTATATTTTCTTAACTAAGAGTGTTCTCAAATACAAACGGTTTACTTTTCGACGCATTTTTTAATTCATTCTTGGTCATTCATTGGTAAGTGCTAGTTATTCAGAAACTAAGAAATCGAAAAGTTTTTTTTTTTTTTCCTTGAAAGCAGAAGTTTTTTCAAAGAATGCTGTCAAAGTTGACATTATGAACCAAATTTCTGGACACGACAGTTCGGGAAAGAAAAAAAACTACCGTCATAAAACAAGAATCGCTTATAACTGAACATGTAATTCATTTAACAAAAAATGAAAAACAGTGCAAATCTCTTCAATAATCATGCCTGTAAGTGCCATGCTTTAACGTTTAAAAAATGAATCAGAATATTTTGCTTTTTTTTGAGTGGGGGAAAAAATATTGTACGGAAAAATATATACGGGGAAAAATATGGAACGATTAATCTTATTCACATATAATTTTAAGGCTGTTTAATAACCGAAGATAAACTTTTTTTTTCGATTTACTGCGCCTGTAAAAGCACTTATTCCTTTGTAAGAGTATCACTACAGGGGAGTTCTCCACAGTATTTTGCTGTGCACTAAAAATTATTTTTTGTAATCTCTTTTGACAACATAAAACTTATTTTAATAGGAAACTGATTTTAAGACATCTGAGAATTTGATGATTAATCTGGTATTAATTCATTCTACCAGCATTTTTATTTTTCAGACAAGTATTTATTTGTTCACGAATGACAGATTTAAAAAAAAAGGTACCTCGAGTTGACTCAAAATTATAAATAATACTGCACTAATTAACAATATTACTTACAAATATTTTTTACCTTAAATTTTAAAGTTAACTCGCGTCTTTTAAAAGCTATACGTCTGTGGTTTTCAAACTTTTTTTTCCCCCTCTATTCTAATTTTTCATTTTATAAAAATTGACGAAAATATCAGTTTTCCAAATTTTTGCTTCAGGTGTAATTTGTCATCCCTATCATATATTATGGCGAAGTTATGTATTATCATATGATTATAAACATTTTTTTTTTGCTGCATCCATTTTCTTTTAAATGTATCAGAGTTGTAAAGTTAAATTTAATTTTCTCTCATTGCATTTTTTGAATAAATTATGATCAAATGTCAAAATGCGAAATGTATATAATATGTTACTGATTATGTATATATATATATATATATTGAGTTTTATTTCAATATTATATGTATATACAAATAATATAAATTATTCTATATTAAGCTCTTCTTAATAGTTTTTCGTAATGATTATTGTGATTAATGTAAAACAGATTCAAATAGCTTTGTTAACTATGCTGTTTATAATTAGAGAAAAAAAAATATATAAACAATCTTAGCCCTTTCGTATTTTTTTTTTTTTTTTTTTTTTTCTAATTTTGAGAAAAATGTATTTTTACATTAAGAATATTAAAAGCACAGAGTGTTTTCACACATTATTGTAAAGATTTCAACTTTCTCTATGATTTAAATTTATATGAAAATAAAACCTTTATAGCATCAATTCGGAATACGGTTTAATTATTGTCTCCATCATTAAAAATATTCTTTGCTTTAAAATGTGGCTAAAAAAATAAATAAAGGGTCTAAAGGTATGTATTTTCCCTTTATGAAGAGAAATACTCTTTTCGATTATTAAAAAACGGTAGATATGTAAGGTAAAGCTAGGAGAGTCTGCGCACAATTCAAAAGAATAACAATAAAAAATCTAAATATTAATTTTTTGCTAAACTATCCATGAATAATTTTTACTTCATTTGTTTTTTATGCATTTCCATTGCTATTTTGTTGTTGTGTTGCAATTTAATAGAACAGTTGTAATAAAACCAAGAATGTTATTTTGCGCAATCTGTCCTTACAGGGTTGGTGTGATTGCGCACATGGGTAGGAGAGATTGTTACAAATAATAACTAACAATTAAATTGTTAACAATAATAATTACTCTTAAATGACATTGTTGTAAGTTTTTTGTGAACAAATATTATTGTATTAGGAGTGAATATTTCAACCTAATGATTAAAGAATCAGAAAAAGGAAATAATTTTAAAAACGATTAAAAATTTTAATTAAAGGAAAAAAAATAAAGACTCAGAAAAAGCAAGTCCAGAACAGATTACAAAATAACATTAAGTTACTTGATAACACGTTTAACTTAAAATTAGTCCATTTTCATTTTTCATTTTTTGATGCAAATTTACCAATAAGCTGCGTAATCTCTCCTAGCATGGAAACTAATGGGAACAATGCGCCATCTCTCCTAAGTAGCAGATGTGCAAACTCTCCAATTTCGGTAGGTGAGATTGCGCGGCCTTTTATTTAAACGTGGCCGCTACTAAAACGAACCGTGGATGTTCACATTGTTAGTCTAGATTAGTAGTTTATGCGAAATCGTTTAAATTTAAAATATTTTGTACTACTGACATTGTATAGAAATTTTGATGAATAGTGATGAAAATTCAAGCACTTACTTTGGGAAAACAAAACAAAATAGCAATGCTTTATCTTAGACGCCCAAAACAATCAACGTGCACTTTCAAGTAGACACTCCACTATTGCTGCTGTACAACTACCTGGAGTCGCTGCGCGCTCACGCTACTCCTTCCCCTCGAACCCCTATGTGCGCAATCTCTCCGACCGCGCCATCTCTCCTGGCTTTACCTTATAAAACATGGTTTTAATATTTCTATGCGTAAAATAATTGACTTAAGAAAAAAGTGAAGAAAACGTCAAAGTTTACATTTTTCTGGGAAAAGGTAAAAAGTGGATACCCAACAAAGGTATTAATTAGTAAAAACATAATTAATAAAAAGGAAAAGAAACGTCAAAGTTTAGAAAAGGAAAAGAAGGCATACCCAACAAATGTATACATTCACCTCTTATTATATCTAAAGTCGCATCTCGTGTTTTAAAAGAAAATCCAACTCCTCAAAGAACTATCGTAAAATATTTAAAAAATTTCTATAGGAACTGTAAAAAAAATTAAATGGGTGAGAGGAAAAAGAATAACATTCCTGCTGATGCACATGTCGAGGAAACATACACACAGAAAAAAAATGCATTTATGTAAATAAAACTATCAATTTTAGAGAAATTTTTATCCTTATTCGATTGTAGATCTAGTCTATGATGGTTCATCCTATAAATTCCAAAGAAAAATTACTGAATAATTTATTAGTTATTATTAATTAAACCGTCTTATTTCATTTTTCAGATTTTTGGAATATTATCCCTTTTTCACTCCGTTCAATTATAAAATCTGATTTAAAACTAATAATAATAATAATAATAATAATAATAATAATAATAATAATAAAACAATGATATTCATTGCCTAATGCGAAAACACGTCTCTCAGCGTAAGACTGTGCGCAGTACGTTGTATGAAAAGTTATTTAGCAGGTAATGGAAATATGTAGTTTCAATTGATGAAGATTGGAATCGGAGTGCAATATAAAAAGATAGCTTTTCTACCAAAAAGATGCGAAAAAACTCAAAATATAATTCGGAGAAAACAAGGAAAATTTTGAAAAAGTTTTTATGTTAGTTATTGCTGAATTTTCTTACAACGAAAAACTTAAAATAAGGAAAGTAGAAAAAAAAAATGTCAAAATTAACTCGGATTACTATGTTGTATCACCTGTTTTCAAAAAAGATATTTTATCACTATTCTTCTTCATTCCATCAGGATAAGGCTACTGCTAAATTTTTACTTACTGCTATATTTTTAGGAAAAATGAGAAATGAAACCGGAATAGAGGGCATTCCATTTAAATGCATTCCACCCAAGACTAATATAGTTATTTTGATATAAGAGCTTCTCTTAAAATATCAAGGTTGATTTTGTTCCACTCCACGACCACATTCTTCCAGAGTCCATCCAATGTTTTGGGATGCCACTTATAAAGAACTTGTTTTAAAAGTCCAAATTCACCGTAATCAACTGGATTTGTCTCCTATGGATTACTGTGCATTTGGACTCTTAAAACAAGTTCTTTATAAGTGGTATCCCAAAACATTTGGATTGACTCTGGACGATTGTAGTGAGAAATAGAACAAAATCAACCTTGATATTTTAGGAGAATCTCGTTTATCTTGGAAATCAAAGATGTAATATGATAGTTCAACAAAAGGGCTAAGATTGAACATATTAAAAAATATTATTTTCTTTAATATTATATTCTTATTTTTGTTTAAATATTTATTTTCCAAAAACGTTACAAAAATGTGTGAACACCCCTTGTAGCTATCCAAATTACAAAACTTAAAGATAACTGAAATATAACGAATACAGTTATCTTGATAAATGAGCTTCTCTTAAAATATCATGGTTGATTTTGTTCCACTTCTACTGTATGTTTATACTATACTATAATACTGTTTATAATATACTATTTGTCACCACTATCACAAACTTCCAGAGTCCGTCCAATGTTTTGGGATGCCGACTAAAGAACTTGTTTTAAAGTCCAAATTCGCAGTAATTTTGCGTAATATTCATGTGACAATAGACTAAGTAAGAATTGTTAAAGATGTTAGGAAAATGTCGTATTACAACATCAGGATTAAACAGACGTAAGAACTTTCTAGTATTTTTTATGCTTTACCACAAATTATTTGATCAGAAAAGTAGTTCCTATATATTTTATGTTTAAGGGTGTATTCAAATCCAAACTGCCTATTTTGAGACACATTTTAAAATTCATTTTTGCTCTAAAATGCATCCAATTGGCAGGTTCTCCTATTCAGAAACTTTATAATGTCCGTATTATCTCGATTTTTTGATAAAGGCAGAATATATTTCAAAATATGCTGTCAAAGTGGACATTTTGAACCGAATTTCCCAAAGCGATAGCGCTGGAAACAAACAAACAAAAAAAAATATCGTACTGTGAAAATAATTGTTTGTAAATCAATTTCTAATTAATTGAGCGAAAAATAAAAACATTGGTCCCTTATAAATGTCTTTATAAATCACGCCGCCAAGTTTCCTGTTGTTACTTTTAAAAAGGAGTCTGAGAATGTGTCTCAAAATTTTGAGTTGTTGAGCGTGGAAAAATATTTTTTTAATACCGCCTTAAAGAGTGAAACATTTGTTTGAAATAAAAGAATCGTCAATGGTATAAGAGAATTAAGAAAAATTTATTATTATTATTATTATTATTATTATTATTATTATTATTATTATTATTATTAAATGCTGAAACATATAAATGAAGTCATAATAATAAATGTATAGACATATACTATCAGCACTACATGCAAATAATAACAAAAATAGTTGTTAAAAATAATAATACTCAATGAGAAAATATGTCCCAGTAGGCCAGATTCGAACGGATTAAAAAGCATAACGTTGTTTAACTTCATAGCTGGGCATCATCCCGTAAGTAAATTTACATTGTCTATACATCAAATATTATTACCCCAATTTAAGTTGTTGCGAAAATATTAAATAAAATACACCAAAAGATTTATTTTTTCTATACCATATAATACATTATCACGGATGTGATGCGTCACTCCTTGTTAGTTTATGTTCTCACAAGGTCATTTTTAAAGATATTTAAAGATATCGTGTTGATAATTTGCCGCAATATTTCTTTGAGCGAAAATTAGCTGCAATTAGAAAGATTATTCTTCAGCGATAAATCATATAGAAAGATGCATTATGTACAATTACACAGTAGGGAGGAAAAGAAGGAAAGGGAAAATTATGATATAATATACTGTACTTTCAGAGTTTGTTAAAGCACATATATAATTTTAGAATGATTTAGAGAATAGAAATAGATGAGATATTTTTGTTTTTCAGACGAAATCGTGTAATCACATTCATGTGTACATATAAATTAAAATGAAAATGAAAAAATAAGAATTTTAATGGAATTAGAAGAAATGAATGCAATCTCAGATATTTCTTTAAATATTTTATTTAAAGTGATCCCTTTAATCCCTTGGGGACGAGCGACACGTATACGTGACGCATAAGGTGCTCAGAATCCTCGATTATTCAAAACCAGTAACTTTTTAGTGTAAACTTTGCCTTATTTAATGCCAGCATTTCTGAGATTCAATTAGGCGAAAATTTCTGTTTTGAAAAACCGGTGTCAAAAGATTAAAAATTCTGTAAAGGACTCTCGTCGCGAAGGGGTTAAATAAAAAAATTTCACATGGAAGATTTCTTCTTTAAAATGTACTTCAGATAAAATTAGAAGCTAAATTGTATAATCAAAGAGTTTTAACTTAAAAGTTAAAAATATTTAAGAGGTTTTGAAACGTGTTTATCTATACTCAAACGCGATTTATCTAATGGGAGGTTTAAAATAATACTTAGTTAGATAATATATGAAATATATATTTAATTTTAAGGAGATCATTAGTTTTAAATCCTCAGAATTTTCTTTTATTCTATATACATATTTTTTAAATATGCAATGTTGAATCATACAGAACAAATCGCATGAAAATATTCAAATTAGAACCGGGACAATTTGAAATTGAAAATAGGTACTTTAAACACAGACTCCAATATCTTTTAAATTTTGCATGTTCATTTCCCAAAACTGTGTTATCAATTGTCTTTGTTAAAATCCCCATTTTTAATTTCAAATTGACCCAGTTCTATTTTGACTATTTTCATAAGATTTATTTTCTTCGACTCAGAATTGTACACATTAAAAATGAAAAACAAAAGATCGATTTTTTTTTTTTTTTTTTTTTTTTTTTTTTTTTTTTTTTTAAGATTTAAAACGGGAGATCTTCTTATGTTATTGTACTATCATCTGATCTTAATCTAAACTGCAACAATGCAACTAAAAGAATTTAGGATGAAAAAAGATCTGTTTTTGCTGCTAATAATAATACTAATCCTACTCTAACAGAGACTCATAATCTTTTTTTATTACAATGCAATTGTTATTGGATACCATGTTTCACACTTTCTTTTTTATTTATTGCTTTTTTTCATAACAGAAAATAGCATTATTATTATTATTATTATTATTATTATTATTATTATTATTATTATTGCAGCATATCTTCTTGTAAAATTCATTATTTCATATAAAAAGTATTTTAAAATCACAAATTTTTCAAATTATATTATATATAAAATTAAACAAAGATTCTAAACTTAAATAAACAAAAAAGTTTCAAAGGACTCTGCAGGGGTTGATCCAGGTAAAATGTGTGGCCTATTTAGCGTTTTTTCGCAAAAATCCATTTAATAAAACAGGTCTCTGCACAAAAATTCATTTAATAAAACACTACCCTTCCCAAAAATTCTCTTAATAAGCGAATCTCTTCACAAAATTCCTCTTAGTAAAATAGATCCCTTCACAAAACTCCATCCCATAGAAACATACTCTTCATTACTTTTTTTTTTATTTTGCTAGGTTTAAAATGTACTATTTTGCATAACAAAACACCTTCACAAAAAGAAAACTTTAGCCGAAAGACTTAAGGAAGTTATTATTAAATGCTTGATTCGAATCTGAGTAACTGGATTTCATCTTTCGTTACAAAATGTTATTTTTCACTAAAATATAATAATTTCACAAAAAAAAAAACGTTCACTTTTCACAAAATGGGCCCCAAGAAAAAAAAAAAAAAAAAAAAAAAAAAAAAAAACTCTGCATTAGCCCCTGCTTTATAAAGCAAAAATATTGGATAGATTCATATTATAATCATTTCAACATTCCCAGATAACATGTAAGCATGCGACATTTTCGTACATAATTTATTCCTTAATTTTTAAATGCAAAACTATACACAATTTTTTTTTCGGGACCGTATTTTCTTTGTATAGTGATATACATATAAAAATGTCTCAAGGTTTTTTTTTTCTTCTTCTTCTTAAGTCCCTATTTTGTGTGGGGTGAAAAGTTAAGTTTGTTATATTTTTGTAAAAAATAAAATTTTGCAGCGAAAGATCAAATTTAGTTACTCGAATTCCAACCAAACATTTATTGATAATACTTTTTTTTTAATCCTCCTAAAAAAAGTTTTTCTTTCTGGTGAACTTATTTTATTTGTAAATTTTAACTAAATGATTTCAAATGGATTTCGAATCCTAACAAAATAAAAATAATTAATGAAGAGTTTGTTTTTAGGGAATGGAATTTTGTGAAGGGAACTGTTTTATTGAAAGGAATTTTGGGAAGAGACGTCTTTTATTAAATATAATTTTTTGTAAAGTGGCCCTAAATGGATCCCAATTTTAACCTGGATAGACCCCTGCTATCACAAAAATAATTACATACAATTTAATTTTACTTTAAAATGATATATTACATACACTTTCGGTCCTCAAAAATAAAATAAAATAAATAAGAAAGAAAGAGAGAACCAGGGCAAGTAGTAATATTTTGTAAAATCTTTGTTCACAAAATTTTAGAAAAACTTTAGAAGCAATTATTACGAATTGCAAAGCTCTTTTTGGTATGTATTGCACATTTGAAGAAAATAATAATTACAAAACACTAATTATATTGTACATGACACTAAAATATATCTATTTAAATAAAAAGAAAATTTCATTTCAATTTAAACTTTAATGCAATATTATCCACCTTTGCTTTTGCAGCATGGTATGCTATATTTATTTACTAGTATATAACCACGTCAAAAATGACGGATTGTTATCTGCGTTTCATTTTTGTAAAACTTCATACAAACAAACAGCATGAAGATTTTATTATTGTAAGGTTTGTATTGTAGAAAAGTACATTTTAAAAATGACAAATGATTTCTATAAATAAAAATGATGAGGATATATATATATATATATATATATATATATATATATATATATTTTACTCAGTATTAAATTTCTGAAATAGTTCAACGATTGGACAAAACATTCAAATTAAATATTAACAAATAATCCATGTGCGAAAGTTTGAAACAGCTTGGCTCACCACATAACTCCTTGTTTGATTACATAAGCAAAATTAAATGCAAATTACGGTGTACTATGTATTCCTTATATTTTAATTACGTTTGATAAGAAAGGACCATTTTAATTTACGATGGAAGCAAAAATTCAAAATCCGGCGGTAGATGGCGCCAATACATTGGATGGATCACCTCAAATCCTCCATACGAAAGAAATCACCGCTATTTCTGAAAAAAAAAGTGCTTACAGAAAAAAAATGTTTACAGAAATGTTGATATACATATTTTATATGAAATAGTTTTTGAAGGTTTTAAACAAATTCAAATATTTAAAAGCTTTAATATGCTTTTACAAATATTTTAACTGCAGAATCGGATGTAGCATAGGTTTTTCTTTAAGCCTAACATGGCGTTTAACTATATGGTCGATTCGCAGACAAGAGTGGTCGCTTCCGGAATCGTTACAGACACTTTTTTGCCTTCGGATTTTATTATTTATTTATTATTATGGCAAATTGAAGGATAAGACAAAAATATTTACTTTTAAAGCTTTTAAACTTGTGTATGAAGGAAGACAAAATGGGCAGGGTGGAGCAGACATTTTAGTAGAAAATAATTTAGATGATTATTTATTGTTATTTTAAAGTAACAAAAATTTAAATTTTCAAAATATTAAAGTGTTTTAAAGATTTTATACTGTGTGATAGGTGAAGGAGGGGGTAGATAATTGATTATTTATTTTTACTGCCAAGTACAAATAGGAGTTAAATAAAATAATATAAAATAAAAATATACATACTACAAATTTTGACATTTCATGTACTGAGGGGAAGCAAAAATTTCGAAGTTGGTGGGGGGGGGGGGAGAGAGAAGGGTGGTGAATGATGCAAATCATTCCAACTTTGCTCTTATAGCAAATTATTTATTGTTACTGCAACAAAAGGATTAGAGAAAAAACAAAAATCTCAACAAACAATTGGTTTAAAATTTTAAGCATTGTGTACTGCTGGGAAGAAGGGGGGGGGGTAGTAAACATTTAAGGGAATTTATATTATTTTTATCGTTTAGCTAAAAGGTAAAAATATAATTTTAAAAAATAAAGAGTTTTAAAGATTTGAAGGGAAAACCTATGGTTGGAGGGGCGCAAAGTGTGGAAGCAGATATGAGGGGGGGGGGGTACTCAAATGATTTATAATCAATTTATTGTTGCTACAAATTAATGAACAGGGTAGAAAAAAAATAAAGAGCTTTAAAGATGTTAAACTTCTTATGCTGATAAAGACAAAGGGAGTAGCAGTAATTTCGGCAGGACAGAGGGCACGGGGACTAGATGATGCACAATACATTCTTACTTTACTTTTGAGCATTCTGTGATATGATTATTTATTGTTACTGAAAAGTAACAAATAGAGAAAAAAAATAAAACTGTAAATAAAACAATATAAATAAATAAATAAATCCAAATAAATAAATTCAAATGAATAAATAAATAATAAAATTTGGCTGCTGTGTATGGGGGTGGGGAAGGGGGGGGGAGTGGACGTTTTAGAATTTGGATGATTGAATAAGGGGGTCCGGGGTCCGGGACACATTTTTAAAATTTTGTTATTTATTGAGTTAAAATTTTGAATTTTTTTTTGTGATGTTTAATCATATTATTTCTAATCAAAATCGCAAAACTTCTCATAATTAAAAAAAAAATTAAATTAAAAATTTATTTTAAAAAAATGGGGTAATTTAAAATCGTTATAACTCGAAATATTAATTGTAGAATTTCAATTTATTTTCATTTAAATAAACAGAAATTATTAATTTTAATTTTGATTCAGTATTTTAAAAAATATTAATTAAAAAAATTAAAAATATTTAAAGTAAAAACTTTTTAAAAAATGATGTAACTTTTTAAAAAAAATCATATTTTCAAAAGGAAATTTTTTTTTCAAATTTGCTGAATCAAAATTAAAGTAAAATAACCGGAAAAAAAAAAAAAAAAAAAAAAAAAAAAAAAAACATGTTCCACGTTTGAAACATTTATCTTTAACTGTTTTTGACTTATAACGATTTAAAGACGAGAATGCGTAAAAGAACACATCATACAAAAAAAAAAAAAAAAAAAACGCAAAAACGTTTGCATATAATTAATATATCCTGTTCTATTTAAGATATAAACATGATTTAAACGTCATTTTAAACGGATATAAACAGAGAAATTTTTAATACAATAAAATATTTTTCAAACATCTGAAGATTTTTGTGTCCCAGACCCTCTTAAACTATTTTTTCTAGAAAGTAAGAATTAGGTAAGATTATTTTCTAAAAAATAAGAGTTTGAAAATTTTAAACATTGTATGTTGGGGAGCAAACGAAGGAGTGGAAATTTCAGAGAGCATTGAGAAGGGGGAGGGGTCTGGAATTTATGAACAAAATTTAAAACTATGGAAATCTGCCGAAATGTGTAATATTTCCTCTATAAAGTAAATATATTAGCTAAATATATAGACCAACTTTTATGAAAGTCTCAAAAACATAGCTTGAAAATTCTGATAGTAATCGTCGATAGAATAAGCTCGAAATTCGCTGTTCCCAAAAGGAAGCAAAAAGATGAGGGGCTGTATCAAATATAGAATGAGAGACACTTCATTCTTATTATGTCAACTTTCATAAGCTAGTATATTTGGATACAACCCCTCATCTTTTTGTTTCCTTTTGGGAACACCGAAATTCAAGCTTATTCTATCGACGATTACTATCAGAATTTTCAAGCTATGTTTTTAAGACTTTCATAAAAGTTGGTCTATACATTTAGCTAATATTATGCACAGTATATTTTGATTGAATTCGCGCATGCGCAGTGAAACAATATTTAGTAAACCTGCTCATTTTTCATACAATTTTTATTATTTTTTAATTCTGATTACAAGGTATTGTGTACAATTGTGTTTGTCATATTTTCTGAAAATAACTTGTTTTTATATTAAAAACTCTGCAAATTATAAGCAAAAAACTTGGTAAAATTTGGGACTGTTTTTATAAAAACGTGAATTTCTCTTCGAGTATACATGCTATCTTCATAAAAATGAACCCAAATTATTACAATAAGCCACTTAATCATAATCTATAGTTTGAATGCTTTTTGCAATAGTTATCCAAAAGATATTCGTTTTTCTTCAATTTGTTGACGGCCCTTATGGGGTTTCGGGAAAAATTTTTCGTGGAAATATATGACGTCAATCTTGTTGTTTACACTCCAGAAGTTTCAGGATAATTCCTCATGTATCTTTCCAGATATTTAACAAAACGTTTAAAATCGCAAGTGACCAATCATCATTGGCAATATAGTGTATAAATATTCAGATATTGAGAATTTTTAATTCTGTTTAATGAATTATATCGTCTGTAGATTAATTTCTGTAATAAAATAAGTATCGCGGTCACTTGACGGTTAAACCTCGGAAGCTCCTATAACAAGAAAGCACCGATTTCTTTAAAAAAAATTCAAATGTCTTAATAAATATTTTTATTAATATCTCCTAAAGTTTTGATTCGATTTTCATAAAATTTTAAATGTCTCGCCAAAATTCTGCAAAGATAACATATCTTAAATTTCAAACCATTCGATTGGGTAGTTTTTGCGTTGTTACATGCGGACGGACGGACAGACAGACGGACGGACTAGACGACGACAATAGGTACTACGTATTTATATAATTAGGAACGCACCTAAAAGGGGGGGGGGGGCGCAATTTTGTTTACTTTCAAAAACTATATTTTTTAAATGACTATTTTAATTAAAATACATAAGAAAGAAACCTCATCATTCATATAATTTTTCTGCTCTAATTTAAAAGATACATAAAGCTTTAATTCCCTTTCTGATTATTGATTTACTCTATCTCATTGCCAAAAACCCCAGGAAATAATAGTTTGAAAAGAGTGCCATCTAGTGGCATACAATAAAAGTACTTGTAACAGAATAGTTCCCCCTGTAACTAGTAAGCAATGATGCCAATTTTAGCGCGTTTATTATTATTATTATTATTATTATTATTATTATTATTATTATTATTCAAAATATCTACAGGAATTTCCGAATAGCAATTTTTGCTTCATTTAATCACAGAATATGAGTTATTAAGTAAGGAGAAAAGGAAATGCAAATTAGGAAAAAAAATTTATTTGGAAATTCTGGTTTATTTTATTTTATTTTATTTTTAATTAAAAACAAAACAAAACAACACTAAATTGGAAGCAGTATCTGTAACCGAGTGTCCAAAACATATAAATATATGAAAGATTTTTAAACAAATATTTAATGTCAGTTCAAATAATATTTAACGAATATCAGAATATTAGATGTTCATGAATGGGGGGGGGGGGATACAAATAATACATTTGTATAACAAAAAGTTTATTATTAGGAAATTTTCAATTATTTTTTTAATTTTTAAAATATTTAAAAGAATTGACTTTTACACCTTTGTTATAATTATTACAAATATTTTAAAAAATTGCCTTTTACACCTTTGTTATAATTATTACAAATATATATTGTTAAAATAAAAACAATCTGTACATTTTGCTTTCAAAATGATGCTGAAATTTTCAATACAAACAACTAATTTTGACATCATATTTGGATTTTTCGATAAGTGTTTCTATAAGGATACCAAACTTGAAGTCATTTCGTGAAGAAGTTAATTATGCACAGTTAAAATTTTCAGCTCTTAATGTTAAATTCATTAATAACAGTTGCGAAACAAAGTATTCAACTTACAGAGGTGTTTCATACATTTCTTTGCCTAATTCCAAGTATATATACATGCCTCTTTTAAATATTAATTATATTATTACTTCTAAATAAAAAAAAAAATAATTGTGCATTTAAACACGTTCACTGTTTAAATACATAATATAATTAATCTTTTTAAACAAATTCACTATTTAAATACATAAAATAATTAATCTTTTTAATTGAAAATATAAACAAAAGAAATGGTAATATATAGAAAAAGAGCATTAGCTATTTATTAATTACTATTACACATCAAAAGGAATGTCTATTGGCATGTGAAATATTTGGTAATTTCAAAATACAATTATTGTTAGCTCGTGATTGGTTAATTTTGTTTCTAAAGTGTAAATGACAGGAAAAAAAAAAACAATTTTATTTATTACATGCCTTTAGCAAGATAAAGTATTTAAAACACCAGGGTGATTTGACTGTAAATCTGTAAATTGAAAAAAAGAAAGATGTTTTCCAAGATAAGATGTGGTGAACTTAATGATAACTAGAAACAGTGGTTCTTAGGTACAACAATTATAGCCATATTTTCACGAGGGGTAAATTTTAATATTTCTTGAAGAACGTGAAAATATTGCTAGATTTTTCTTTTAAATGAGAAAAAGGTGTCCAATGTACGGCAGTTTTTGAGTGTCCAAATTCCACGTTAGAGAGGTGTCTAACTTCCACCTTAGAGTAAGTTGTCCAGCTTATAGAGGTTGGACACAATGTTAATTCAATGGATACATTCCGTTCCCAGGGAAACTATCAAAATTATTGGAGTGACCACACTGTAAAAAAAATTTTGTTGAATTAACGAGAAAAAACTGTCAATTTTGGAGCCAGTTTAAAACCGTTTAATTTACAGGAAATATCTGTAATTTTTTACGTGAAGTGACTGTTTTTTTAACAGTTTCATACCGTTACATTTACAGAGATAAACTGTTATTTTAACAGAAATATTTTGTGGTTTTTACAGAAAAAAACTGTAAATTTTACGAGAAAAATCTGTAAATTTTAACAAACATCCTGTATTTTTAACAGTTAAAAATTGTTACATTTACGGAGATAAACTGTTTTTTTAACAGAAATATTCTGTGATTTGTACAAAGAAAACCTGTAAATTTTACAAGAAATATCTGTAAATTTTACGAGAAATATCTGTAAATTTTACGAGAAATATCTGTAAATTTTACGAGAAACATCTGTAAATTTTACGAGAAACATCTGTAAATTTTACGAGAAACATCTGTAAATTTTACGAGAAATATCTAAATTTCACGAGAAATATCTGTAAATTTTATGAGAAATATCTGTAAATTTTATGAGAAATATCTGTAAATTTTAACGAACGTTCTGTTTTTTTAACAGTTAAATCACGTTGCATTTAAAGAGATAAACTGTTATTTTAACAGAAATATTCTGCGAGTTTTACGAGAAATATCTGTTTTTTTTAACAGTTAAATGCTGTTACATTTACAGAAATAAACTGTTATTTTAACAGAAATATTTTGTGATTTTAACAGATAAAACATGTAAATCTTACTAGAAAAATCTGTAGTATTTACAGAAATCTCGTGTTTTTAAGTCAAATACAGGGCACCACAAAATGATTGAAACATGCTTTAATATTTTATCTGTTGGAGATTCGTAGGCAATGTAAATTGCAAAATTGTTCAAAATAAGCTAGAATATAAGGTTATGTTGATGAAATGGTTTTGCCATTAATTTTCAAAAAGTTACACTTTTGAAATTTTTATCCGATGCCTGAGTCTTACAAGTTATATTTAGGAAAATAATATCCCTGTTCTGACAAGTACAACAGTCAAAATTACATTATTCTATGACCAAAACACACAGAGTTATACTTTAGAGTTTATGAAATTTCTGCCTCTAAATAGACAGATTATTTTTAGTGCCATAAAACTCGGAAATTTAATAAAATTCCTAGTATAATAACTTAGTGTATTTTGGTTACAGAAGAATGGAATTATTATTGTTGTACTCTTCAGAGCAAGCAAAAAAATCTTTTAAATATAACTTAATGACCCAGGGGCCCTATAAAAATTTTAAAAGTAATTTTTTCAGAACTAATTAATCCATATAATCATAATTCTTACTTTATTTTGAACACTTTTGCAATTTACTTTGCCTACGTATCTCCAACAGGTAAAAAAATTAAAGCATGTTTCACTCTTTTTGGGACATCCTGTATGCTTATTTATATACAAACAGGGCCCGACTAGCAAGTTTTTGTGCCCAGGGCACTTTCAATTTTTCATGCCCCCATAGATTGGTTGGTTTACTGATACTAGTTTTTTAGTCTACTTATTCAAAAGGTGTCAACTCAAAAAATTAAGTTTTCTGGAAAATTGGAAAACAGTTCCAGGAATAAAAATAAAATATTTTTTTTATTATTTATTGAAATGTGCTTTTAACCACAGATTGAGATATATTTTTGTCATTTCATCGTATTAATATCTCAAGCACCACATATTTTCAGTTGTGTCACTTTTCGAATAAATGTGCAATATGATATAATTGAATGACTTGATGAATACAGTACATCATTTACTAGAAAATAATGATGTTATTGCTATTAAATGATAAAACAAAACGGAGTGCAAACAAAAGTCCTAATAGAAGTTCTAATTGCATGCCCCTTAGAAATTTCATGCCCAGGGCATGGGCCCCTGCTGCCCATGTGATAGTCAGGGCCTGTATACAAATGTGCTAACTTTAGTACAAAAAAAGTGAACTTTTCGCTAAAATATTAATTTAGAGAAAAATTAATATATTTAAAGCAACATTTGTGAATTTATTGCTCAAGTTTGGTGAGGGCATCACCTTCTAATAAATAAAATATAAATAATTTTCAAAATAAAGCAAACATATTTTTGACATACTCACATCGACAATTTTTGATAAATATTCAACACTCTTTCAAGTATTTGAATTTGAGTAACACTGTTTGCAAATAGTAACTGTAATAGTAATTCTACAACTTACTAAAGCAGAAATTACTATTTGAAATAGTGGTATGAAAATTCAAAGAAATTGTGGAGCATACTCTTATTACAAAAAAAAAAAAAAAAAAAAAAAAAAAATTGTTTCCTGACGAGAGCATAATTTACAAAAATGAGAATTCTCATTTTTCCTGATGTAAATGCAAATGTATGAAAATTATTTTATAGATTTCCTGGAAATTAGTTCTTGTATTTTAGCAATAGCCTGTAAATGAAAATAAGAATAGCTACAGGATACATATATAAAAAAATCATAAAATCATATTATTTCTTAAATTCAGATTATCGAAATTTTCTAGCTTGAAGCAAATTAAATTATAAAACATTAAAAAATATCAACCTATATTTAAGCTTTCAGCTGATGTTCTCACTATACACTATACCCATAGCTGACAACTGCTATTATTTTTTGATACCAGTAATTTTGAAGAGAAATCTTCATCTTATTTAATTGGAGAAATCTGCGATTAAATAAGATGAAGTCGCTTCGAAATTACTGGAGCCAAAAAATAGGTAGTAGTTGGCAGTCATCACCATACAATATGTGCATGAAAATTAAATATTAGTTTATTTATTTTTAAACTAAAGCTACATCTAATAATCATGTTTATAATTTTAAAATACATAAAAACAAACAAATGAAATTATGATGTTTATTATCAAATAAATAAAATAGTACATAAAAATGATCAGCCATTTCACAATCTGAAATTTTATTAAACAAATAAAGATGTTTCAAGTTAATGCATCATTTTTATTTCACTTCTGGATTCATCTTCAAACATTAGTTGTTGATTTATTCCAAAAGAGTATCTGTAAAAGGAATATATTTATTTCAGTGGATTAAAATAAAAGATTTTTGTCTTCTTTTACAATTGAATAAAACAACATTTTAGAAAAGAAATAGTCATGGTACTGAAATCACAATTTTGAAATTTCATTTCTGAATGCTTTAAAACCAAAATTTGTAAATATATAATATACATGAAAATGGCAAAAATATCCAAAATTTTTAAAATAGTCAACTTGCTGCTGATTATAAATATTGTTTTACTTAAAATATAAACTTGAAATTGAGACATATCACTAGCATGAAAACTTAATAAAACAATATTCTAAATGTCTTTTTCTGTTTTACAGTTATAGAAAAATTGAAAATCAACTAATAGAAAACAGAATTTTTTTTTAACAAGTTGACTTTTTACACCCATCAAAACACAAAATATAGAAATCTGTATAAAGTTTCATTTTTCAAAAAAAAAATTTAAATATAAAGTAACATTTATTTTTTTCTATTTCAAAATTTTGTTCATGTTTTAATGTAAGTTCATTGATCAATGTTGAAAGAGAAATCAGGATATAATATAAGGATATAATATTTGATATATATAAGGATATAATATTTGATATATATAAGGATATAATATTTGAGACAATTTAAGTACATTAAAAACAACCCAATTAAAAAAAAAAAGTCTTCAAATAAAATTTGTTGAATTAAAAATTTGAATAGCTTATTGCTATTTAAAAGAGTTATTCATGCATGTTATTTATAATAGTGTTTTTATTAAATGACTTAATGTATGATTTTAACATTTGTGAGAAAAAAATAAGACCTGTATATGAAAAGACATTAAAATTAGTTAATAAAATACGTAATTAAGCAACCAGTATCCTCTTTAATTATATAAAGCAGTAAAAATGAAAAAAAAAAGTGTTAAACCAGATAAAGCAATTTTTTTTGCCTTATTTTGCTTTTTAAAATTTAGCTGACATATTTGCAATTCTGACTACAAATCACTAGCAGTTACATCTATGTGTTATTCCAATATGAATGTTTTCATTATTGAGAAATTAGGTTATTTATTAAATTCGAACTCTATAAAATGTTTTTTAAATTAGTTAAAAAACACTTTAAAATGTACAAGTTGATAAATAAAATGTTTCAATGTATAAAAGTCAATTTTGGCAGAAAAAAAAGCTGGTTAAAACCAATAAAAGCAACCGGTATGCCCCCCCCCCAACCCCCTCTTTTTTTTTTTTTTTTGCAACCCTGGATGTATATATGAGGCATATATAAGCTTTTCTATGATATTGGTGAAATCAGAGCTGCAATCTTTGCATAATCATAATTGTAAGGGGTGCTATAACATGAAAATACCAAAAAAATTTCAAGGTTATAGCTATTATGTATTTTAATTTAGGATAGTAACTGCTTAGTGATATTTTTTTTAAGGACTTTGAGGATAAGAAACTATTTTTTCTCACATAGATATTTAAATCATACATAAAATTATTTAGTAAAAATCTCAATTTCTCACTGTTGAAAACAGTACTAAGAATAAAATAGCATGAATAACTTATTAACAAGAAGCTTCTCAAAAGAAAATAATAAGTTTTATTTTGAGCACATCTTTTAACCTTTCTATATATATGTATATATATAGTTTTTCTTTTGTTCTAAATTTGTACCAGAATTTCCTCAAATATTATCTTCTACTCAATTCCCTTTTCAACATTGAACATTCTCAAGATATGAAGAGAATTTTCTCTTCATGAAGATTTATCTGGAATAAATTATAAAACCGCTTAGGAGCAGAGAAGGGGAAAAAAAATTTCTGCATATTATAAATTAAAAAAATATATATCATTTTTATTAGCATTAAAATTCACTGTTTGCTAAATATAGATAAGCTCAAGTATTTTCAGATAATTTCATTTAAAAAATACATATAAATTATTTTGTTTTAATCAATGTAAAAAAGTAAATAGTTGTAATGTAAAACATGTTTTTCCCTTTTTATGTAAAAATATTTTTTCTTTTTGAAGTGTGGCTCCTCTCTGTTTAATTCCACATATAATCATTAAATTGTATCATATATGTAGTGCTATTGTAATATAGGCTTTAGAAACACCATACTGGTGGCTAACTTAATACACTGGGGTGGGGGAATATATTCTTTTACTTGCCACTGGTGAGTGGATTTTATGATGGGGCGAGTGACTTAAAAAATTGCAGGCTATAGAAGATATGCTAAAAACTGTATTTTTTTAGCTAATTAACTGTATGTTGCAACTTACTGTGATCAACTGTGTGCAACTCACTCCAAATTACTGTGATGTAAACATTGTACTAAGTTCTATCCTATAGTATCCCAATTTAGCAGATTTTTGTCCAGATAAAGCTATAAATCATTGTGAAATGATGTATCTGAAGGACGGTTAGACATCCTGATTTTATTATCCAACTTTATTAAAATTAATGGGTATTGTTTGAATTTCATCTTTGCAATCTATATGCAGTAAAGCACTGTTAGCATTAAATCACTTAATGTGAATTTTTTCTTAACATGAATTGATAATGCAGTCCCAACAGATAAGATGGTACTAAACTATTATTTTAACGGTTCACACACACACACACAAAAAAAAAAAAAAAAAAAAAAGTGGTCTTTTAGATTTCATGTTAACAATATTCGTCTGTAATTATATTATATGTATATATATCTTTTTTTTTTTTTACTAAATTTAAGTGTAATTATCAACAATGGATAAAATTTTGTTAGGTTTAATTTTGTTTAACATGGTTAAGTGCATTTTTTTATTAATTTGAAAATGTAGCAGTATTAATTAAAAGGACTTTATCAGTTTTACAGTTGCTTCAATTATTATAATATTGTAGATTATGAACTTCAATAATTTAAATAAAAACAAAATATTCATGATTTTCTATAAAGTAGAATATAATGATACAGTTATGTGAATTTTAGAAATTGCAACTAGAATTTTTTATTTGGCACCCAAGATATTTACAGTAGGTGTGGCGTCACTTCACACCTACCTTTCATTTCCCAATTTCTATCACTGACTTGATATTATATAATATTATTTATAACACTATAAAAAAAAGTATTTAAAAAAAATAAACCTGCAAAAAATAGCTAAAAACCAGCAATGCATTTTAAAAGCTTTAAGAAATGCATCCAATTAGTGTTCACTCCAGAAAGAAAAATAGCAGGTAGTCGCTATTGTGTTTAGGAATGTTTAAAAAAGATGCAATTTTTAGATATGGCAAATACAGTAACATTAATTACAAATAATTTTATGAACTATAAATAAAAAAATACAATTAAATTACAATATGATTTAATAATCCCCTTGTTTAAGAAAATTCTACTTAAAAAAAAAAAAAAAAGATTCAGTCACATAGACATAGAAAATTTTTACAAAAGAAAATTTCACTGTATTTAAAAAGAACAGAGCACTGCCATTTAAAAAAACAAAGGGGGGGGGGTTATTGAGAAAACTACATTTAGTAAAAGTCAAATATTTTTATTTTTATTAAATCATTGTTTTATATATTTAAAAGTAATCTTACCATATACCATTGAAAGCAAATTCATCTGCAGTTATAACTTTTCCATGTTCGAATCATACATGAAGCTCCATTTATAAGAATTTTCATCTGAAAGTTAATTAGACACCATTTTTAAAAACAAAAATTTTATTTAAAAAGGGCAGTTTTTATTAAAAATAGATAAAAATGTGAGGTTCTTTTATGTTTTACTTTTAAGTTCTACTAAGTTACTTTTGATACATTTTATTTTTCTTCAATATTTATAATAATATACAGTAAAACCTTCCAATTTTGCACATCGATGGGATTGGATATTTTGTCTTTTATTTGGAGGTATTGTTGAAAAAATAAAATATTAATACATAAAATATATAACAATTTAAATTTGCTTAAGAGATTCAAGATAACAAAAGTTAAAAAAGGTATAATAATAATTCAAAAGTTTGTGCCTTGCCTTAATAATAATGATGTAATCAATAATGAGTACTGACTTATGTCAATAAAAAATTTATGACTAAAAATTTCAAAGAATAAATGTAAATGTGAATATTTAGGTAGTACATCTGTTTATTTAAGGTATTCAGTTAAGAGTTTTTGTCTTTTAAATTCTATTTGGCAAACATGTTTTATACATTCATAAGTTCACTAACTAAATTTAATTCTTCAGATCAGCTTAAAAATAACTTTTCTAGTTTATATTTTACACACAGCAATACTTATTTGTAATAGCACAGTTTTCTTCTTTCTCTCGATGCTCTTCGTCATTTTCTTTTAAGTAAATATTTTTTATTTCTGGTGGATTACTTGGAATTAGTGATGGGCAATTCTATAGAATTCAACAATTGAGAAAAATTGTCATAGTAAAAAATAACATGTCATAGTAAAAAATAACATGAACTAAAAAGGGCATGAGGGTATGCCGGCCCTGTGAAACTCTCTAGAGTGATCCCTGAACATAACACAAACTTGTGAATCAAATATAATCTACTTTAGAGGAAGTAACTTCTCACTGAAAATACTATTATACATACCTGCCAAATTTTGAAAATGGTAAAGTGTAAAATGACGCGGAAGAGTATTTCACACAATTTTTTTCAATAAAGACCTGTATAACCCATTTTTAAGTAACACATAAACGGCCTTTTTCACTTTTCTTAAGTACATAATACATGAAAATATTTTTAAATAATACATTAATTATAGTGAAAGTTTGATGAGAAAAATATTACAACACTCAATAAGAAAATAACTTTAAAAACATATATTTCTTATTAGAACTTTTTTTTTTTTTTTTTTTTTAAATAAGGAATTTCTGAGCTAATTTATTCAAAACATGGCTTATTGTTACACAGAATACAAATTTTAAAAAATCTCCCTGATTCCATTTGAGAATGAAGCCTGAACTCATTCCTTTGACAATACTAAATATTCATTCCCCTTTCATTCATCATTTACTGTTATTAAAAGCAACCAGAAAGTAATTTATAAATTAAGAGATGAAAATGAAACTTGGAAGAAACTTTACAAAAAAAGTGTAAAAATATGTGCCCTAAGTGTAAAAAATGCTCCAAAAGTTAAATTTTACACCTAGTGTAAAAGTTGGCAAGTATGTATTATATTAAATACCTTTATATTGAATATACACTACTGGCCATCCAAAATGCTACACCATGAAGGAATGCAAATAACAGAATGATATTTATTGGACAAATACATTATAATGGGAAGGACAAGTGATTACATTTTCAGAAAATTAGGAGATATAGATCTTGAGAAAACACTACCCAAAGCATCCACCCCTGGCCGCAATAACAGAATTTTTCTGCCTAGCCATGGAGTCGAACAGAGATTGGATGTCATGTACAAGTACATCAGTCCATGCAGCTTCAACACTATGCCGCAGTTCATCAACCATAGTGTCGGGCGCATGGTGGCAGGCCAGTCGCTCAGAAGCCATTGATAGGACATTTTCAATTGGTGAGAAATCAGGAGAACGTGCCGGCCAGGGCAACAGTCGAACATGTTCTGTATCAAGGAAGGTCAGGATAGTACGAGTAACATGCGGTCGTGCATTGTCCTGCTAAACCGTACAGTTGCAGTGCATCAAAGATAAGGCAGAACCATGGGCCGTAACACATCAGAAATGTAACGGTTGCTGTTGAATTTGCCGGCAATGCAAACAAGAAGTTACCGAGACGTGTATCTAATGACACTTCATACCGTCACTCCAGGTGATATGACAGTATGATGATTCGAATGCAAGCTGGCAATGTGCGTTTTCCATGATGCCGCTAAACATGAATGCTGGCATCATGATGCTGTATATGATGCAGGGATGGCGTCTCACGTCGTCTTTGATGAATCCAGGCTCTGTATGCAGCATCATGATGCCAGCATCCAAGTTTGGTGGCATCGTGGAAAATGCACATTGCCAACTTGCATTCGAATCGTCATACTGTCATATCACCTGGAGTGACAGTATGAAATGTCTCTCGGTAACCTCTTGTTCTCATTGCCGACAATTTGAACAGCAGCCGTTACATTTCTGATGTGTTACGGCCATGGTTCTGCCTTATTTTCGATGCCTCTGCAACTCTATGGTTTAGCAGGACAATGCATGACCGTATGTTGGTCGTACTATCCTGACTTTCCTTGATACAGAACATGTTTGACTGTTGCCCTGGCCGGCACGTTTTCCTGATTTCTCACCAATTGAAAATGTCCTGTCAATGGCTTCTGATAGACTGGCTCGCCACCACTCGCCCGTCACTATGGTTGATGAACTGTGGCATAGTGCTGAAGCTGCATGGACTGATGTACCCATACATGACATCCAATCTCTGTTCGACCCCATGGCTAGGCAGAAAAATGCTGTTATTTTTCATTTTTTGTCATTTTTAAAGAAATTCCTAAACACTTACATGTATATTTTTCTTTAGCTGGACATAGCTTCCATAAAGGCATCCATCATCAATTACATGTATTCCAGTGCTCTCCTAATTTCCAAGGATATATGGGGAAAAATTGTAAATATTAATCTCTGGCAGCAAATATGAAATTAAAATATAGTACAAATTTACACATTACATACATTATAAGTGTTACACTACACTCTAGCATTTTTCTTCCAAATTGCATTTAGAAAATAAAATAAAAAAATTGCTTTTTAATATAAAAATATATCTGATATTCATAGTTTTCAAAAATATTTCTAATACAGTAGATGCCGCTTAATGTGATCACTTCGGGACCATGAGTTTTTGATAACAAATCAGATTGATAACAATATGCAATTTAAGAAAATACCAAATCATATCTAGTAGTACTATTACTAAGAAAATGATTACTCACCCTTGTTGCAATGACGACTTGTAAAGTGATAAACATTTATTGAGACAATTCAGTAATTTTTGTTTGTTTACAATTCTCTTAAAGTTTATTAATGAATTGTTTATAACTCATATTTTTATTTATTGTCCTATGATGTTGTAGTACACCTTGTTTCAGAACATTTTCAATGCATTCCTCATTTCTGCATATGTAAGTGGTCCTTCAAAAAGTTGGCTTTCATTGTCCTCCTGATCCTCATCATCACTATGATTTTGTATATCTTCTCAAACTTTTTGCAAATTTCAGTTTCTGTGAGCTTTGCAACTACAGGAATGTCACTGCTGATCGCCATCCAGTCCTCATAATCTTCATTCGTCATATCATCAGGGAAGATTTCCATAGTCTGTTTTCAGTTTCACAGAATACAGCAGTAACAAAACAATTTTTAATTGTAGCAAATGATATTCGATTCCATGACATTACCAGAAGATGCAGGGGCCGATGCAGGTTTTTTTTTCTTGGGGCCCATTTTGTGAAAAGTAAAGGTTATTTTTGTGAAATTTATTATATTTTTGTGAAAAATAACATTTTATAATGGAAGTTGAAATCCAGTTAATCAAATTCGAACCAAGCATTTATAAACAAAAACTTTTTTTAAATCCTTTTGGTGAAGTTTTCTTCTCTGGTGAACTTGTTTGTTTACAAATTACACATTTTAAAACATCACAAAACAATAAATAAATAATAAATAGCAAGTTTTTATGAAATGGAATTTTGTGAAAGGGCCTAATTTTGTGAAGGGGCCCATTTTGTCAAATTGATTTTTGTGAAGGTTCCCATTTTATTAAATTGATTCTTGTAAAAGGGCCCTAAATAGGCCCCAAATTTTGCCTGGATCAACCCCTGAGATGTAATGTTTCCAGAATTTTTTTTTTTTTTTTTTTTTTTTTTTTTTTTGCAAACTTTTCAGGAATTGGTCTGCTGAAAAAGCGATAACATTAAACGGAGTATTGATCACATAAAGCGATGTTGTAAGCAAAATACAGTGGGTCGGGACATGGTGATTTTGATAACATTAACGGATGATAATATTAACCGCAATCACATTAAGCGGCATCTACTGTAGTTTAAGTAGTAAAAGTATTACATTTTTTTTAATTATAAAAAATTAACAACAAAACAACTATCTAAAATTTAGCTTTTGTTTCTATATCAAGGATGACGAATGTTTTTTATGTATGTGTGCCCAAAATTGACAATATCTTTCATCATTGTAACATGCCAAACAGTACATAAAAAAAATATTGCAGTACAAGCTGCTTATATGAAACACTTGTATATAAAAATGGAATTTTGTAAATAATTTTTTACCCACTTTCTGATATGCTAGAATTCTAGAAATTATATACAGTTTTGTGTTCCTGATGATAATATAATATATTCATAGCTTAATTGTCAATTAATAAATAATTATTAATATAATTATAACTAAACAGGGTTTGTGATTTTTTTTAAATCAAAATAATCAGATTTTTTAAAAATTTAAATCAATTTTTTAAAAAAAAACTCTCACAATATTATTATTTTATGACTTTTCTTTTAATTTATAAAATAAAAATTATGCACATACATGCATGCTATAAGTATTACCAATATATATTAATAAGTATTATTTTATAAGTATTATCAATGCAATATATATAATATTTTTATACAATTTACATTAATGATTAAAAGGTAATATTTTAGGCTACCAAAATGCATGAGAAACTACAAATCATATGTCAAAAATCAATGTAACCTTATATATTTTAGTTAAAATAATAATAACTGCAGTGCATAAAATTTTCAAACAATTTTGGGAGCAAATAAAGGTGATGTCAATGATTTCATAATGTTGCTCTCAGACCCAAAATTATTTCTTGAAAATTCCAGGCTCAATCTTACTCATAAGTACTTTGGAATTTCATTTGCAAATTTTAATGTGCGCTGATTTTTTTGTACTTAAGTAATAACTTCAACTAAATTGCAATTGTTCCTGTATTAATCTGTTATTATTTTCAAAATATAATTAATTTTTTGTTTTTGTTTCAAAATTTATATTACTATGTTATTTTGCGGGTGAAGGGGCAACAAAAAAGAATTAGATTAATGAAAAATAGATTTATATTGTATTTTAGATAATACCTAATAGTGGTCCACTGTACCTCGGTGGGTGGACCAGTGTACCCAGCTTCCGGGGTACACTGGTCCAGTTTACAAATGCATATAATTTTTTTTTTTTTTTTTAAATGTATTGAAAACTATGTTGTGAGAAAATTATGATGGATGTAAGAAGGTTTAAGGAATATTCAAAAATATTTTCAAATTTTCATACAGATCGGTCAGTCTGTTAAGGAGAAAAAAAATTTTAACTGAAAAAGTGGTCCACTGTGTACCGGTCTCCCCTAAATAAAAGTGGAGAATTTTCCACAATCAAGGCACATGCCAAACTCTCATATTTTAACAGAAATGTTTCAGAATTACAAGAATTGCAGTTGTGAAATTAGGCATGATTTCTGAACAGTTGCAACCACCTATTTTTAAATTTCTAATTTGTATGTGTGCACAGTGTCAATACTCTAATAAAACATACATTTTTTTAAATTAGTTTGTTGAAAATAAGATTCATATTTTCTTGCTGATTCACTCGTAATTTTATCATTAGTGAATTAGGTTTACTTGTAAAACTTAACTTGAAGTCAAATGAATACCCTGCAATTTAAGGTAGTTCTCAAATGATCTGCTCAATAAAACAAAACTTTCTGACACATTTTTAAATCAGAGTTTCCCCCAGACAGTTTCAGAAGGGTGCTGCACCCTGCCTGCCCTTTGGTTTACAAAATAGCACCCTTCTTGCCCCTCATAAAAATAATTAGCACCCTTCTTGCCCTCAGTAAAAAAAGTGCCCTTTCTCCTTTTTGCATTAAAAAATTTGCTTTCATAGTAAAAACTGACTTAATGTTGTCTTAAAAAGAGTGTTTTGAATTTGAAATATTAAAAGTGGCTTTAAAAACCAAAAGAATACCTTGAACAATTAAAAAAAAAAGTGCCCTTAAGAATAGAAAAAGTGCCCTTTTCTCACCAGCAGCACCCTGCCCTTTTTTATACCTGGGGGAAACTCTGTTTAAATGCAATAGCATAAAGTTGGCAGGGCTAACTATTGAAGTAATTTGGAATTGAAATGAGTTTTCCACAATTTGATAAATAAATTACTTATCGAGTTATAAGCGATTTGTGTCTTATTTCACTTTTCTCGTGCAAACAGCATCAGGGATTTGATTCAAAATGCAGACTTTGACAATATTTTCTGAAAGATCTTCTACTTTTACCAAAAAATGGAAAACATCATTTGATTACATAGTTTCTGAATAAGAACACCTGCCAATTTTACATGTTTCTGAACAAAAATGAATTAAGAAATATGTTAAAAGTAGTTCTTTTGGATCTGAGAACAACCTTAATATAACAATAAAGAAACATTAAAAAGTTTATTTTAAGTATAATTCTGCATGACTAAAGTTTTTCAGGTACTTTTCGGTAAGCTGGGCGCCAGTGATATAAGTACATATGTAAATACATATGTATATATACATATATATACATATACATACATATATGTATATATATATATGTGTGTATGTATATATTTGCATATGTAAATATGTGTGTATATATACATGTATTGGCGCCCGGCTAACCGAAAAGTACCGTTTTTCATTATGTTGGTTATATTAATTTGAGATTTTCCATTTTTTTATTTATTTATTTACACAGTGTCTGATTTTTAACTTAGTGTAATATTGCACAGTCTTTTTTTTTTCCTAACAAACATTTTATTTTGAGATAACACAAAATATAATTTTCATTTCTTATAAGATTCATTTATCTTTTCAGACTAATTTGGCATCATTTGGATAGTAAAAAAACCAAGAACCTTAACTTATAGAATGCCAAATATGGTTGTCAAATGCAAATTTTGTTCAATGTGGCCAATCGTGTCCAAAACAATAATTTAATAAATACATAAAATTATTAAAAAAATGATAAATAATATAAAAGCAAACTAAAGCAATACAAAACATTAATTTAGTACATAAAATAAAATTGATGGCTTTCAGCCATATGGCATTAAATATGGTAGTTCTATTTCCAGAGGTCTGTTATGCCAATCTGAATAAATGTAACAAATATACTATTATATTTGTATATTCTACTCTATTATATTATATAGTAATAATGTGCATGTAAATATTTTTACCATTGTCTTTAATATGCCAACTATATTATATAGTAATAATGTGCATATAAATATTTGGTTGAATCCTCAAACAAGGGCGATGCTTGGCTGCGTCGAATTTGGCAAAGCGATAAATGAGTTTTTCTTGCTACCGGTTTGTTCCTTGCATTTCTTCCCCGCCTACTACGGTTTGATCTACAAATTTGATTGGTTTATGAGTGAATTACATTCGTTTGGTTGGGTTGGTTGGTTTATTGTGTGCCGTATTGTTGGATTCAGAGAGTGATGAGTTAGATAGAGGTGCACTATACCGTAAAAATGTTTTTGAGAATGAAACCGATAATTTCGGAATTTATTAGGCCCAAAAAAGGAAGCATACACTGTTAAAAATATCGTGAAAAATTACCTCTGTTTTTAAAGGTTCTCTATTTTCTGACCAATGAGAACGCCAAGGGCGTTCATGTAGCATTCTCATTGGTCAGAAAATAGAGAGCCTTTATAAACAGAGGTAATTTTTCAGGATATTTTTAACAGTGTATGGAAGAAGGGCTGAATTTATTGGACAGTGAGAGGTTTTCAAATCAAGTCCCAAGTTGTTTGGGCCGACTTTAGTGTTGCATCACGGCACTTCGCATGTTTATTTTTGTTTGAACTCTGGGATTTGCGAAGTGAAGTGAATTTAATCTTTTGACGTGTTGTTTTTTATGAAGAATTCGGCGAAGCGGCAAGTGTGAATTTGAAATAGTGTGTGTAGTGTGTTGTTAATGAAAATTTAGGATATTTTAGGTGTTTTTGATAGATTATTTAGAGGTAAATTTGAATTTTGTCCTCTTGAGTGAGCAGTTTAAGGGTTTGTTTGTTTCTTTCTTGAGAAGATACATGTGACTTGTGTGCTTGACATCAAGTGCCTGCTTATATCGTCAATATACATCAGTTTAAGGGTTATTTTTGTATAAATACTGCTGCCTCATCAGAAGTGATCGGCGATAGCGATTATGACAAACCGAAGCCTTAAAAAAAGGGTAAATTTAAAAAATAAAAGTAAGTGAATTTTTATTGATTTTATTTGATAAGTGTGTGTCTTGCATTTTAGATATTACTGTAGAGGTAGTTTCGTGCATCGAGTGTTGTTTTTTTGTTTTTGATAATGTGTACAGGATACATACATAAGTTATTGATTGCTGTGTGAACGAATTTTGTACATTCTAGAGATTGCTGTACAGCGAGTTTCATGCATCCAGTGATGTTTTTTTTCGGTTAATGTACGCGAAGCGTACATACATAAGTTATTGACCGCTGCGTGAATGAGTTTCATGCATTCTAGAGATTGCTGTACAGCGAGTTTCATGCATCCAGTGATGTTTTTTTTCGGTTAATGTACGCGAAGCGTACATACATAAGTTATTGATCGCTGCGTGAATGAGTTTCATGCATTCTAGAGATTGCTGTACAGCGAGTTTCATGCATCCAGTGATGTTTTTTTTCGGTTAATGTACGCGAAGCGTACATACATAAGTTATTGACCGCTGCGTGAATGAGTTTCATGCATTCTAGAGATTGCTGTACAGCGAGTTTCATGCATCCAGTAATGTTTTTTTTCGGTTAATGTACGCGAAGCGTACATACATAAGTTACTGACCGCTGCGTGAATGAGTTTCATGCATTCTAGAGATTGCTGTACAGTGAGTTTCATGCATCCAGTGATGTTTTTTTTTCGGTTAATGTACGCGAAGCGTACATACATAAGTTGCTGACCGCTGCGTGAATGAATTTTACGTATTTAAAAAATTAGGAATTTAGAGATTTTGTCCAATTGTAATATTTGTGCTTTGTGGCAAAGAAGTTATTATTTACACAATTTGTATGAGAGTTTCTTTCACGACGTAAACGTTGTTTTTATTTCGTTTTGTTGCAATTTACAAAGTTTAAGGGGTATTTTTTGTTAGGAAAAAATTGACTGTTAAATTTGCGAATTCTTTGTAAAAATCGGGAGGAAAGAATAGTTAAAAATTTGTAAAAATGGAAAAACTTGGAAGAAAAAATAGCTAAAAATTTGTAAAAATAGAAAAATTTGGAGGAAAAAATAGCTAAAAATGGAAAAATCTGGAGGAAAAAATAGCTAAAAATTTGTAAAAATGGAAAAATCTAGGGGAAAAAATAGCTAAAAATTTGTAAAAATGGAAAAATCTGGAGGAAAAAATAGCTAAAAATTTGTAAAAATGGAAAAATCTGGAGGAAAAAATTTGTAAAAATGGAAAAATCTGGAGGAAAAAATAGCTAAAAATTTGTAAAAATGGAAAAATCTGGAGGAAAAAATAGCTAAAAATTTGTAAAAATGGAAAAATCTGGAGGAAAAAATAGCTAAAAATTTGTAAAAATGGAAAAATCTGGAGGAAAAAATAGCTAAAAATTTGTAAAAATGGAAAAATCTGGAGGAAAAAATTTGTAAAAATGGAAAAATCTGGAGGAAAAAATAGCTAAAAATTTGTAAAAATAGAAAAATCTGGAGGAAAAAATAGCTAAAAATTTGTAAAAATGGAAAAATCTGGAGGAAAAAATAGCTAAAAATTTGTAAAAATGGAAAAATCTGGAGGAAAAAATAGCTAAAAATTTGTAAAAATGGAAAAATCTGGAGGAAAAAAATAGCTAAAAATTTGTAAAAATGGAAAAATCTGGAGGAAAAAATAGCTAAAAATTTGTAAAAATGGAAAAATCTGGAGGAAAAAATAGCTAAAAATTTGTAAAAATGGAAAAATCTGGAGGAAAAAATACCTAAAAATTTGTAAAAATGGAAAAATCTGGAGGAAAAAAATAGCTAAAAATTTGTAAAAATGGAAAAATCTGGAGGAAAAAATAGCTAAAAATTTGTAAAAATGGAAAAATCTGGAGGAAAAAATAGCTAAAAATTTGTAAAAATGGAAAAATCTGGAGGAAAAAATACCTAAAAATTTGTAAAAATGGAAAAATCTGGAGGAAAAAAATAGCTAAAAATTTGTAAAAATGGAAAAATCTGGAGGAAAAAATAGCTAAAAATTTGTAAAAATGGAAAAATCTGGAGGAAAAAATAGCTAAAAATTTGTAAAAATGGAAAAATCTGGAGGAAAAAATTTGTAAAAATGGAAAAATCTGGAGGAAAAAATAGCTAAAAATTTGTAAAAATGGAAAAATCTGGAGGAAAAAATAGCTAAAAATTTGTAAAAATGGAAAAATCTGGAGGAAAAAATAGCTAAAAATTTGTAAAAATGGAAAAATCTGGAGGAAAAAATAGCTAAAAATTTGTAAAAATGGAAAAATCTGGAGGAAAAAAATAGCTAAAAATTTGTAAAAATGGAAAAATCTGGAGGAAAAAATAGCTAAAAATTTGTAAAAATGGAAAAATCTGGAGGAAAAAATAGCTAAAAATTTGTAAAAATGGAAAAATCTGGAGGAAAAAATACCTAAAAATTTGTAAAAATGGAAAAATCTGGAGGAAAAAAATAGCTAAAAATTTGTAAAAATGGAAAAATCTGGAGGAAAAAATAGCTAAAAATTTGTAAAAATGGAAAAATCTGGAGGAAAAAATTTGTAAAAATGGAAAAATCTGGAGGAAAAAATAGCTAAAAATTTGTAAAAATGGAAAAATCTGGAGGAAAAAATAGCTAAAAATTTGTAAAAATGGAAAAATCTGGAGGAAAAAAATAGCTAAAAATTTGTAAAAATGGAAAAATCTGGAGGAAAAAATAGCTAAAAATTTGTAAAAATGGAAAAATCTGGAGGAAAAAATAGCTAAAAATTTGTAAAAATGGAAAAATCTGGAGGAAAAAATACCTAAAAATTTGTAAAAATGGAAAAATCTGGAGGAAAAAAATAGCTAAAAATTTGTAAAAATGGAAAAATCTGGAGGAAAAAATAGCTAAAAATTTGTAAAAATGGAAAAATCTGGAGGAAAAAATTTGTAAAAATGGAAAAATCTGGAGGAAAAAATAGCTAAAAATTTGTAAAAATAGAAAAATCTGGAGGAAAAAATAGCTAAAAATTTGTAAAAATGGAAAAATCTGGAGGAAAAAATAGCTAAAAATTTGTAAAAATGGAAAAATCTGGAGGAAAAAATAGCTAAAAATTTGTAAAAATGGAAAAATCTGGAGGAAAAAAATAGCTAAAAATTTGTAAAAATGGAAAAATCTGGAGGAAAAAATAGCTAAAAATTTGTAAAAATGGAAAAATCTGGAGGAAAAAATAGCTAAAAATTTGTAAAAATGGAAAAATCTGGAGGAAAAAATAGCTAAAAATTTGTAAAAATGGAAAAATCTGGAGGAAAAAATACCTAAAAATTTGTAAAAATGGAAAAATCTGGAGGAAAAAAATAGCTAAAAATTTGTAAAAATGGAAAAATCTGGAGGAAAAAATAGCTAAAAATTTGTAAAAATGGAAAAATCTGGAGGAAAAAATAGCTAAAAATTTGTAAAAATGGAAAAATCTGGAGGAAAAAATTTGTAAAAATGGAAAAATCTGGAGGAAAAAATAGCTAAAAATTTGTAAAAATGGAAAAATCTGGAGGAAAAAATAGCTAAAAATTTGTAAAAATGGAAAAATCTGGAGGAAAAAATAGCTAAAAATTTGTAAAAATGGAAAAATCTGGAGGAAAAAATAGCTAAAAATTTGTAAAAATGGAAAAATCTGGAGGAAAAAAATAGCTAAAAATTTGTAAAAATGGAAAAATCTGGAGGAAAAAATAGCTAAAAATTTGTAAAAATGGAAAAATCTGGAGGAAAAAATAGCTAAAAATTTGTAAAAATGGAAAAATCTGGAGGAAAAAATACCTAAAAATTTGTAAAAATGGAAAAATCTGGAGGAAAAAAATAGCTAAAAATTTGTAAAAATGGAAAAATCTGGAGGAAAAAATAGCTAAAAATTTGTAAAAATGGAAAAATCTGGAGGAAAAAATAGCTAAAAATTTGTAAAAATGGAAAAATCTGGAGGAAAAAATTTGTAAAAATGGAAAAATCTGGAGGAAAAAATAGCTAAAAATTTGTAAAAATGGAAAAATCTGGAGGAAAAAATAGCTAAAAATTTGTAAAAATGGAAAAATCTGGAGGAAAAAATAGCTAAAAATTTGTAAAAATGGAAAAATCTGGAGGAAAAAATAGCTAAAAATTTGTAAAAATGGAAAAATCTGGAGGAAAAAAATAGCTAAAAATTTGTAAAAATGGAAAAATCTGGAGGAAAAAATAGCTAAAAATTTGTAAAAATGGAAAAATCTGGAGGAAAAAATAGCTAAAAATTTGTAAAAATGGAAAAATCTGGAGGAAAAAATAGCTAAAAATTTGTAAAAATGGAAAAATCTGGAGGAAAAAATAGCTAAAAATTTGTAAAAATGGAAAAATCCGGAGGAAAAAATAGCTAAAAATTTGTAAAAATGGAAAAATCTGGAGGAAAAAATAGCTAAAAATTTGTAAAAATGGAAAAATCCGGAGGAAAAAATAGTTAAAAATTGTAAAAATTAAAAAATCTGAATGAAAATATTGCTAAAAGTATGTAAAAATGGAGAAATCTCGCAAAAAAACTTTTCAAAACTTTGTAAATAGCAGTAAAACGAAATAAAATCAGTACTTACTTTGTGAAAGAAATTGGCCTAGGAATTGTGTAACTAGTGACTTGTCTGCCGAAAAGTACGTGTTCTGATTGGGTGGAATTTGGAGGTTGCCGTTTTTTAGGTTGGCGCGCGTCCGTGCTTGGCGCGCGTTAAAAAAATCGCCAAATCGGGGGTCGCCCTTGTTTGAGGATTTTGCCAAATATTTTTACCATTGTCTTTAATATGCCAACTATGAGGTATTAACTAAGCACGTAACATAAAAAAAGCAAAAATAAATAAGCGTTACTGTAATTATTATTTCCGTCGCTATTGTTGGTGCAGTGAATGTGACCTGGCCCAGATAATAAGTAACAATATTTTCTCTAGTCAGGGTTAAATGCCCGGGTTTTTTCAGAAAAAACCCAACCCACTGGGTTTTTTAAGTTAAAAGAGGTGGTTCAGAATGTTTGAAAAAAATTTACTTACTACTAAATACAATTTAAAGTAACTAATTGATTACAAAAATATATAAATCAATGACAATAATCTATAGGTGCAGATTCACGGTCGCCAGTCGCCACGTGGCGACTTAAGTTTTTGCTTTGGCGACTAACTTTCTATGTCTAAGTCGCCAGGTGTTTTACATGGATACCCCCTTTTCGCCGAAAGGCAGATTTCCACTTTAGTTTTTAACATGAATTCGGGGATTGTCCTCCATAATTCAGCGATATTTAGCTCTTTTTTCTATTGTCCATAATTAAAAAATATGATTGAACATGGATGCCACATTTCCACTGATTCGCAACTTTCTCGTTTTCTTCTTTTAAAAAAACTTCAATGTCCACATAATCAGAAAAAAAAATCATGTTGATATGCGTCGCGAATGAACTCTGCGATGATCGTATATTACAATTAGCCAGCGACACAGTAAAATTCGTGCCGAGAATAGAATAATTTTGGGCCTACTCATTAAATCTACAGCTCTGGGATTTTTCAGATATGTTCTTACATGTAGACATAGATACTGGCATGCGATTCTACCACGAATTAGCAAAATTCGAATTATTATTATTATTATTATTTTAATTTTCGTAAATCAATTCGCCAATCAGTAATGAAAAGAAATCTGAAATTTCGTGAATCTGTCGCGAAATTCGTGAAATCGGTCACTGAAAAATTTTGTAAATTTCGTCAATCGCTCTCCAAATAAAACCAAGAATTTCATCAATCGCTGATGAAATAAAAAAGCGAATTTCTTAAATCGGTCGCAATTCCTCTCTCAATTTGTCTTGGAGGGAAAAAAAATGCAAGCGAATTTCGAGAAGCAAAAAAAAAAAAAAAAAAAAAAAAAAAAAAAAAAATGCAAATTTCATCAATCGGTCGCGAAAAAACCGCGAAGTTCATAAATCGATTGCAGAAAAAAAAAGTGAATTTCGTCAAGGGCTTGTGATAATAAAACATGAAAATTGGCGATCGGTCACAAAAATTGTAATTTTTTTGTCTCCATATGGATTTTAAAAATTCTTTAATTAATAAATGCTTAAAAAAATCCCCTTGCAATGAAAGTTGCAATGAGGCTTATGGTATTCGATTTTTCTCCATCATCCTTGAAAATGGCAGAAATTGTTAAATGTTTTTTATTAAAATCTAAAACCTTTTTAGGTTTTATTTCCAGTATTTATTTTCTTTTGAAAATAAATCTTTTCCATATTTATTTTTTTATATATTTATTTTTAATTTTGTTTTTTATGGACATATTTTCTTATGAAAATTCCTACGTTGAACATTTATTTTCAGCTATAAAAAATCCTTTTTTTTTTTTTTTTTTTTTTTTTTTTGGGGGGGGGGGGAGAGGGGGGGGGGTTATCTATAGATAAAAAACTTTAGAGAATCGTTTATTCACAGATTATTCAGGCCTTACATTGCAAACATTTATTCCTAGAAACTGCATACAATTATGGTGAGAATATTCAATATCCCATTGTCCAAATTTAATGGAGGAAAAAAAAAATGTTTTTATGTGTTTGTTTCACAATGTGGCCACTGGATTTTTTGGGTTTAGGAGCCACTGGCTCCTTCCAGATTTTGGGAATCTGCAGCTATACAATAATCAAAATTATGCTTTGCTTTTAGATAAATTGATTATTAGTAATAGTTTTAACAATAGAATTATCATTAAAGTACTATACTAATACTAGTGATGAATTAGAACGTTTAAACTAATATTTTGTTATGGATACAGTATCTTTATATTCATTTTAATTGAAGTGATTGCCTATATATAATAAATATTTTCTCTAGAAAAAATTCATTCTGAAACATATTGATTGATGGATTGCAAGGTTTTTTTTTTTTTTTTTTTTTTTTTTTTTTTTGAGTAGTTTGCATTGCAAAATGTGTTGCTATATTCTTTCTTAGGTACAGTAAGTAAAAAGTAACATTTCCTCAGCCCGAGGTAAACAGGAAATTTCGGTTTTCCCTTAGTTTGTGTTGTTATTGAATTAAGATGGGTGGTAGTTTATATTTAGTTAAGCAAAATTTTTTGCAATTGAAACGGGATATAACAAAATTTGCAGAACTGGAAAAAATATATTTGCTGTAAAGTAAGTATTTTTTTTATTATAACTAATTAATAGAATAAACCAAATAATTCTACTTGTCTACATCATTAAATTAGAATTCTCAGCATATGTGTTATGAGTTTCAACTGTGGGATTATATATATCAAAGCATTTTTTTCAATGGGAAAAAAAAAAATTAGTTTTTGTGTTTGTGATAGTTACACATACACTTATAGAAAATTAAGTTACAATTATTTGTTTTAAAAATTGTCATTGGAAGAATTAAGACATTTTTTTTTTCGCTTGGGGTGGGGGGAACTTTACGACTGGTGTAGTGACGTTAAGAAATATATTACCTATGTAATTTAAAGTTTTAATTTTGAAAAAACCCAGTTGGGTTTTTTCAAGTGGTTTTTTTTTTTTCAGAAAAACCCACCCAGGTTTTTTAGATTGGGCTAAATCATAACAACCCTGTCTCTAGTTGATAATCAATTTCTTAAAGTATCTTTTTTTTTTTTCAGTGAAAACTTAAAACAATATAAATTTTTCAACTTTTATTGACTATATGATACTTTGTAGATACAAAACTTTTGACTCTGTCAGTGACTTTTTTAGAATTCCCCCCCCTCCCCCTCCCCCCAATTCTGTTTCAACACAGAAATTTTATTCAATGATTTAAGTCAAATATTTACAGCGATCTAGCGACATTTTATAAAATAAAATTTCTGGGTCGAAACATGATTAGTACATTTGATCTGCGTATTATACGCCGGAAAATAATGAAAATCTGAAAAAGTTTATAATCAGCAGTACTATTTTGAAAATATCGGACAGATATAAAAAAAAAAAATAATAATAATAACCGGATATCTAAATATCAAAATATCGGATATTTTTTATATTTTCGAAAATATATTTACGAACTCTGGGAGCTCTAATATTCTGCAATACTATAACAACCGTACTTATAAAAGAACATTTAATTACATGCACATTTATAAGGAATATGATATTTGTCAGCTTATGTGCTTGCAAGCCAAGCAATATGGAAGCTTCCACGATTCACCACGAGGTACTAATAAACATTTGAAATATAATGAAAATTCTCTAACAGATATGCTAAAGAGTTTTAATTTAGTTTGACAAATATCATACCTTTCATTATTTTAAAAAACGATGAATTTAAACTTACCTTATCAGTTTTAAAATATCAGATGTCGGCAATATGAGCAGAGCACAAAAATTTCGCGCCTTCCGGCTTCCGCGTCGATGTAAACAAAACTAGCTGTTGCCAACTCATATTTCTTCCCCAGTCTAATATATGCTCGTGACGTCACCCCTATAAGGAAGTAGCTCTAGTCTAGCGCATATAACCATTTATTTGTAAGCATTATTTGCAGAATTTGAATAGAAATTTTCTGAAAATTAACATTTGAAATCGTGAAATAAAAACATATTTAAGTAATTTCGCTAATTTATATCGACATCAGTTATAATCTAATTTATTTTTTAACGTTATATATATTTATAATAAATAAGATAATTAACACAAAATCATTCTGATATTGTGTATGTTCCTTATATTTTTCAGATCTATTGTACATATTTTTATAATTAGTACTGATAGAATTAAAAAAAATAGTGAATTCTTCAAAAGCTTAATGCTTTTGAAATCAATTGATGCGATTTTCAATATTTTCTCAATATGATACTTTTATAGGCTCGAACACTGGGGTTCAACGTTCAACCGCCCCCACGCACACTCATATCCGAGATTTACTTTTATATTTCTCGAAAGTTTTTGAATTATATTAAATTCATTGTATTAAAATTATTTTAGTATTGTGAATAGAATTAATAACACTGTATTCACATGATGAATATACTATGTTAACCATCCGACCACTGAATAAAATATCCAAGAATTATTATTTTAGTCTGTAGAGTTGTGCAAGGTGACGTGACGAACAAGTTTTTGCTGCTGCTGTAGGACAGATATCGGTACTTTTATCGATGTTTTTTCTACTTGTGTGTCCTACAGCTTTTTCAACGTTTACTTTTATCAATGTTATTTCTACTTCTGTGCCCTACAGCTTTTTCAACGTTTACTCTTATCAATTTTTTTTCTACTTCTGTGTCCTACAGCTTTTTCATCGTTTTACGGTAAAAGTCACGTGATGTGAACTGGTCTATTGGACACATATAATATAGAATTATCAAAATACAACTGAATTATTGATTTATAAAGAGATATAATAATACAGCATATGCTATACAAAAAAATTGTTAATGGTTAGGCACTTATTTTTATTACTTTCAATTACTGTGTAGGGTAATTTAAAATAACGTCACAAATCGACTATTGGAGGTCCAATAACCTTTAGAAGGTAGTTGTGATTGGTAGCTGAGAGGATTTTGGACGCGACTGGAGGTCAACCGGGCAGTTTTGATTGACGGATGAAACGGTAATCAGCAGATTGCAACTTCACTATACTTGACGAAAATGGACAAAAATCGCTTTCGGGTGCAATGGACCCATCTTGATAGCCGGAAGGTTAAAATTAAAAATTGAGCCCCCCCCCCCCCCGCTGGGTTTTAAAAAAAACCCGGGTGTTTTACAACCCTGGCCATAAATCTCATAGGTAATTACATATTTCTGTACTACTAATAGGTTGTGCTACATTATGAGAAAAATATCTTTAAAATTCATAACAAAAGTACTATCTGCATAATAGGTTTATATTGGGTGATCTATCTTTTCCAAATATCATTGTCGTTGCGCTTCGCTGCGCATTGAATCATCTGAAGTAGAATAGCAAAATACCCGATAATTTTGAAACAATGAAAAAAAATGGAAAATTTAGGAAAAAAACTGGGAAAATTGGGAACTTTTCGAGGAATAAACAAATTTAAGAAATTTTCAAGAAGAAAGAGCTGTTTACATAATATAAAAAAGTTTTCAGTTTTTATACATGATTTATACAATTGAATTGTTGTATTATTTATATTCTACGTTTGAGAACTAGTATCGAAATACTGACTTTTTATATAGAATGTAAGCTGAAAAAAAGTAATTGTAAAGTCATTTTTGTAATATCAATTTTCCTGTTGTCAAATAATTTATTTTCTACTATAATATCTTTCATAATATTATTTCATGTTATTATATGAAGATTACTAAACCACTAAGTATCTTTGTTCTGAACGTTAAGTGTTTGTAATTTACATATACAAAATGATGACTAGTATAGCTTATTTAATTCAACTTCAATGTTTTACGTGGAAATATTTAAAGTTTGTAAATTTTTGTGATTTTTGTATGTTTATTGATATTAATCAACTTATCGATTGATAATTTGTACGATAACAGTATAAACGTATGTTAATGAAAATGCTTTAAAATATTGACGTTGGAATATTCCTAGTTTTCGGGAATATTTAAAATTCTCGATTTTACTTTAAATTCCCTGTGGAAATAACAAGTTTTTATGCCGAATTTTTTTTTCAAAAGGCTAACAGTGCTAATCTCAAATCATAGTTCTCAAACAGTAGGATTTGTCTTATATGGTGTTAATTCAGACACTTTTCTCCAGGAAAGATTTTGGAAATCCAGGAAGGGGACATTATAAGGTTCTTGGGGAGGTCGGTTTTGTACTTATAGAATTCAACATAAAAATTATACATAAAAATATCAATAGTCCATGGCATATTATTAGCATACAAACCAATCGATGCTCCGTATCAAATGTCCTACCTAAATTCATCCCAAATTCCATTGGTCAGTAACATTAACTTACATGTTTCTATATCAGAATGGTGATATACAGATTATAAAATGTGATTGGTTGAGACGATTTTGGACAAAAATGAATAGCGTGAAATGGCGAGACTGCCATTATTACCAAATTAATGTTTTAAAACTTAATTCACATTTAATCGAACACGTCCAGGCGATTATCGCCATGTTTTGGAATCTAGGTTTGCTATAGTTTGGACAAAACCAAGGCAACACTAGATACCGGGCTTGCTCATTCACTCTCAAAACGTCACAAATGGTGGCTGACCGCGACCAGCGATTGGTCCAAAGCAACGCGCCCATCGTTTTGTGCCAATCGCTGTATGTCTTTCCTCCTAGTCAGCCACCTTTTGTGACGTCATCATAATGAATGAGCAAGCCCGGTATGTAGTGTAGCCCTGACAAAATCGTCTGTTGAGCCACGACCTACGTTACACACGACCGGTGCATGACGTTTGAAACGTCACATGGAGTGGATCATTTTTGTACGGCGATTGGTGCAAAAGGGTGGGCGCGCCGCTTTTCATCAATCGTTGTGTAAAAATGATCCACTTCATGTGACGTTTTAAACGTCATGCACCGGTCATGTATAACGTAGGTCGCGCTACTACAGAATACTTAAGTGATGACATAGTGGCAAAAAAAAATTATTGGTCGAGAGAGGTTAAACAAAAAGGAATTTCAAGCATCATAGCGAGACTGCCATTATCGTCAAGCTAATGCTTTTAGACTTCTGTCTATTTTCCAACCAAATCCATACTCATCTAAGCAGCTATTGACAAGTTCTGGGATCTTGATTCTCCTAGATTGGACAAAAACTTCAATTAGAGCTCGCATTCTGTCAGGGCTACACTAGATACTTGGCTGGCTCATTCATTATCATGACGTCACAAATGATGGCTGGCCGCGACCAGCGATTGGTACAAAGCGACGCGCCCATCATTTGTGCCAATCGCTGTATGTCTTTCGTTTTGTTGTTTCGCTTTGTACCATTCGCTGGTCGTGGCCAGCCACCATTTGTGACGTCATGATAATGAATGAGCCAGCACGGTATCTAGTGTAGCCCTGATTCTGTGCGTATGTTACCACTCTCTTAAAGAGGCACTCAACAGGATTCAACAACTCTGTTCTGTGACATTTTAAATTTTAGTCTTCGACAATGGCAGAAACCGCGACCTACGTCAAGGCAACACTAGATACCGGGCTTGCTCATTCACTCTCAAAACGTCACAAATGGTGGCTGACCGCGACCAGCGATTGGTCCAAAGCAACGCGCCCATCGTTTTGTGCCAATCGCTGTATGTCTTTCCTCCTGGTCAGCCACCTTTTGTGACGTCATCATAATGAATGAGCAAGCCCGGTATGTAGTGTAGCCCTGCCTACGTTATACATGGCCAGTTCATGACGTTCAAAACGTCATTTTTTTTCACGGCCATTGGTACAAAGAGTCGCACCCATCGTTTTGTGCCAATCACCGTGTAAAGATTATCCACTCCGTGTGACGTTTTAAAAGTGATGAACCTCCCGTGTATAACGTATGTCACGATACTACTCTATAAGAAAAGGACATGTTCACAAACAAACAGTTCCATCAACCAATCTTGTCAATAGCTGCTTAGATGAGTATGGATTTGGTTGGAAAATAGACAGAAGTCTAAAAGCATTAGCTTGACGATAATGGCAGTCTCGCTATGATGCTTGAAATTCCTTTTTGTTTAACCTCTCTCGACCAATAATTTTTTTTTGCCACTATGTCATCACTTAAGTATTCTGTAGTAGCGCGACCTACGTTATACACGACCGGTGCATGACGTTTAAAACGTCACATGAAGTGGATCATTTTTACACAACGATTGATGAAAAGCGGCGCGCCCACCCTTTTGCACCAATCGCCGTACAAAAATGATCCACTCCATGTGACGTTTCAAACGTCATGCACCGGTCGTGTGTAACGTAGGTCGTGGCTCAACAGACGATTTTGTCAGGGCTACACTACATACCGGGCTTGCTCATTCATTATGATGACGTCACAAAAGGTGGCTGACTAGGAGGAAAGACATACAGCGATTGGCACAAAACGATGGGCGCGTTGCTTTGGACCAATCGCTGGTCGCGGTCAGCCACCATTTGTGACGTTTTGAGAGTGAATGAGCAAGCCCGGTTTTGTCCAAACTATAGCAAACCTAGATTCCAAAACATGGCGATAATCGCCATGTTTTGGAATTCGCCATTTTGGAATCGCCATTTTGGGAGGGAAATATTAATAATTCCCGGGCGTTTTCATAAAGTTTTAGACATGGAATTTTTTAATTTCTAAACAATTTTTTTTTTTTTTTTTTTTTTTTTTTTTTTTACGAATGTAAACAAAATCAGTAACACAAATACAGAAAAATAGCACAGTTTACATGAAAATTGACGACTTACATGGTTAAGCTGCAGAAATAATTAAGTAAGATAAATTAAAATATCATAAGTAATTTGATAGTTTAATCTTGGATAAGCAAAAAGTGCGAGAAGCAGATGACAGATTCATCTTGCCTGACATGAATATAAACATCACCCCTGTTCTCTGATTCAGACAATGTAAAAAAAAAAGAAAACGAACAAAACTAATAGAAATCAATGCAAAAAATAGACTAACTCAGAAGAAAATTAATATTGAGTATGCCTGAATAGTAAATATGCCAGCTAACAGAAATTAAACAATTTTAATTTTTAAAGAAACATTCAAATCTTTACCAATTCACAGCTGCCATTGTTGTAAAGCAAATGAGTTTTAATAAATCATAAAAACCTAGAGCGCAAAATCCCAAGTTTTGTGAATTCAAACCTATTTTAAACTTTTCGGAACAATGCTTGAAATTTCTTACAAATAAAAAAATTAAATTGAAAATGACTAGTTTTGTTTACTTTCAAAACTCCTTCAAAATTTACAATATTCCCCAAAATTCCGGGTTTTTTCTAAAAAATTCCCTGATTTATTCCCGTCCCTCAAAAACTGCGGGGTTTTTGCAACTCTATGTGTGCAGTAGGAGTCATGAAGAACAAACAGGTTTTTCTTGCTAACCAACCGTAATTGAGACAACAGTGACGTCAGCTGCCCTTTCTTTAAAAGAAAAGAGCAGCTGACGTCACTGTTGGTTAAATTACTGTTGGAAGGCAAGAAAAACCTGTTTGTTCTTTATGACTCCTACTAGGGCTACACAGATACCAGACTGGTTCATTCATTATCATGACGTTACAAATGGTGGCTGGTCGCGACCAGCGATTGGGACAAAACGAAAGACATACAGCGATTGGCACAGAACGATGGGCGCGTCGCTTTGTACCAATCGCTGGTCGCGGCCAGCCACCATTTGTGACGTCATGATAATGAATGAGCCAGCCCGGTATCTAGTGTAGCCCTGCTCCTACAGTACACATAAGATGTGGTGATTTGATTGGTCTACGTTAAACGGTCTACGATATGATTGGCTTGCGTCGCCATGATGATTCCTGCAATGATCGCTACGACAAAAATGTACTGATAGATTGGTTGATGGAAGTGGTTGTTTGTAAATATGTCCTTTCCTTATTGAAGACTTAAGCAGGTATACAGATAGAATATTTTACTATTTTTTAAACAAGATTAACCACCAGGAATCTGTATTCTGCAAAATTTTCTTAAAATGCGAAATTTTTGCATAAATACAAGCTTTTGATTGGTTAATCTCGCTTCTGAAATACAGCAAAGTCTCTCAGGATCAATAAATTCCGAAAATGCGCAAAACTGCCCCATAGATAAGAAAGCCGTAAAACGCGTCAAGAAAACGTCATACCAAGTAGGCAAAAAAAAAAAAAAAAAAAAAAAAAAAAATCGAATAACTTGCATGTTTCGATTTCGATGGCTCGTGGAATTATTAACTATAAGGAAAGGGCTAGGCTAACGAAAAAGAAAGGCTACCGCGGTACTTTACGCGTATATTTTTTTACAGACCGCGGGAGTCACGTGATGCTCGAATCCACCAATGCAGGTGTACGAAAAGAACATCACGTCACTCTAGCGGTCTGTAAAAAAAGATAAGTGGAATGCACCGCGGTAGCCCGCGACCTACGTTATACACGGCCGGTGCATGACGTTTAAAACGTCACATGGAATGGATCATTTTTACACCACGATTGGTGCAAAGCGGCGCGCCCCTCGTTTTGCACCAATCACCGTGTAAAAATGGTCCACTCCATGTGACGTTTTAAACGTCATGCACCGGCCGTGTATAACGTAGGTCGCGGGTAGCCTGTCTTTTTCGGTAGCCTCGGGAAAGGGCATCTGACGTCGCTGTTGGTTCAATCGAGGCTAACGAAAAAGAAAGGCTTCCGCGGTGCTTTACGCATATCTTTTTTTACCGACCGCCGGAGTCACGTGATGCTGGAATGCACCAATGCAGGTGTACGAAAAGAGCATCACGTCACTCTAGCGGTCTGTAAAAAAACATAAGTGGAATGCACCGCGGTAGCCTGTCTTTTTCGTTAGCCTCGTGGTTCAATTACGGTTGGTTAGCAAGAAAAACCTGTTTGTTCTTTATTACTCCTACTATGCACATGAAATGGGGAAATTTGATTGGTCTACGTGAAATTGGTCTATAATATGATTGGCCTACGTCGCCATGAGATTCCTGCAGTGATAGTTACGACAAAAATGTAGTGGTAGATTGGTTGATGGAACTGTTTGTTTGTAAACATGCCCTTTCCTTATTAGTCGTAAACAATAATTATTAATTCTATGAGCCAATGAAATCGAAACATGCAAGTTTTTTGAATTTTTTTCTTTGTTTTGCCTGCTTGGTATGACGTTTTCGTGACGCGTGTCACGGCTTTCTTATCTAGGGGGCGTTGATGTAGGGTAGTTGACGTCAGAAATCATCGGTTTGAGGTCAAATAAACGTTGGAGAATAGTTGTGATTGGTAGCTGAGAGAACTGCGGGCTGCTTATGTATACATATATTTTGAAACTTTCACCAAGATTGGTGGGGGAGGCAATAAATAAAAAAATAAAAAAATACTTATAAATAATTGAATGGGGGTGAAATAAGACTATTTAGTACTGTACTCATCCAATATTGGATATGACAGGGCTTTTAACCGATTCCAGACGCTGCGAATGAGCCCCACTCAACAGATCGAGAGGGGCCGGAGCAAGTCCGGACCCCAAGCTAGGCCCGTCGCTTCATAGGCGAACAAAGTAGAAACTTATATAAGGTAACTTATAAAATTTCATTATACGGCTTTTACGGAGTAAGGAAGGGTCAGAGTTAAGGGGGGTAACAGAAAAATATAAGAACGAGATTTGGCCCCAAAAACACAATTTTTGCATTTGGCTAAGGAAAGTTTTAAATGCTTTATTTCTTCCAAATAGGAAAGCTTTTTGAAGGCGAGGTAGGGCGGACGCGTGCAGTTGAAAAAAAAAATAATCTATAGATTGTTTTCAACTCTCTAAATGGATAGCTCATATATACATATGTGTGTGTATGTGTGTACTAGATAGTACTTGTCAAGGTTTGATGGTAAACAACTATATAGTTCCATTTGAAATATATTTGAATTTTTAATTAGTTGCTTTTTAATTAATTAAGCATTGAAAACGTTATGAATTGCTATAGTGTCTAAGCAATTCCTAAAAATATAAGGCGATAGATGGCGCTGTCAGTCGAACCTACTCAATAAATGAAGTGAAAGAATTTAAAGAATTTTAAGCTTGTAATTTCTAACCTATTAGGGTTACTTTTTATCAGTAGTTTAACTAATAATATTAATTGAATAGACAGGGCAGTTGTTTGTACATACTACAAACCTCAATTTTTTTTTTTAAATATCAATCTTTAGTATTTAATTTTTTTAAATTACGTGGCCTTTAAAATTTTCCCCTAATTTTATTTTTATTAGTCTCGCTCTAAAACCCCGAACTTAAAATTTGCTGCATCCAGCTATACATATTTTTAATTGCTTGAATTTAATTTTATATTTTCATACATTATTAAGATAGTTTCTTTTATAATTCTTAGATGAATATTTTCCTTCTTTCTATTTTCTTTCCTCTTCTTTTTCCTTTTTTTAAAGGGAAAAAAATCAAATATTTCTCTTTACATTCTTGATAACGGTCATACAAAATATAACTAAAATTGTAGAAGACCATTTCAGATAGACCATTTCAATTTATTTAATCGATAATCACATGCAAAATTTTAAAATTTAAATATTTTTAATACAAAATTAGATATTTGTAAAAATATTCTTGGATGTTCTATTTTACTTAATTATTAAGCATTCGAATAATAATAAAAAAGTACAGATCATATAACTTCTCCCCCTGAAATAAAATATGACTAATTATAACAAAAGATATTCCAGAAATTATTCTATCAGCAGCAGGAATAGAACTCATCTTCTATGTAGATAACCAGTTCGTAAACCGACGCTTTAAACGACTGGGCTATCGTGACCTCGGTCTGTTAATCTCGAAAACTGAACGGGTTCTATATTTGATTTTACTCATACGCAGTTTTGTTCATTTTTGCGCTGAATAATTCGTACTTAAATTTTTAAACTTGTGCTTTAATATATACTAGATAGTACCCGTCAAGATTTGACGGTAAACAACTTAAAAATTGCATTAGTAATATGTTTTAATTTTTAATTAGTTGATTTAACTTAATAAAGTATCGAAAACTTGTGTAAGCGATTCCTATAGATATAAAGCGATAAATGGTGCTGTCAGTCCAAACTACTCAACTAATGAAGTGAAAAGAGTTTAAGCTTGTAATTTATAACCTACTAGCAAGCTACGCCCGCTACGCTGGTCAATTTCTCTTCACGCACCTTTAATAAAGTTAAATGTTGACTGTGAATTTAACATTGTATTTTAAAACCCTATGGATCTTTACTTGGAATGTGCTTCTGCATTTCTGAAAACGATACGAATGCTATTGCGTTATTACATTTTTAATGTGCCAGACAAATTTGGGCTGTTAAGGACAAATTAGGCCTATTCCCTGTATACTTTATTATGGAATAGGTCAGCATTTAAAAAATGAATAGTTGTGTTAAATTATGGTGGTGTATATGGGGTTTAGATTATGGTGCCTATAAGCAAAAATCATTTCCGTTGGATTCAAATTGGATTTGAATGAAGTTACAATTTACAATACTTCAAATAAAATGAAATTGATATGCCTCACTGAGGTGGACAAAAATATGGTACTCGTCGAGAATTAAATAAAAATCATGCACTCGCGACATCATAATTCACTTTCTGGAGGCACGGCAGTGCCTCCGCCAAGTCGAGAGAGGACAGCCGTAAGCATACTTTTCTGGAAGCAACTCAGGGCACTTTTGACCCCCCCCATATCTCCGCGCTGGAGTATCCCAAAAATTTTAAACTTCAATTATAGAGAGTATTTAGCCCACAGGACCAAAATTTAAAATTACAACTTTCTGTCTTTTCTAGTTCAGGCGATATATGAACTCAAACATTCGATTTTTTGTCACTTCTTACTCACTCGTTCACGCGTCATCAAAAAGATTGGGTAGATCCCGTAGCCCCAGAAACTTGACATTTGGAAAAAAGGTAGTGTTTAGGATACAAAGAAAGGAAAAATTATAAAATCCAGAAAATTCGAAAAAAAAAACATTCGAAAATTCAACTAATTCCATCAAAATTGAAAATTGAAAATAATACGATCTTGTAGTCTTGGAAACTTAAGATTTGGTGTGAAGGTAGTGTTTAACATCCAGAAAAAGAAAACATCAAAAACACCAAAAAAATCGAAAGCAAAATTGAAAAAATCGAAGAAATTGAAAAAACCCCGAAAATTTGAAGACAATCCGATTTTGTTGCGCTAGAAAATTCAAATTAGGAATAAAGGTAGTATTTAGGATACAGAAAAAGGAAAATTAAAAAAATCCAGAAAATTCGAAAAAAAAATAAAAAAATTCGAAAAAAATTGAAAAAATGAAAATAATTTGATACGATAACGCTCGTATTTATAAATTAATTTGGATGAAACTAATTGTGTGTATTAAGCTCACCAATGCCTCGACCGAGTTCGTTGGCCAGCTTGGTCCGCCATCTTGTTCAAGATGGCGGCCACGAAAAATTTTAAAACTAAAATAAATATACAAAAAAGTTAAAAAATCAAGTTTATTTTTTAATTAGGTGTTAGGACTTGATACAAGGATTCCAGAGCATTTTTTGTTTTACCTCTATCTTAAAAATTGGCTGAGATAGAGCAGTTTGAAATTCTAGGGTGGCTGACATTTTGAAACAAAACAGCACATTACAAAAAACCAACGATAAATTTATGGTCAATAATGGTCAAGCAGGTGCAATCCCGAATGAATACTCCGTGTTATTATAACTGTAACTTTGACTTCGAAATTTTGATACGTTGCATTTTCTATTTGTTGATATTTTTGAACTATGATTTACGCTAAGTGAAATGTTGTTGTTGAAGAGGGATTTTCCATGTAAATCCGAAACGTCCAATTTTAATATGTTTTTAATGTTTTATGAAAGTGTATTGTAATGTCTGTAATTTTAATGATTTTAATATAAATTTATAAGTTTTAGTGAACGTGATTTCTCGCAAATTATTTTCTTTCATTGTTGTAATCATTTTCCCAATCATACGCATAAAACTATATATTCATATCCATTAGCACCAAATTCTCGCCAAACTTGGCGACAATTGGCGAAATCTCGCCAAATTTGGCGACAAAAATAAGTCTTCATAAATGAAGCCAACTTGGCTATAGCTCAATAATTTGGCGAATTTCTTATTCAAATTCAATGTAAACGAATCTTTTGTAAACGGTTTCTTTGCATTTTAACTTGCTGTTTTCGAGTAACATTAGCTAAAATTTTAAAACGAAGATATAGGAAAGCTACCTTTTCCTGCCGGTACAGGCCGGAGGACTTTTTTATGAGTTGTCGGATGCAATCTATGTTTTGCATTAAATAAAGTAAAACATTGAAAAACAAATCCCACAGGATGGGGATAGTTTGTTTTAGATCTGGAGGCACGGCAGTGCCTCCGCCAAGTCGAAAGAGGACAGCCGTAAGCATACTTTTGTGGAAGCAACTCAGGGCACTTTTGATCCCCTCATATCTCCGCGCTGGAGTATCCCAAAAATTTGAAACTTCGTTTTTCTAGAGTATTTGGCACATAGGACCGACCAAAATTTAAAATTAAAACTTTCTATCTACTCTAGTTCAGACGATATATGAACTCAAACATTCGATTTTTTGTTACTCACTCACTCACTCGTTTACGCGTCATCAAAAAGATTAGGTAGATCCCGTAGCCCTAGAAACTTATTTAATTTATTTAACATTTGGAAAAAAGGTAGTGTCTAGGATACAAAGAAAGGAAAAATTATAAAATCCGGAAAATTCGAAAATTCAACAAATTCCATCAAAATTGAAAATTGAAAATAATACGATCTTGTAGTCTTAGGAACTTAAGATTCGGTGTGAAGGTAGTGTTTATCATACAGAAAAAGAAAACATCAAAAACACCAAAAAAATCGAAAGCAAAATTTAAAAAATCGAAAATCGAAAAAAATCGAAAAATTTCAAATAATCCGATTTTGTTGCGCTAGAAACTTGGAATTCGGAATAAAGGTAGTATTTAGGATGCAAAATAAGGAAAAATTAAAAATTCCGGAAAATTCAAAAAAAAAATTCAAAAATTCGAAAAATTCGAAAAAAATTGAAAAAATTAAAATAATTTGATCTTTTAGCCTTAGAAACTTAAAATTCGCAGTAAAGATAGTGTTTAGGATTCAGAATAAGTTAAAATAAAAAACCAAATAAAATTCGAAAATAAAACAAAAAAATCGAAAAAATCGGAAAAATCGAAAAATCGGAAAAATCGAAAAATAAGGAAAATTTGAAAATAATTCGATTTCATAGCGCTAGAAACTTGAAATTTGGAATAAAGGTAATATTTAAGATACTAAATAAGGAAAAATTCAAAAATATGGATAATTCAAAAATACCCATAAATTAGTGCAGACGATATATGAACTCAAAGTTTCGATTTTTTGTCACTCACACACTCACTCACTCTCGCGTCATCAAAAAGATTGGGTATATCCCACAGCCACAGAAACTGATAATTTGGAATAAAGCTAGCATTTCGGATACAAAGAAAGAAAAAAATATAAAATCCGGAAAATTAAAAAAAAAAAAAACATTCGAAAATTAAAAAAAATCGAACAAAATTGAAATTTGAAAATAACACGATCTTGTAGTCTTAAAATTGGTGTGAAGGTAGTGTTTAGAATTCAGAAAAAGAAAACATCAAAAACACACAAAAAAATTGAAAATAAAATCGAAAAATCGAAAAAAATCGAAAAATTTCAAATAATCCAATTTTGTTGCGCTAGAAACTTGGAATTCGAAATAAAGGTAGTATTTAGGATGCAAAATAAGGAAAAATTAAAAAATCCAGAAAACTCGAAAAAAAATCAAAAATTCGAAAAATTCGAAAAAATTTGAAAAAAAATTAAATAATTTGATCTTTTGACCTTAGAAACTTAAAATTCGCGGTAAAGATAGTGTTTAGGATTCAGAATAAGTTAAAATAAAAACGCAATAAAATTCGAAAATAAAATAAAAAAATCGAAAAAGATCGGAAATTTTAAAATAATTCGATTTTGTAGCTCTAGAAACTTAAAATTTGTAATAAAGGATACAAAATAAGAAAAAAATATAAAATCCAGAAAATTATAAAAAAAAAAAAAAAAATGCGAAAAAATCAAAAATTGAAAATATTTTTATCTTGTAGTCTTAGAAACTTAAAACTTGGTGTAAAGGTAGTATTTACTATTCAATAAAAGGAACAATTAAAAAATTCGAAAATAAAATCGAAAAATCGAAATATGTTTAAGAAATCGAAAATTCGAAAACAATTTGATTTTGTACTGCTAGAAACATTAGTTATAAGATAATTGTCCTATTAGCTAGTACAACGCCCCTAATTGTTTTATGTTATTTCCCCCGGATTATGGTTTTCTTTTCTTTCGTTTACGAATTTCGTTATAGAAAAGTTCCGCTATAGACTGGCTACGATATAGGCGATTTCTTTATAGACAGGTTTGTTTTCTTTCACATGTTGTACTCTATTTACTTTACATATGAAATATGGATTGTTAAATGATGTTAGCCCCACAAAAATTTTCACAGCTCCCCCTACCCTCCCGACATTACTGGCTGATTATGGCTTGATAGTCCTTTCTAAATAACATCATGGTGACTCTAAGATTCACTTGATTTATCTCTAAATTGAACCTAAATGATCCTAAGAAGACGGATCAAATAATTACTATATTGGCATGACAATCAGGTAACTTAGAATTAAAATCGAAAAATCAATAAATTCATAAAAGGTCGAAAATTTGAAAATAATTCGATTTTGTAGTCCTAGAAGATTGACATTTCGCAGAAAGGCAGGGTTTTGTACACAAAGTAAGGAAAAATTAAAAAATCCGTAAATAATAAAAAAAAAGTCTAAAAGAAAACGAAAAAAGGAATATAGTTTGATTTATTGGAAATTTCCGGAAATTTAAATTTTGGCTATCTTTTTATACTAAAAAGTTCTTTTATGTTAAATATCAAGTATCTAGGGCTGCGAGTTATATCTCAGATGCATAGCGCCTATCCTGGAAGCAATTGAGAGTACTTTTGGCACTCCCCCTCCCATAATTTAGTGCTTGCCTAGGAACCTGAAATCTCTTTTTATCTACAGTACTTTGCAAACGAAACTAAAGCTTGAATTTTTGGATACCTGTAAATAATAGGGACAGAGTGTGGGCTTAGCGAAAATCAGTGGATGATCTCCAAAAAGAACCCAAAATCAAGAAAAGGAGGATTACTTACAAAAAGAAGTGAAATCTCATCAAAAAGTCACCTGTAAAAAATGCAGCCAAGTCTCGTAACTCATTTACCGTAAAAAGTACTGAGATCGTATAAAGCCAAGTTTAACTATCTTATTAACTCTGAAATTTTCATTCACAAAATCACTCCTAGTCTCTACATCTTTAGTTAATTATTATTTTGTGACTTGGCAATTACGCAGCACAGGGAAGTTATTACACCTTACTATGTTATGGGATGGGATGGGATAATTTAACTAAAGCAAATTATATACGCACAGGCAAGTTATTACACCTTAATATGTTATAGTATTATTTGATTAAGACTAACTATATACATCACATTCTCGTGCTAAGTAATTGCCTAGTCACAAAATAATAATTAACTAAAGATGTAGAGACTAGGAGTGATTTTGTGAATGAAAATTTCAGAGTTAATAAGATAGTTAAACTTGGCTTTATACGATCTCAGTACTTTTTACGGTAAATGAGTTACGAGACTTGGCTGCATTTTTTACAGGTGACTTTTTGATGAGATTATATTTTAACAGAATAATAAGGCTACTATAATTTGTGACTCGTGCTATACTCATACCTCAGGACACAATACCGTTATCATTATATTTTTATGCGTGAAGATTTCGCTATGGTACTCCATTGTAAAATTTGGTATTTTTTGAAATTCAATATTTGAAAAACGGCATAATTATTAGATTTGATATTTATATCAAGAAAAATACAATTTTTTTACCTTTCAAACGCAGTTTGTCTAACAATTTTCAGACAAATACTTATGAAGCAATTAATTTTTTCAGTAACTTCAAATTTTTCATTTTCCTAGATTAATTTGTGGCAACGATTAGCGAAAATCCCAGTCGTCAGCAACACATACTTTTTTATTATTAAAAAGGATTAAAGAGGATGACGATAGATAGACGACAGATAGATGACGGATGTGTTTTAGAAATTATCAGTTTGCGATCACTGGAATAAATTTTGAGGTTTTGTATCCAAAGACATCGCCAAATTCCAAAATGTGCAATATCTCACGTATTGTTGGACTTGGAATATTTAATTTGGTACCATTCGATCAGAATACAAAAATACATTGAATTATGTTATCATTTGACACATAACTATAATACCCAATTTTTAAGGAAATTTTTTAAAGTTAGTTCCCATTTTTATCCCCCTTAGTGGTAGAATTTTAGAAAATCATTTCTTATTGCGCCTCTATATCCTCAGAAGCATTTTCCCCGCAATTTTCGTGTTTGTAGGTTCAGTAGTTTGGGCTGTGCGTTGATGATCTTCCCATTCAGGACTTTCTTTTTTACATATAGAATTTTATTTATGTACAGATAAAATTAACCATTATTTTTACCTAGCAAGCTTTGCCCACTACGCTGTTGGTCAGTTTCTACAAACGAACCTTGAATGAAACGAAATATATCGGTGAATTTGACCATGTGTTTTAAAGCAACATGAACCTTTACCTTGCATGTCCTTCCGCATTGCTGTAAAACGATACGACCACCATTGCGCTGTTTAGGCTGTTAAAGACCAATTCTTTTATTTTATAATTTATAGTAGGATTTCCTAAAGAAAAATATATAACTATAATTCACTACACCAAAACTATCCCTGAAAAATTAACAATGCAAGTTGCATCGAAATCCATTTAGCATAATCTTTTAAAAAGGATAATGCTTCATAATCGGGTTCAATTGATTATAGACGTAGAATGATATGTTATGCACTAAAACCTTGCTTCAAAATTAGCAAGTCCCATCAAAATTCATTCAACAAAATTCCAGTTATAAGTGGCCGGATCGAAATTCCCCTTTGCATTATATATATACAGTAGATAGGTGAATGTATCTTTCATAATCAGCTTGATCTGATGATAGAATATTCAGGAATGTTGTAGAGAGTATATGCTGGTATACGCGGTCTACCTTCTGGAATTTTCAAAAAGAAACTCTGCACACCCTCCGTAGCTGTAATATATACTATCTAGTATACACCCTCTGTCTATAGCGTATATGCACAGTTTTTTTACGACTACACCACTGACAACTTTCTCCCATAGCTCCATAACTAAACAATGTAGAAAATCAATCCCTGAACTATTATCTAACTGTGAAACTTCCATCAAAATCCGTTCAGCAGAACTTTAAAAAAGGTAATCTTTCATAATCGGGTTCACCTAATTTTATCTAAAACTTTCCCCCGTAGCTATATAAATAAGCAATGTAGAACAATGTGCTTTCTTTTTAAACCTTTCTAAAACAAATTACTTAACTAATAGTGAAATCCTATAAAAATCTGTTCGGTAGAACCTGAGTTTTAATCGATCTGATTGAAATACGAATTTGCATTTTATAAATATAATAGATGATGATGACATGATTTCTGTAATTGGATTCGTTGTCAAGCTTTTGCTTCAGAAAAAGAAAAGCAGAGGAAAATTTTTCTACAGATAATTACCAACCATCTACACAAAATTGCGTAACTAACTGTGTAAATCCCACCAAAATCCGTCCAGCAGTTTTCAAATTATAAACGGTCGGAATGAAATACGAATTTGCATTATATATATATAGTAGATATATCTTTCATAATTGCACTCACCTTTACCAATCACTTTCCCATTAGCTCTATCACTAAGCAACATAGAATGATATATTATAGGGTCATTAACCATACCTGAAAAGTCACTTCGATCAAAATTTGTTCAGTAGATTTTTTTTGTAAAGGTAATCTTTAATAATCGGGTTCACTTAATTTTGGAGCTTTCCTCTGTATCTCTATAACAGAGTAACGTAAAATAGCTATACTCTAAAACCTTTCAAAAACATTACTTAACTAACAGTGTAAAACCTAAGAAAATATCCTGAATAATCGGATTAAAATATGAATATGAGGTTTATACTCATAGTAGATGATAATATGATTTTCTGTAATAGGATTCATCATGAAAGTTTCGCTTCAAACATAAACGATGCTTTTCCTCATTGGGTACTTCTCTATTATCCCGTCGATCACTTTTCATAACAAAAAACTATCGCTAAATTGTAAGATTAAACGCTAAAAATGCAGTCCCATTTACTTGATGCCAGAAGCATTATACGTGTTTGTTACATCAATTTTCAACATTTAAATAATTCAACATTTGCGTGTATTTTAAATAAAGAAGGCATATATAATACTAAACAGACCTTCCAAACTTTATTTTAGCAATCACGTTTTATTTTAAATCGTGGCGTTTGTAGAATTAAAAATAATACACAATTACATAAATATCCGTAAGAATAATATTCCATTCCCAATGGGCTTTATTGGCGTGACGTCATAAACCACCATCATGTGACCTCTCTGCTGTGTTTATATTTGTTTGTCTATGTATCGCATGCATATATTCAATTGGAAATTCCGATAGTAAAATACCACCAACACGTGATTTCTTACAATCTCGAACCCAGATTCCTAATAAAGCCCATTGAACAGTTAATGTTTCTATCTGTAAAAATAAACAAAAGAATTATATAACAAAAAGATTTAATTTGAATTTCTTCCATTGCTATAGTAACGGACGTATTTTTAGAAATTATCACTTGTATTGTTAGAATTGTTAGATTTTGACGTCAAAGACTTCGCCAAATTTGGAAAGTGTGCAATATCTCACGAACTATTTGACTTATGAGTATTTAATTGATACCATTCGATTCAGCATACAAAAATACATTAAAATATGTTATCATTTGTCACGTAACTATAATACCCGATTTTTAAGGAATTTTTTAAAAGTTTGTTCCCCTTTTTACCCCCTTTAGGGGTGGAGTTTTTGAAAATCCCGTCTTAGTGCGCCTCTATATACTATGAAGTATTTTTCCTGCAAGTTTCGTCTTTGTAGGCTCAGTAGTTTTGGCTGTGCGTTGATCATCTAGCCAGAAAGGACTTTCTTTTATATATATAGATTATGCTTGCTTTTTAGCAGGAATTTAACTAAAAATATTAATGGAAATTTTCTACAGTCTAAACTTTTTTTTAAACTATCAGTATTTAGTATTTTATATATATATTTTTAATTATGCGAAATTAAAATTTTTTTCCTTACTTTTATTTTTACCAGCCTGACTTTAAAACATTATTTATATGTTAAACCATGTATATCATGGTGGTTTCTTTTATAGTTTTTATATGAATATTTTCCTTTCTTTCTTTTTTCTCTTCTTTTCTTTTTTACGGAGAATAATCACATACGTTTCTTAGTATATAAACATATCTTCTTGATAATGGTCAGGCAAAAAAAAAAAAAAGATAAAAGTTTAGGTCAATTTATTTAATCGATAACACATGCAAAATCTTTTAATTTAAATATTTTTAATATCAAATTATTAATCATTGTAAAGTATTGTCTTAGTTGTAAATTAGTAAAGTATTGTCGGGTGTTAAATTTTACTTACCACAGTCGCAATATAAAAAAAAAATAATAATAATAATAACAATACTGAGTATTTTCTGAATATTTTTAAATCACGCTATCTTTATTTATTTTTCACTATTATTATTTATTTATTCTTTTTTATGAGTCTTACTCTAAAACCACGAACTTAAAATTTGTTGTTTGCAGCTAACGATTTATAATACATATTTTTTAATTACTTGAATTTTATTTTACATTTTTATACATTATTTAATTATTAAATCATGGATATCAACGTCATTTTTCTTTTAGATTTCCTGTTTGAATATATTTCTCTCCTTTTATTTCCTCACTTTTTTTATATATAAAAATAATAAAATACTATTCTTTGTATATATCTTAGTATTTATATGGCATCTTGTTAATGGTCATACCAAATATAACAAAAATTGTAGATCAGTTCAATTTATTTAATCAATAATTACATGCACAATCTTTTAATTTAAATATAAAATTGGTAATTAAAAAAAAATATTGTTAGATGTTAAAAGTTACTTAATTATAAAGCATTCGAATAAAAAAAAATTACAAATTATATAACATCTTTTGAAGTAAAATAAGAAATTATTGATCTTATCGCCAATTAAGTAACAAAACCCCGAGCTACCCCGAGCGAGCATCGAACCTGCGCTGTCAACGGCTTAGAACCACTGCTTAAAACAGGTGCCTTAGACCGCTCAGCCATCCCGACCTCACACTAGTCTGCTCTAAAGCTGGATATGTTCTACATTTAATCATGCGCATTTGTTTCTTTTTTTTGCACTGAAAAAAACTGATCTTATGAATTAGCTTTTAGTTTTAATATAGAGGATGATACGATGATTGATATATTATTATTACTATTATTTCATCAAGAATGGCTTTTGTGGCGGGAGGGGGGAAGAGCTCAAGGGATGGTATTTTCTTTTTAACCAGTTCCCCCTGCTGGCTCATCATCCTTTGAAGAAATAAAGCATTTTTTTTTTAATTCTGCCAGTAAAGTATCATAAATGGGTGTTCGTTGATCAAACCTGAATATTTTATAGATTATTTTTCTTTTCTGTTACCCCCCCCCCCCCCAGACACACACACACACACTCTAAAAAGGTTAGACTGTGAAAAATATTATCCTTTTAAAAGTTTCTGCTTTGGTCGTCTTTATTTCATCCCTATTTAAAATCTCTGTATGTTACTTTGCATTTTTTAATTTCTTGACCCCCCCCCCCCACACACACACACATCCTTTTCCTAAAGGCCATTGGCGGCATATACTTACTATGAATACTCTTATAAATCCCTTCTGAAGATTCTATAAGGTATTCATAGTTTTCCATTTTTTTGCTTTTTCATCCTATCAAGTATAATTCCTGCAGTGTCCATTCTATTGCATTTTATATTGTCTTATCCTTTGTTTTTCACATGTGTTTTCATTTTTAAATATATATCCAATCCATGTAGCGAGTTGAAAAATTATCTATCCATTGTATTACCATTTTAATCCCCCCCCCCCCGCTAAAAGCTCCCTTCAAATTAAAGAAATTAAAATTTCTTCTGCCAAATATCAAAATTGTGCGTTCTTGTGCTAAATTTCAGAGTTTTATCTTTATTTCAATTATACCAATCTCAACTCTGCCTCCCCCCTTATCCTAAAAAAGAAAGAAAAAAAAAAAGGAATAATAATGGAGAAAGCTTTCCACATTGTTCTTTATTTGAATCTTTTTAAAATCTCTCTATGTATAATTGTTTAATTTTCTTGCCCCTTACGCCCCCCCCCCCACCTCCAAAGGTTATTCTCGGTGAAAATTAACTATTGAAAACAATAATAACATACTTTGTAATAAATATATATATCGCTGTGAATTTAGCGAATTGAAATAATGTATATATAGTATTATCTTTTTAACCAGCCTTCGCTTCCCCCCCCCCCTCCTTGAAGAAAAAAAGCATCTAAAGCTTCCCCCAGTAAAATGTCAAAACGGTGCCCCCCCCCCCCCCCACCGACCAAATTTCAGAATTTTTTTTTCACATTTTCTGTTAGTCTATAAATTCCCCCCCCCCCCTCCCCCATTTACCCTGTAAATAATGAAAATTCTCAACTTTATAAAAATTTCCCCTGTTTTGTCTTTGGCGGGTGTTTAAATGACATTGACAGGCAAACAGGGAAAATCAAAATGTGGTTACAGTTCAGCATTTTTTGCATCGGTTAGGAATAATAATAATAAAAAAAACAGAAAAAAACTGTTTTTTCTTTTAAACAGCTTTTTTCCCTCTAAAAAATAATGGATTTTTTCTGTAAAAATTACAAAATCCGTATTTTTTACAGAAAAAAACTGTTTAAAAGAAAAAAACAGTTTTTTCTTGTAAAAAATATGGATTTTGTAATTTTTACAGAAAAAAACCATTTTTTTTTACAGAAAAAAACTGTTTTTTTAAAAAACAGTTTTTTTTCTGTAAAAAAAATGGGTTTTTTCTGTAAAATTTACAGATTTTTTTTACAGTGCAACTTTGAAGGTTTTGCTGTATAAACACATATTAAACACATACAGATCATATCTAAATCTGTGTAATGTTTGTATGTAATCTGATAAAGCTCCTTGATATGCATGCGTATCACATATAATTATGATGTCACTAAAAGTGGCGACATTACTTTATATAAATGCTACAGCAAATGAAAAAAAAGTCTTCTTTGTACTTTGCTATAATCTGTTGTAGTTTAATTCTTCTAGGAACGAATATATTATAAATCATATCATTCAGTAATTGATTCTCGCTGTACATGCTAAAGATCCATCCAATTTGGAGTTACAATGTTATTTATCTAGACTTATTTATTCCAAACATAATATTAATCGCAAATGTATCATATATATATATATATATATATATATATATATATATATATATATATAATTTCTTTTCTATGTGTAATATGAATACAAAATAAAACACCACGACCCCAAGTCAGATAATCTGATAAAATCCCTTTATATGCGCGCCTTATCACGTTACATAACTATGATATCATTAAGTGGCGACATTTCTTTATCTAAATGCCTTACTAAATGACAAAAAAAAGGTCTTCTCTGTACCTTACGGTAATCTATTGTAGCCGAGGTGTCATTGAAAAAACATTTAAAAGAATAGCAACATAAAACAGGAGGTGGAACAAATGCGTGACATTTATAGCGTTTGGGGACATATGTCTTCCCACGTCAAACATTGTCCTGCCTGTCCCCATGGCTAATTATATTAAGTTGGGCAGCCTTGCAGCCCAATTAGAGAGGGCAGAGTGAACGAGTGAGTATGTCTGCATGCAAATAGCCTCATTCCACACGTCCCAAGCCAGGCGGAACACTGCACATGAACTCTACCGAATACAAATCCAATTTGAATAGCACAAGCTTTCTCTCACCTAATTCGACGAAGCGTAACCCTTTTCTGCAAAAGGGGCTCGAGGGAAATTTTGCCTTGTGCTATATCGTCCGAATTTAACTTTTCTTGGAATGAGAAAACTTGTATAACGTAATTATCTACTTATACAGATTTATCACCTTGCAACGAAATTAACCTGTTAGCTTTTAGCTAATCCTTAAGAATTGCATAAAGCTCACTTTATAAGTCTGAATATTCCCCAATTACTTAAATATACACATATAATATATTATTTTACTTTATTTACTCATTCGCTGCGACGTATGACACACTGCACACGGGGTTGGTTCAAAGGTGTTTAGACTTCTAGTTATTTTCCTTATTAGGCGTTCCTTTACATCCTTCATTTATGAAAAAGAATTGTATTACTTTATAGTAGAATCCTAAGAAATGGGCCTGAATAGAAACATGTCCCTAGATTGTGTCTTCTGTACCTTAGCTTAAGAGCTGTCACTGACCACACATAATCTCTATCGAATACAAATCCAATTTGAAAAGCACAATTGTCTTGGAATAAGAAAGAGATAACTTGTATTACATAATTAACCTAATTTATCCTCGTTTACGCAGACGCAAGTTAATCTGTTAGACGTGCCTTAGACTTGCATAAGGTTCATCTTGTAAATCTAAAAGTTCGCCAATTATGCCAATTTATAGCTTAAATTGACATAATTCTCATCGTGCCAATTCGACTATTCCTTATTTACTTATGTATAGACACTTACAAAATTTTATTTTATGTTGTCTACTTATTGCCTATGGTATATATGACACACTGACAGTGCTTAATACAAATCCAATTTGAATAGCACAGCTTTCTCTTACCTAATTGGGCGGAACCAACCCTTTTCTGGTAGAGGGACTATAGGAAAATAAGGATTTTACAGTTTAGCCAACACTCTATTGTCCAAATCTCACTTATTTTTGAATACGAAAAGTTATACATAATTAGCCACTTACCCAAATTTATCCTCATCCTCAAAGATTCAAACTAATCTATTACCTTATATCTTAAACTTGACATAGGTTTACCTTGTAAATCTGAAAAAATAAAACTTAATTATTTATATAGACACGTACAATATATTATGCTATGTTGCCTAACTCATTGTATGTTATATCTGACACACTACAAACGAACTCAACTAAATAAAAATCCAATTTGAATAGCATAGCTTTGTCTCACAACTGAGCGATAATCCATTCTGGATAGCGGTAGGTGAGAGAAATTTAACCTTACCAATTACTTAGTGTTCTCTCATCCGAAACTGACTTGTATTGGAATAAGAAAATTTTTATAACATAATTAACTACTTATTCATATTTATCATCATCTAGAAAGATTCAAATAAGCCTATTAGATTTTATCTATCTTCAACTTGACGTAAGAATCACCGTGTGAATTTGAAAAGTCTTCTCTTATATAAACACTTACAATATATTACTTCATGTTGCTTACTCAAAGTCTGTGATAATATTTAGATGTGATATATGATACACTGCGCAGGAAATCTATACAGATTACAAATACAATTTGAATAGCACAGCTTTCCCTTATACCCAATTCGACGGAGCGTAACTCTTTCTCGATGGAGGAGTTCCAAGGGAAATTTGGTCTTACCAACCATCCAGTGCTCTGTCGTCCGAATATGATTTGTCTTCGAATAAGAAAACTTGTATAACATAATTAACTACTTACTCAAATTTATCATCATCTACAAAAATTCAAATTAATCTATTTAGTCTTAGTTATCTTAGAATGTACCTATAATTTGAAAGTTTTTTAATTCCTTATAATAGACGCTTATGTATACAATATTATATTTTATGTTGTTTAATTCATTGGCTGTGATATCTGCGACATAGCATGATTTGTGTTTGTGAATAAGAAAACTTCTATTGCATAATTAATTACTTGTCAAATTTTAACACCATTAAAGAAAATTAACCTAGTGACTTTAATCAATCTTGACACGATGTAATAATCATTTTTCCAGTTTCTTAGGAAAAAGGCTCCAGGAAAATTTAACACTACTATCTGTCCAATGCTCTGCCGTCTGGATATAACTTTTTTTTTTTTTTTTTTTTTTTAATAAGGAAAGTTGTATTGAATAACTAAGTTGTTGTCTAAATCATATCATAATCATCTAAAAGATTCAAATTCCTTTATGAACAATCTTAGACATATGAGATAACAAAGACTTGAATAAAATTTTGCGTATATAGTTAGTTAAAGTGCTCTATTTCCCAAATCTGATATGTCTTCAAATTTGAAAATGTGTATTATACATAGTTAACTTACCTACCTTAATTTACCATGATAAACAAAGATCAAAATTAACCTTTATACTTTTTGCAATCTTACTCGACATAAAATGATTTAGAGGGAAATTTAACTCAACCGTTTTTCCCGTGCCCTCTGTCGTCTTAAAATAAGAAAACATTAATCATGATCTTACCGAATTTTAAATTAATCTATTTGCTTTTAGGTGCTTAGATTTGTATAAGGTTCACCTTCTAAATCTGAAAATTCTTCACTGCTTACATATACACATACAATACATAAATTGTATTTCGTCTTCTCATATATGACACACTGCACATGAACTTATACCGAATTAGAGTCCTGCGAATCCGACGAGAACCCGAAAATTCTACATCAAGTCAACCTGAAACCAGAACCGAATTCAATAAGCATCAATCCGAACCTGAAATAAAAGAAAATTAATCCAAATATGAATGTAATTATTGAAAAGTTGCCTACAATTACATCTCTATACAGTATCAATTTTACTTTTAAGTCGAGAAATCAATGCATGTATATATATATATATGGAGTCATTAATATATGAAATATTATAACACTATTTATCCTTATGGACTTAATAGTGAAATATTTAACAGACCAGCTAAAGTTTTTTCAACAAATAATACTATAGATTATTCTCCTATTAAACCTACTCTAAATCATAATTTAAATCATAAAACAACACGAAACAAGCGAGGAAAGTGTACTGCTACAGTTGTTATTTCCAAAAATTTTATTGTTAAACAAATCAATACTCTTCATCATATTAAGAATTACAACTGGTTTTTAATACGAAAATACATATTTGCTATTAAAAAGAAACAGATAGTACAATATTTAAATCTATTTCATAGTAAATCTTACTCAAATCATTTCTCTGATACTTTTTATGATCTAATTATGACAAGAGCTAATCTTTTCAACATTAATTTACATAAAACACAAAAAATTCAAAACACTAATACTCAAATGATTATAACTTTTTCAAATCAAATAATTAATAAAATTAATATTAATTCTATAAATAATGATAAAAACTGTTATTTTCCTATTAATAATCTTCAAATTTCAAAAACATTTAAATATCCTAATACAATCGAAGAAAGATTTTTAACTATAATGCATTTTCAAAAAATACATCTGATGCTAGTACTTTTCCGTGTAAATGCAATGACCCCACTCTAAAAAAATACATTAATAATGATCATGGACATATTATCACTGGTAACCTCAATATTGTGAACGATTTTAAACTACAAAAACTAATGGGTTATGGTACTAAATATAGACTTCCTTCTAAATTTAATGTAAATTCTATTATAAAACAGTTTACATACGATATAGATATTTTTATTTATAAAATTTCAATCTCATAATAGTAAACCTATTGAATATTTTAATCAATGGAAAATACTAGTTATTGAAAAATTAACTACGTTTTTAAAACATAATTTATCGCATATGGTTAAAATTGACACAAAACAATTGTTCCAGCAAATTACTAAATTACAAAAAAACTATGTAATCACATACATTGACAAATCTTCTAATAATTATGCAATCATATGTAAAGCTTATTATCACCAACGACTTACATCCTGTATTTCTACTAACAATTCTTTTAAAAAAAACTAATGAAAATGTAATTGTAAACAATCGTAAAATTCACAGTTATTATAAATTATTAAATATTTCTTCTACTAACTTTAATTATCCTTATTTAGTTCTTATACCCAAATTTCATAAAAATCCAATTAAATTTAGGACTGCTGTAACTATAGGATGCAATACCTATAATAATATAGCCAATAAATATCTATTAAAAATTCTCAATCAAATTTATACACTGACAACATCCACTGATAATACACGTTGTATAAAAAATAGCTATCAACTCGTCAATATTTTGAAAAATCTGAAATGTGTTAACAATGTAATGACATATGATTTCAAAGATCTATTTGATAATATAGATTTATTAGATCTACATAATATTATAAATGCATTATTTAATAAGTTTAATCATTCGCTAAATTTACCAATTCATATAGATACAGCTTATTTTAAAACTTTAACAAATTTCATTATATATAATAATTATATAATGCATGATAACACGTTATATTTACAGAAAGTCGGTATACCACAAGGGGGGATGTACATCTAGTATACTTTCAGACTTATACTTGTATTACTATGAACGTACTTTTATTAACAGTAATATACATTTATATCGATATATTGATGACATAATTTTAATTGCCACTAATCACACTAATATTTCTATATTTCCAGTTGATTATCCTACTAATTTAGAATTAACGGAAAACCTCCTTTCTAACAATAATCTTAACTTTTTAGATCTTAAAATTACACTTAAAGAAAACAAAACAATAATTGATCTATTTAATAATCGTAAAGAATTTAAATTTAAAGTTAATTCATTTACTAATTTTAAATCATGTCTTCATAATTCTGTATATCGTAATATACTCCTTAATTATATTTATAGAATAAAAAGTTTATGTTCTTCTTAACTAATTTACAACAATATTAAAAAAACTTATCTATGATGCATTACAACATGGTTTTCCAAAAAAATTTATATATTCTTTAATATATAATTAGTACTTAAATGATCATTGCAACCAAATTAACACATGCGTTAAAAAATGTATAAAAACACATATAATCTTAGGAAATAGTTAATATATATATATATATATATATATATATATATATATATATATATATATATATAATATCTATTATATATATATAATCTTAGAAAATAGTTAATATATATATATATATATATAATAGGACGGTTGGGTGGGTAGATGTTGGATTGAGGAGGTGTGTGGCGGAGTTGTATGGATAAAACGCATGGTTAATTTATATTAAAAAAAAGGGGGGGGGGCATTTCGATTTACACACACGTTTGATATTACACATTTTATAATGGACTGTGATGTGATATTTTTATATGTATATTAATTTAGTTATATTTACATATTCATTATTTAATTAATTTCAATGAATTTATATTCATTAATATTAAGAATGTTTTTGATCTAATGCATTTAGATTAATGCCTACAGTGGACAATATCAGATTAACTTCTAATATAATGTATACTTTTCTAAAGTGTTAATATAATACATGTTTTAATTTTTATTAAACGTTCTACCCTTACCACTTATATCAAGAGTATTTACTTTTTAACTTTGTATGAAGAAACATTATATGTTAATAATTAATTTCAATATTTAATTAATATTAATTTTAAATCCTTTGTATCTTAATTCAAATTTTTAGTATTTTAATTTAATTTAATTTATGTGATGTTGCATTTTTGGCACAGCTATTTAATAGTTACTATGTCATTTCATGGTACATATATTTTTATGTTGCTTTAATTATTAATTTTTCCATCTTACATCTTATTTTTAACATAGAATTATTCATTAATACATCCATTACTTTAATGTAATTGGATATTCTATTTATTATTTATTAATTAATTTCATTTATTTATTATTTAACTAATTGCTATCATCTTTAGATAGTATATGGTTTAATTTTTAAATATTAATTTCATACAACGCTATTTTTATTCAGCGTATATTCACTTTTTACCCTAATAGATGGCAGTACCATGCTTTCAGTTGCTTTACAATAATATTCATATTATTCTGGACCTATTCTGGCAACATGGTAAATCATTTTCTAAAACTAAATTTGGCAACATGTAATGATTTTTTGCAATTCATTCCCTCTGTTTGGTTGTGTTCATGTGTGGTTCATGTGGTGCACAGGTATCCTTTTTAATCCAAATGGTTTATGTACTTTATGACTCTATTTCAAGTTTTATCTGTATATTATAGGTATGGTTTCTTATCTTTTTAATATTGTATTTATTTTTTATTTTTTCACAGGTTTGATTCATTGTTTATGAGTGGTAGTCCAAAATCATATTCTTTAGCAATGTTATGGCTAATATGATGATGAAACCACTCATTTTAATTGTGGTATTTAGGCATTTGGGACTTGATATAATTCTGTCTAAATTCCACGAATTTCATTTCATTCATTCAATTTCATTTATTCAAATTTTAATTTAATTTCTTCTTCTTTTAAATAAGTTTTTGGTATCTATATTCAGTGTGTTGGGGAATACTTTCATTGGCAACTAATTATTACATACTTAAACATTATTTCATAGTTTAAGTTGGTGTTATGGTAATGTTTCATTTATGGTTATATATATATATATATATATATATATAACACATGTGAAAAACAAAGGATGAGATATTATAAAAAGCAATGGAAAGAATACTGCAGGAATTAAACTTAATAAAATCAAAAATCTAAAATAGAAAACTGTGAATATTATATTGGATTCGTCAGTTCATAAGAATATTCATAGTAAATATATGTTATTTCATCAAATATTGTCCACTTTATGCCTAAAATCGACAATATTAAGCCCCTAATTGTCTGAGTGCAACGAAGACTCATACACAGCGCAGTATTACTTTGCCCCATATATAGCTACGATGGATATTAAAACCTTTCGTCAAGCATAACTCAAAAAATATTTAACGGATTTCGTTCAAATTTTTACAGCAGGTACCTATAAAGGTGACAACGACGTCTATTTATTACCAAGAATAAATGTCAAACCGTTTGGAAATTATAATAAAAAAATAGATAAAAAAGCACAATTAAAGTACATACGTCACGAAAATTTTGTGCGTACGTCACTTTCACCGGCGGGAGATTTTCGTAGACAATCGGAATTGAAAAGTTCATGGAATACATGGAGCAAAAAAATATGCACGCACTAATATTCAGCACAATAAAATATATTTCAATTTAGTAGAAATCAAACATTAATCTGGATTTTTTTCTGTTTGAAAGAAAAACCTCGCAATAACTTGGTAGATTTGGTATTAGAGATTTGGCGCAAATCTCAGCAATAGCAGCTTTTTTAATTTCGCGTGTGTAAATAAACAAAAAAAAAAAAAAAAAAATTATTTGGTGTTTAAATAAAAGGTTTCGATTTATGGCATTATTTCTTTTTTTTTTCTCTTTTTAGCATTTTAAACGCGATTAATGAAAGGCATGTATTTTAAATTAAATGCGTGAAAGGTTTATATTTAAATGAAATGAATTCAATATGAAAATGTTATAGGAACAATATTTGGCGATTTATCAACTGCGCCAGGATAACATAAAAGTACCAATGTATCAAACGGTATGTAGTATGTGAAATGAAACAATTATATTATAATCACCCATCGTACAAGAAAAAAAAAACTAATATTCTGCTGTGATTGTTGGGATCTGCAGGATTTGGCTTACTTTTTCTAAATCTTTTTTTTTTTTTTTTTTATCAAATGTAGTATTATGTAAATATACTTTTTTGCAGATATTTTTCTATTTTGTATATATATATATTAAATTGTAATGGCATTTGGAAAAGAGATTTTTACCTTTTTATCTGTGCCTTCGGAAATATTAAAAAATAAAAAAAGATTTACATATATCAAGCGTATAATGTTATGTTTTGCATTTTTATACGGACCACTTCTCCATTTTTATATTTTAAATGCTCTTTATTATTTACTAGCCGTTTATTAATTGTTTACAATTTACCCCCCCTGACAATAACAATTATTTATCACAAAAATGCCTCTTAGGTTTGTTAAATAAGTTTGTTTATGTATTTTCATTACTTATTAAAATATCGAATATGGCGATAAAATTTTATTTTAGCATCGTGCTTAAATTTTTAAGATGGTGCAAAAACATGCTTTAATAAACGTGTGTTTGTAAATATTTGAAAAACATGTTTTACCGCTCTCTTGAAAAATTTTGTAAGATGCTAAAACTACCTTTTGGCACCATTTTAAATTTTTTTCGCCAACCGACATAGGATACAAAACTTTTCCCCATTCAGATACACAGGCAAGGCTGGTCTCAAACAAGAGTAAAGCTAGCAACAATATTGTTTTAACTCTATAAGAGTTACAATAATGATATTAAATGCTCCGATTGGCTTTGGGCCCAATTACGAAAGTTTCTCCTAAAAAAACTGTAGAAGAAGTCTTTTACATTTGTTTCAAATGAAGCTTGGTCTACAAGGTATTAGTTAATAATACAAACAACACTAAATGGTATGGAGGCAAAAGTTTTAATTTAAATGTATATATCTGAAACCCTTCCACCCCCCCCCCAAAAAAAAAAAAAAAGAAAAGAAAAGGAAAGAAAGTTACAGTAATGAATTTAAAACGGCGTTAAGCCACGCTTTCTGACCTAAGCAATTGGCTGCAAACGCGATAACGAAATTTTCACTTAACTTAATAACATGTAGCTAATATAGCCCTCAGGGTACTTTGCAGTTACACAGACCTTGTGGTTTTTTTAAAAAGCTTGAGACAATTCAGATTTAAGAAGTTGAGATTTACTGTCAAATGATATAAACAACTATGAACACAAAACTGATGAATTATTATTCAGGTTTATGTACGTATTTAAAAAAAAATTGCATCTGATTACACTTATTAGATAAATTACTTCTGTTTGCATTTAATAACTGATAAACGGCTTCTGTGTATTAAATGAATTGTTTAAATATTGGGAAGAGGTGGCGGGAGGTAGAAAGACGAGTAAACAAACTGGTAGACAGACGGGTAGTGAGATGGGTAGTGAGACGAGTAGCGACATAGGTAGACTGACGGGTAGCGAAACGAATAGACAGATGGCTAGAGAGAAAGGTAAAAAGAGGGTTGACAGAGGGGTAGCGAGATGGGTCACAGACGGGTAGCGAAACCGGTAGACAGGAATGTAGCGAGAAAGGTTGCGAGACGCGTAGCGTGGTGGATAAAGAGACGAGTAGAGAGATGAGTACAGAGACGAGTTGACTGACGGGTAATGAGATTGGTAGCGAGATGGGTAAAGAGTCGGGTACAAAAATAGCCGTATAGTGAGACGGGTATACAGACGAGTAGAGAGACAGTAGATGGGCACGGAGATGGGTAAAAAGATGGGTAGAGAGGCGTATAGCCAGACGAGTAGAGAGACAGATAGACAAGTTTTGAGACAGATAGACAAATGTGTAGCGAAGTGGATAGAGATACGGCTAGAGATACAAGAAGTTAGACGGATAGACAGACGGTTAGAGAAATAGATAAGCGGGTAGCGAGACCGGTAGAGAAATATAGAGACAGGTAGTGAGACGTGTAGAGAGATAGACAATCGGTTAGAGAGATGGGCAGAAGAACGGATAGGGAAACAGGCATACAGACAGGCAAAAGAAAACTCTGCGGATTGGCGCAGTAAAGGCGCGGGGGAAGAGCCTCCTAGAGAATAATCAAGAAGTATCTGTTAAGCTTAACTTTGAAATATATATAATTTTTCAATTTTGCCGATATGGAGATTTAATGTAAAAGTTATTTTACAGAAGTCATCGATAGATTTTTTGTATACTTTAATAGTAATTTAGACTATAGTTTTGCAATCTCGTTTGTAGCAAAGCATGCTATCAATGTGGTTTGAAGTGTAAGAGTTTCTATAAACAGTTCTACAAATAGATATATAATCAAGGAAGAAAAATTTTAAATTCACACACAAAAAAGGTGCAGCAATGAAATTAAATTTGCGTTAAGCCACGCTTGATAGAATAATCTATTGGCTGCAAATCCAATTACGTAACTTTAAAAAGCTTGGCGTTTTAATAGATCCGGCGTTTTTTTTTTTTTTTTTTTTTTTTTTTTCAAGTTTTGCGCAATACGCGCTTAAGAAAATGAGATTCTTTGCCACATGTTAAAAAAAAATTATGACAACACATCTGATGAACGGTACTTCTTTTTTATTTTTTAACTGTGTATATGAATTTATGTATGATATTTTGTAATTCTATCATTTAATTTGCTCTTTTTCTTTATATTGTAATTGTTAACCCTATGTTCTCAGCAATATCACTCAGACTAATCCCTTTGAGGGAAGTCCTAGTAACACATATCTATACACATACTCATTAACATCTAGATTTATAGATTTTCATATGGAAAAATATTCTGGACATTCTTTTGAGAAATCAGGTCAACTCGAACCCGATTCGAAAGTGTAAAAATCCAACCCGAACCAATTTACGTCAACCTGATATGAACCCGACCCGCAACGAAAAATTAGTAGAAACCTGACCCGACCCGCAGTTCGGGTCGGTTTCGGGTAATATCAGGTTACCCCACCTCATGCAAGACTTTATACTGAATACAAATCTAATTTGAATATAGCACAGCTTTCTCTAACCTAATACGATATACCTTTAATTGCACTGTATTAGAGTTATTATTATGGGTATTATCAAATTATAAGCATCTTAAAGTCCGTCTGATAATACTTATACATTGTCCACTTAAATATATTATATACAGGGTGTCCTATAAGATAGACTGCACGTTTTAAAAATTAATAGCAAATAGACGGTGACAGCTATTGAAATTATTTTTGCAGGAAATTAATATGTGAAGTCAGGAAATTCTGTATTACTTTCAACGATAGAGCACTGCTCTGTCCCAATCTGTTAGAACGTTAAAACTAACGCGCAGACAAATATCACAAAGTTCACTCGGGTTTTAACCTTCATTATCTTCAGGTATTAAACCCCCTCCCCCCCCCCCAAAAAAAAAAAAAAAAAAAAAAAAAAAAAAGATATGGTTTCCATTTCGAAATTGAAAGGTTCCAGTATTTTACAGTTCAAAACTGTGGTGCGCCATTTATCGGTAATATTTGTAACTAAAACAAAGAAGCTTAGAAAAAGATTCTTCACTTCACCCATGATTCTCCTTCACTAGCTGTCATCATTTACTTATTAATAAATTTTAAAACGGTCAGTCCCTTTCAAGATCTCTTAAGATGACATCTTAAACGGAAATATTCATTAAATTAAAAAAAAATTCTTTGTTCGTAACCTGTATTTCTTATTATGAGAATATCTGGGTGACATATAATATTCTAATACAAAAGAATAAAATCTAAAGAATTCCATTTCTTTCTTTAATTCTTCCACTTCAATATGTGAAACAAAACAATCTGTTCATATAAATAACTTATAAGAACATAAAAATAAAAAAAAATGCGTCTCTCTAACGGAATGGGATTTTACAAAAATATCTTGCCCTCACTTGTTCGATACATTCAAAACAATACCAGACACCCCCTCATATTTTACATCAATAAATTGAATGGGGTTTCAATTCGATTTGCTAAATTTCTGAACTAAAGGGGATGCGATTTTTGTCTGTCTATTGTAGTCGGGTGTGGAAGAAAATGACTATAGAGTTCTCACTCTCTCTAGCCCCCCCCCTTCCCTCCTCTCTTCCACTATATACATATATCTCTCTATATATATATCTTCGGTCATGCATGGGCATGCGTGGTTTGTTTTTTCATTTCAAAACATCTCCCCCTCCCTGAGCTATGCATATTTCTGCTTTGCTCAGCTGGGAAAAGCACACGCAAATCGAATGGAAGATCAATTTTTTATTCTTTAATAGGGTTCCCAAGCTCAGTAACCCCTCAGTTACAAACAATAAAATGAGTATTCGTCGGTCTATTCCGTATCACATTTCGAAGAGAACATTTCCCCCTTGGTGATTCTCAAATTCCCTGCTCAACAGCGCGAAATTTTCTGACACATTTTCTGACTCATTTTTAAACCTAAACACATAAAATTTGCATGTCTGACTATTGAAGCAATTTAGAATCAAAATGAGTTTTGCAATTTTATTTTATAAATAAATTACTTATTGAGTTATAAGCGATAGTTGTGTAACGAACGGGTTTTTCGCTATTCTCGCGCTGTCGCTCCGGAAATTCGGTTTAAAAAGAAATTTTGACAGTACTTTATGAAAGATCTTCTGTCTTTATCAAAAAATGAAAAATGCTATTCGATTTCATGGTTTTTGAATAAGAACATCTGCCAATTTGGATTTGAGAACAACCTTAAAATTGTTTCCAAATCCAAACAGGTTATTTTCTGACACATTTTTTAAATTAATTTTTCTTCACAAACATTTCAAATTCTCAGGTGTTCTTATTAAGAAACTATGTAATGGAACTCTTTTTCTGTTTTCGAGAAAGGTAGAAGACTTTTCAGAAAATGCTATCAAAATTGGCGTTTTGAAATGTATTTCCGGACGCGACAGTTCAGAAAAGGGAAAAAATTACCGTCCTGAGACAATAATTGCTTATAAATTAAAATGCAAGTCATTTATTGAAAAAAAAAAATTGATCGATCACAAATCACTTTAGTAGTCATATACTTGCAAGTGTCATGCTTTTGCGTTTAAAAATGAGTAAGAAAGTATGGCAGAAAGTTTCGCGTTGTTGAGCGGGGGAAAATAATTTTTTCGTGAACCGTCTTACTTATTTACCTAACTGTCAATATAATTTGTAAAAGTAAAAAAAAAAAGTGGCTTTAAATGAATATATATTAATTTATTTTGAATCTACGTATGTATCTAGATATTTTTAATAAATGAATTAATAGAAAAATACAAATTTAATATGCGATGTAAAAGGTTAGTGCTTCAGATATTCCTACATCCTAAAATATTTAATTTTTATAGTATTTGTAAAAGAAAAAATAATAATAAGATTATTATGCTTCATTTTTATACAGATTTGTTGTGTACTAATAAGGTAATAATGTTATCAAGATGTAAATATTTTATAATATTCAAAAAAATATATATAATAAAGTTATGTAATAAAAGTTAAATTACTATTTTATAATTAGAAATTTAAAAAAGGTATATGCATTAGTAATCTCTCTATACCATCTTTCAATATACATTAACCGTTATTCTCTTCTCTTTTATTTATCCTATAACTAACGAAATTTTCGAAATGCCTCTCGCCCTCAACTGACGTAATTTTTTTCTTCTCTGTTTAATTTTCAAATGAATTCTTTAAAGGGCGCTGGTTATTAATTAAACCAGTTAATTTAATTCAAAATTTAAACCAGAATTTTTGAACAAAATTTTGCTTTTCTAATTTATGGGGAAAAATTAAATTGCATCTTCTTTTCAAATGAAATCAAATTCGTAAACTCTGACTAAACTAAAACAGGACATAAGTTTACCATTATAAGTTTATAAACCATAATAAGTTTTTACCATTGCAACAATAGAATTACTTGCCCCTGAAAAGGTTCAATTTGGCGTATCAAAGACAAATTTTAAGTTCCACTTTTAATTTATTCCTATAAATTAAAAGTGTAATCAGACTATGTTTTCAATTTTATCATTTCACATTTTCAACTTCTTTGCATAAAGTTAGCATGTATAAAAAAAAATAGCAATCGAAAAAAAAATAATAATAATATTCATATTTATCGAAAAATGTAAAACAAAAAATTCTCGATTCTTTGACACTCATTACATTTTTTGAAAGAGATTATCTTTTAATTTCACCCATAAATATATGAATGAAAATGCGTCCGTAAATTGCGGCATTGTCATCGCATTCAGAAAAAGATAAAACGATTTACAAACATTCTTTATTTTAATCATTAAATAGCAAATATAAATACTGAATGAAAATCAAATGTATTGAATATTTTTTCCTAATGTGTGTAAAGACTTAAATATCTCTGCTGAAATTTCACGAAGATTCTTCACTGAATCACAATGAGTGAAGCATCCCTTTGACACGTAATTCATTCCAATCCTATTGAATCCCCAAGATGAAAACGGCGAAATATATTTTCCCCACCTCCTCCTCCCACACACCTTTCTTTCTGCATGACAAACTTATCCCAGGGGTTAGCCGCATCTGATAAAGGGACCGATTGCGCCCTTGAATAATTCTCGCATTCGACTCGGCGAGCCCCGGCAAGCGCCCCATGATTTAGGGCCTACCGCCCCCTCGTAAATTCTTATTCGCTTGTCATTCTCACAATTACTTCCAAGAAACTTCTCTCTCTTTTTTTTTTTTTTTTTTTTTTTTTTTTGGTTTTTTGGGGTTTTGTTTTATTTAGAGCTATTTTTTCCTTCCAGAGAAAGAGCTAAAACGGTTTTCGAAAAGCTGGAAGAAGAACTGCTTCGACACTTTGATATTTTTTTTCTTCGCTTCTTATTTATTTAACAGATTTGCGACTAAATCTTGTGCCAAAAATCCGTCGATAAGCTTTTTGAGTGTGAAGTACACATTGCGAAAGATTTTTTAGAGTTTTTAAGGACTTGGTGAGTGAGAAGATAAATTTCTTTAATGTTTTTGCAAATGAAAACAGAAACTTAAAAAAAAAAAAAGTCTTGGTTGAAAATAAAATTTAACTATTTTTTTTTTCTATTGAATTAATCCAAATTCAAATTTCAAGACTTCAGACCACTGGGAGAAGAGTTAAATTTTTATAACTTAGACTTCAGATTGGATTACTGAAAAGCGATTGATTTGTCTGTTTAGCATATTTTTTTTTTAACCTTACATGTAAGATTTTTAATCACTAATCCTAATTACTTCCAAGTTTCATCCCTTGGATTTTGTTTTATGTAAAACTATTTTATTTGGAGGCACAAAATCTAAAAACTATTTTATTTATTTTTTGAAAACTGACAGATTAATTTATTTACGTTTTATTTATTTGAAGATTTGTGACTAAATCTAATGCCAAAAATCTGTCGATAAGCCTTTTGAACGTGAAGTACGCCTTTAAAGATTACTTTTTAAAGATTTTTAAAGACTTAGTGAGTAAGAAGATAAATTTTATTAATGTTCTTACTGATACAAACAGAAAACTTAAAAAATACATAAAAAAATAAAGTTCGGTAAAATTTGGTTTAAACTCATTATTATGTACATTGTGTATATTGAGTGAATTAAACCAAATTTAAATTTTTAAATTTTATATCACCGGGAATCGTGTTGAATGTTTACTTTGAAATAAGACTAGAAAATAGAAATATAATTGATTTGGAGATTTAACACTTTTTAAAGCGTGTAAATTATATCTTAAAGCAGCAACACAGTTTCTTTCAATGAGCTTTCTTTCGGGTTTTGTTTTACTTTAGACTATTTTTCCCTCTAAAGCAAGAACTAAAATAGTTTTAGATAAGCTGAAAAAAGTACTGCTTCGACACTTGATATTTGTTTCATCACTTATTATTCATTTAAGGATCAATTCCAAACTGGCTGCTTTCTGATACATTTTTTCAATTCATTTTTGTTTGCAAACGTATCAAATGAGTAGGTGCTCTTTGAACTGTTTTTTTTTTTTCGGTAAAGACAGAAGATTATTTTAGAAAAGGCTGTCACAGTTGGCGTTTTGAACCGAATTTCAGGACGTGACAGTTCATCAATAAAGGGAAAATACTGCCGTCATGAGACAACAATCGCTTATAATTGAAGATGTAATTCATTTATCGGAAAATGAAAAAAAAAAAAAAAAAGAAAAAACTGTTGGATTATAAATCATTTCAAATAACATTCTTGCAAGTATTCTGTTTTTATGTTTAACAGTGAATCAGAAAATGTGTCAGAAAGTTTTGGGTTGTTGAGCTGGGAAAATATTTTTTGAGAACCGCCTTAACAGATTTGTGGCTGAATTTTGTACCAGAATTCAGTCAATAAAATTTTTAAACGTGAAAAATTTTTTTAGAGCTTTAAAAAATCTAGTGAGTGAGAGGATAAATTTTTTCTAATGTGCTACGAGATGAAAACAGAAACCTAACAAAAATTATTATCTTGGGTGAAAGTTGTTTTTAACAAAATACTAAGCACTGGTATATTTGATTGAATTAACCCAAATTTGAATTTCAATATTATAGATAACTAGGAAAAGTATATTAATCTTTTATACTTCTTAGAAATCAAACTGGAATGTGAAATGGTAATTGATTTGGAAATTTAATATATTTTTTAAAGGGTGCATATTATATCGTAAAGCACTGCACAATTATTTCCATTTTTTTTTCTTATTTTCTTATTTTTCTTCTTTAGATTTTTTTTTCTTTCTTTTCTTTCTTTCTTTTTTTTTTTTTTTTTTTTTTTTTAGGTAGGACTACATATTTTTATTTTCTTTAGTTAGAACCATGTAGTATATATTTTTTCTTTTCAAAACGATTTTTCAAAAAGTTGCTGCAAGAAGAGATGCTTCAACACTCTGATATTTTTTTTCCATTTCTTATTTATTTAACAGATTTGTCATTTAAATCTTGGGGGGGGGGGGGGGAGTCACTCGATAAGCTTTTTGAGCGTAAAGTAAGCTTTGAAAGAAGATTTTCTAGGTATTTTTAAAGAATAGTGAGTGAGAAGATGATTTTCTTAATTCTCGCAAATGCAAAAAGAAAAAGAGAAGAAAAGAAAAGAAAGAGACGTGAAAATGAAATTTTAACTGATTATCGTGCATTATATAATCTGATTGAGTCTATTCAAATTTATATTTCAGAATTTCTGATTACTGGAGGACGTGTTAAATTTTTATATTTCTTGGAAATCAGACTAGAATATAGCTGGATAATAATTGATTTAAAGACGTAATATTTTCTAAAGCGTGTAAATTACCTCTTTCAAGCACCAATCTAATTACTTCCAATGAATTTCTTTCTTTTTCTCTTTTTGATTTCTTTCTTTCTTCCTTCCTGTTTTTGAGTTGTGTTTTATTTAGAATTATTTTGCTCCTTTGAAAAAAAGAAAAATAACTAAAAGAGTTTACCGAAAAACTTACTTTAAGAAGTACAGGAAAAACTCTTTCTACACCTTAGTATTTTTTCTCCACATCTTACTTACCAGATTTGCGACTAAATTTTGTGCCAAAAATCACTCGATAAGGTTTTTGAGGTGGAAGCACACTTTGAAAGAAGATTTTTAGGGTTTTTAAAGACCTAGTGAGTGAAAAGATAAATTTTCTTAAAGCTTTTGCAAATAAAAAAAGTCCTTCCGGCCAGTAACGGGAGAAAAAGGTAGCTTTCCTATATCTTCGTTTTAAAATTTTAGCTAATGTTACACGAAAACAGCAAGTTAAAATGCAAAGAAACGTTTACAAAAGATTCGTTAATACTGAATTTGAATAAGAAATTCGCCAAATTTTTGAGCAATAGCCAAATTGGCTTCATTTATGAAGACTTATTTTGGTCGCCAAATTTGGCGATATTTCACCAAATGTCGCCAATTTTGGCGAGAATTTGGCGCTAACGGATATGAATATATAGTTTTATGCGTATGATTGGGAAAATTATTACAACAATGAAAGAAAATAATTTGCGAGTAATCTCGTTAATGTGCTATTTTGTTTCAAAATGTCAGCCACCCTAGAATTTCAAACTGCTCTATCTCAGCCATTTTTTAAGATAGAGGTAAACCAAAAAATGCTCTGGAATCCTTGTATCAAGGCCTAACACGTAATTAAAAAATAAATTTGAATTTTCAACTTTTTTGTATATTTATTTTAGTTTTAAATTTTTAAATGGCCGCCATCTTGAAACAAAATGGCGGACCAAGCTGGCCAACGAACTCGTTCGAGACATTGGTGAGCTTAATACACACAATTGGTTTCATCAAAATTGATTTATAAATACGAGCGTTACCGTATGACATAGGTCAGATATATATATATATATATAACTGCTTTCCTCCGAACGGCTGCAATAGGTAGCTTTATACTTTTTTGTATTGAAAGCTAACCTAACAGAAACGTTAAAATAAAGGTTTGTTTAAATTGGAAATTGGATTTAACCGATTATTATGTACAATAAATCAGAATGAACTAATCTAAAGTAAAATTTCAAAATTACATATCACTGGAAAAAAGTGTTAAAATTTTATGCTTTGAAATCAGACTAAGAATATAGAAAAAATTAACAGGAGATTTAATATTTTTTTTAAAGTGTGAAAATTATGTCCTAAAGCACTAACCCAATCACTTTTGTTTAGATGGGATTTTGTTTTATTTAAAACTATGTTTTTTTCTTTGAAAAAAGAAGTGTGTGTACGTGTGTGTGTGTGGGGGGGGGGGGGGGAAGGGTGTTATACGATTTTTCGAAAAGCTGTATAGGAAGAAATACAGGAAGAACTGTGTTTCTAGACGCTTATTTGATATTGTTTTTCTTCCACCTTATTTATCTGCGATTAAACCTCCAAAAATCACCCAGAAAACTTTTTGAGCGTTTAAGGGGCTGCTTTCACTGAAATTCGGCGATCGCGAAATCCCATATGTTAATATGGGAAAACTTAGAAGCGCGATTACTCATTACCTAATGTAATTATTAAAATACGGTTTTCACCATCAAAAAGTCGACGTCAGATGCCGATGTTGTGTATTTTTAAAAACTGTCTTTTTAAATTTTAAGTATTTTTAAGAAGATTATAAAATTTCATCAAGTGGAAATTTAAAATCTTATAGTGATTATTAAGTATTTAAAATTTAAGGAGATAATATTTAAAAACGTTACAACATCGACATCTGATGTCTAATACTTTCTAATGGCGAAAACCGTATTTTAATAATTGTATTAGGTAATGAATAATCGCACTTCTAAGTTTTCCGATAGGTTAATATGGAATTTCGCGATCGTGGAGTTTCATGAACTTAAAAATGGTTTTCCAAGGTTTTTAAAGACTTAACGAGTAAGTAGATAAACTTTGTTTATGATCTCCTAGAATAAAATAGAAATAGAAGGGATAAAGAAAAGGGAGGGGGAACATTGTTGAAAATTGAATGTAACTAATTATTGCGTACTAAATTAATTCAAATTTAAATTTCGAAATTTCATATCGCTGTGAGAAGCGTTTTATAATACTTAAACATGAAACTAGAATACAGAAAGGTAATTGATTTGGAAAATTAAAGTTTTATTTATAATCTGCGCCTGATTATTTCCAAAGAGCTTTTATCTTTTCTTTAATTTATTATTTTTTAGTTTTTAACAAAATGAAAAAAAGCTGATAGAAGAACAGATTCAACATTTTTATATTTTCTTCTTTTTTATTTTTTATTTAACAGGTTTGCGACTAAAATATTGTACCAGAAATAAGTCAATAAACTTTTCGAGCGTAAAAGTACGCTTTAAAAGAAAATATTTTGGAGTTTTTAAAGACCTTAGTGAGTGAGAAGATTAATTTTGTTAATATTTTTGCAGATGAAAGCGGAAATCTAAAAAATAAACTGCTGAGTTTGTCTAAAAATAGTATTTAACTGAAGATAGTGATTTAAACATTCATGAGTGAATGAATCCAATTTTAAATCTTAAAATACACTTCAAAAAAAGTGTTGGTTTTACTGTATACGCACGGTAGCGTATTACTGCTTACTTTACTGTTTATTACTCTTAATTTTACGGTATAATACTGGCAGCTGGGATGCCAGTATTATAACGTAAAATCAACACTTTTGACTAGCAGTGTATCAAAATATTGGGTGGAGCATAAAATTTCCCTTTCTTTTGTTTAAAATATTGATTATAATATATATGAATATGGAAAGTAATTAACTAGATTTTAACTAATGGATTGGTAAATAAGTAAATACAGTTTTAAATCTGAAAATAAACAAATATGGATATTTTATGTTTTGCTCATGATTTGCTTTACTGTATAGCCACAAATACTCAAAATTAATTATCTTCAGAATAAAAATTCTTTTAAAAGGTGTATCACTGACACCAGCCGAAAACAAAACAAACAGAAAATATATATGATTTTATATAAATTGTTAATTTAGTAGCGCATTTAGAATTTTCATTGAATTACGTCGGCGATAAATCTAACACCCAATTTAATTTTATCATCTTTCTGAATATTAATACGTCAAACACCATTTAAAAGAAAATTCGTTATATATATATATATATAATGGTATTTTACGGCTCGAGATTCTAAATTAACAAAACGCCATATAGAAGATGTAAAATTAATATCAAAATAAATAAATAAGAAACAAACGTGCAAAATAAACCATATAAAACTGACAAAAAAAAAAAAAAAAAAAAAAAAAAAAAACATACGTTTTGTATAAAATTTCAGCAAAAATGAAAAAAGTCAAAAACAAACGCCTAAAATTTTATGTTGATGTAATTTAGTGATAGTTTTGCAGTTAATTAGTTTTCTTTTTTAAGTGCCAGAAATATTAATTCAAAAATGAGTGTTTCTAAATGGTGAAAATTGGATCATTAAAAAAAAAAAAAAAAAAGGTTCTAAAAATTTAAAACGAGTACTAAATAAATGTGTAGATGTTATTGTACACGATAATACTAATATATATATATATATATATATATATATTTTCATATACCAATGTATACGTTGTTAAGTAGCGTAAAAATGGCCTGTGCATAGTTATATTTAACAATAAAAAATTAATACCCACCCCCTTTTTTCCAAAACATATTCTATTAGTATTTAAAAAAAAATATATATATATATATATATATATATATATGCATTTTTTTAAAGTGCTACTATTGAAACATTTAGGATTTTTTACCAATTAAATTTTCTTATACACTGAAAATAAAAAATAAAGTTGATTTTATGGTATAATGCTGGCACTTCAGCTGCTTAGTATTATACCGTAAAATTAACAGTAATAAACAATAAAATAAGCAGTGCTGCCACGCAACATTTTTATTTTATTTATTTATTTATTTATAATTTAATTTAATTTATTATTATTATTATTATTATTATTATTTATTTATTTATTTATTTATTTTTTTTTTTTCAGTGTAATCTTAAATATCATTGTAGTAAGAGTTTTAACAAAATGGTCAAGAGCGATTTTTTTTTTTTCTTTGTCATGTAATGATACATAGCGTTAATATGTCACTAAGTCAAGCATTGTCTTCCCATTATAATCCCATGTAAAAGTTACACAATTTCATTGATACTTATGTTTTAAAGTAAGATTTATATCGCAAAAATAGAATATCCGACTTGAATTGTTTTTAAAAAAAGAAAAAAATATGCAATTATGCAATAAGTGCCTCAGTATATAAAAATTAATTAAAACTTTCGAAAGATGATTTTTTTTTTCATTTAAAAAACTCTATGATAACATATAGTTAAAATAAAAAGAATGACTAAAACAGGAATGAATTTCTAAGCGAAATTTTCACCGCGCCTATGTAATTTCTTTTTATTCATAAACAGATAAATACAGAGTTTATACACAGATAATATTATAAAATGCTTTATTCTTTAAATATAATATTAATGCTGCGTTAAATAATTTCTATAACAAACATGTTTACCCAAAATTAAACTCGAAAATGTCTTCGTTATTTACTCCATTTCATTTAATTAATTAATAAACAAATAAATACAAAGCTTTTTAAAGATAATGTTGTAAATTATATTGTAATTTAATTATAATATCAATAGTATTTTAAATAGCTTATCGGGAGAAGCTTAACGCATTTACACTAGAAAAACGCATTTACAATATGTTAAACTTTAAAATGCGTACTAAATTTTATGATCGTTATTTATTTCTTTTAATTAATAAATGGATAAATACAAATATATATATATATATATATATATATATATATATATATATATATATATATATATATATATATATATTGTAAAATATAATATTTTATTATTATGCTGCCAAAAGTGTGTTAAACAGCTCCTATAGTCAACACATTTACAATAAATTAAGCTCAAAAATACCTATTAAATTTTATGATTAGTATTTAACTTCTTTCTTTTTATTAATAAGCAGATAAATGCGAAAAATTTTAGAGATAACGTTGTAAAATACATTATTATTTAATCATATTACTAATGGTGTAGTAAACAGTTTTTACAGTAAACATATTTATCATAAATCAAATGCGAAAAAGGTTATCAACTTTTATTATGGTTATTTAATTTGAAAAATAAATTATTTTCCTTTTTAAGTTAAACTAATGCAAACAAATAAATTAATTACAATGTATTCTTTTTAGCCTAAATTTTATTACTATCGTACCAAAAATTCTTTTTCTTTTTTCTTTCGCCAACACTTCGTGTGATTCATACGTTCAAATAAAAAACTAATAAAAACTTTTTATGTCCGGCGCGCGCTTCGTAACTTAGGCCTAACTTAGGGGTTTCCGCTTTCGTTTCTAGCGGTACTTCGGCCGCTTGCTACCGGCGGAAACAGCATAGCGTCCGGCGTATCGGATCATTGAATTTTCCGGCAAGGAAATGAGGAGTACAGTTAGAAATTTTCAAGACTTATCCAGTAGAATGTAATGATTTATAAATTAAACATTACTTTTCTCAAAATCGATTGAAACATTTTAGAAAAAGATTATTTTTTTAATTTGAAAATTCACCCCATTTCCAATAATACATGTTAAAGAAGATTTTCCAATAAGAAATTGAATTCAACAGAATGATTTTAAATAATTATGATTTGTTATTTCCATTTAATTATACTAAATTTGCTTATTCTTTATAGAAATTATAAAATTTTGCTTATTTTTCAACCTGAAATCATTTTATCAGTAAGAGAAGCAATTTATGTCAATAATAAAAATGTCAGACTAACTTTGTGATACTGTTATGTGCCACAATAGTATTGTAAGGTTTTAAACAGACAATAAATATAGCACATTTTATTATAGCGTCTTTTCTTCTTGGTTTCGACAATAATCTCAGTCCTCTTTATTTAATCATTATTTCTCATTAATATTAAGAAAGTTGTAACTTGTTGTTATGCTAATACCACAATTTAACGTCTAATATTTGAGAAGATACTCTGTTGTAAATGCAATTGATAATAACTATTAACAAATAATGTTTTCTAATAGTATATTGAAAATAAACAGTGATAATGATTTTTGTAACAATACAATTATTATTAAGGAATACAAGTTAATTGTTATTATTAATGCATTTACAACTGAATACTTGCAAGGAAAATTATTGTTATCATAATAATTTTTTTTCTCGTAATTTTTTTGTGAATCTATGAGGCTAAAATAAATTATTTTTCTAAGTTAAAAAGATATTACGATGTTTAAATAATATTTTGATAGTTAAAAGCTTATACGTTTGATTTTTCTGGTAAATAATAAATTACAAATAATTTTACTCGATACAGTTATTGCTAAATAATAGTATTATAAAAAAAAAAAAAAAAAAAAAAAAAAAAAAAAAAAAAAAGTTGACGAATTTTCAAGAGATAATACGTGTATAAAATTCTGGTTATTTTCTAAGAATACAATTTTAAAATACTTATTAGCCACAGGTTACTTGAAAATAGTGATTATCTGGGAGAATTCTAACTACATAAAAAAGTTTTAAATTCTCCCACTTGATTCCAATGAAAAATAATAAAATCTGCACACACATAGAAAGAGATTACATCAGAAGAGATTATTTTAAAGATATCGTTGAAAAATATAAGCTCGTAGACATGAATAAATATTTTTATAAGAATTATGTCTATAGTCATTACGTTAAGGGGGTGAATTATTATTATTGTATTTTCATTTTTAAAATAAATATACTAGCTGGTGTAGTAATGCATTGAATTTGCATTTCATGAGATCTTCGATTTTTTGGGGGGGAAAGAAAAGTTATTTAATTTAACATTTAGAAAATAAGTATAATATAATTTTTATTAAATTTCTTATTATAAACTAACAATTATGTTTACAATGTAAATGAACTGAAAATTACGAAAGTTATATTTTGCAAGTTACGTGATTTTGATGCAATTGTAGTAGAATGCCTTTCCATACGAAAATGGCGAAATACGGGCAATAAAATTCCGTTGGTCGATAGGATAATTGAGCTTGCCATTATTGCCAAGATAATATTTGTTTACTCGTTTAACTCATCTAAGTGGATTTCTCCAGGGGAATATCGCCAAGTTCTATTGTGTTGGAAACTGTTAATCTGAGCCCTGTACGTGTACGTATATTTAGTCTCGATGCTTAGAACTCCATATTCTATATCATAAGTCCATTCATTTACATTTTAAACAAATTCGGAAAATATAATTTCACACGGATCAATAATATTAAAATCTTCCAGCTTTTTGATAATAACTTTAATAAATGAGGAAATAAGTCTTATGCATAGTCTTTACATTACATTTTTAAAGAGAATGTAAATTAAAATTATTAAATCGATAAATTCAAGCAAAACAAAAATAAAGATAATTGTTCACAATTTTCGATAGCAGACAATGTCTCAATATTTACATTTTTCTTTTCTTTTTTTTTCTACAAAAATTGAGTAATTTAGTTAGAATTAAAATAATAATATTAATAATAATAATAGTAATATCTTGGAAAGTATAATTTAAATTTTGAAATTCTGAGAACTTATACGACGTCGTCGGATCCTGCGGATAAGTGGTGTTACGTGGTGTTACGTTCATTGCCCTGCGTTCCATATCCTAGGAGGAGGGGTTGTGAAATACAGACAAACAATAAAATTCTAATGTAATGGATTATCGTCATATAAGTTAGTCTGTAACAATAAAATAATTCGCCCATGAGTCATTCTGATAAAAATGTATAGAACTATGTAAAAAATATTTATTAAAAATGTAATTGCAATTGTGAAGTATGTTATAATGGAAATGTGGTGCGATATAACTGCACAATACATGTAAATAATTAAGTAATAATAATAAAATTTCACCCTAGTTTGCCCCAGTACATTGAGTCTATAAAGTTGAGTTAATTTTTATTTTTTTCAAGAGACATTATTTATTTTCAATTCAGCACTTTTAAAAACTAATCTCAGATTCAAAAGGTAATTTTGTTTATTTTTTAGTTTTATTTCATAAATATTTAATTTCTGATAAATTGTTCAACACATGGCAAAAATAAATAAATAAATAAATAAAATAGTGCTAAAGAGAAGACTTTTAGTCATTTTAAATGTAGCAATATGTTGTAAAAATAATGAAAAAATAACTGTTGAAAAAAAAAAGTCTATGAAAAATTATGAACGTAAAGTTAATACCTTCTGTAAGGATTATAAGGTATTAAAATTAAATATAATAACATATAATATTAATTGCACAAAATTTAATTCTGTCATATTTAGTGTGTTACAAATAATTTATGTTAAAGAAAAAAAAGAAGAAGTCTGAGTACATCATATCCGTGGACTTCCATGTCCATGGTTACGAACGTAGCCAAGCTAAGTAATAAAATTGTATTTATTTATTATTATTATTATTTTAATCTGAGAATTTACTGGCATGATGTCAAATAAGTTTAAATACGTAATATAAAAATTAATTTCATGTCTTTAATTAAAAATACTTTTTTTTCTGTTCAGAAAATTTAGTATATGTATGTGTTCAGAATTGGAGAATGACCCTTAGATGCGTGCATTATTATTTACTGCTAAATATAGTACTAAAAATTTTAAGAACTCTACCCTGTCTAATTAAAAAAAAATTACATGTGTCCTGACATGTTGATTTTCAGTCAAATCTTAAATTAATTGTTTTGTTTTATCTTAAAAGCAGAATATCGTAGAATAGAATAACATAATACAGACATATAATATAGTTTTTTTTTTTTTTTTTTTTATAAATCATTGTGATTAAATTCTTATATAAAATTCCTTATCGTATACATTCAGGTATCAGAAAAAAAAATTGCTATTTGAAAGTTTTAGCCATTTAAAATTTTTTTCGCCGACATATTTAAAATTTGACAAGTTTACTTTTAGAGTCTTAACATTTATATATTTGTTTTTAATAATTTTATAACTAATACCCCAACATATTTAAATTATTCTTGACACGTTTAAATTTGAATTATTTAAAAGGTGTGTGTGTGTGGAGGGGGGGGGAGGAGTTGCTTGAATTATTTTAATGCATAAAATAGTAACAGTAGAAAGTTTTAAAAAGAATAAAAAAAAGGTGGAAACATAAAATATTTTGACAAAAGTATCAATAGTATTATCTCTGACATTAAACTGTCAAAAATCTTAAATTTTCGTTTGTAAATTTAGTTTAAGTATCAAAATAGATTATTCTTGATTGGACTATTTTATTTTTCATAAAAAAAAAAAATATATATATATAAAAAAATATTGCTATAGGAAAACACAAGTAATTATAGTCATAATATTATTTTAAATATAAGGCAAGCAACAAACCAGTTACTGTAAACAACATAATTTAGTTCTGTTGGTTTTTTTATTATTATTAAATTTCTTTAATGAATTTAATTATCTTTGCCTCATATATTCTAACTATCGGATATAAATCTGTATACGAATCAAGAATAAGTTTCTGAAAACATTTTATAAAATCAAACCTTTAAAATTTATAAAATCAATAAAAATTTTCTCATCTAATCTTTTTTTTCCTTTATATATATATATATTTACACTTGGGGTGTCGTAGGAGAGACTTTTTTACCTTTTCTTATTTCTATCTCGATATATCTGTTTTATAATAATTCGTTGGATTAAAACTATGTTGGCTTCTACAAGAATAATTATTATGATTATTTGTAATAATTATTTTATGGCAATAAAACGTATAATTTATATATATATATTTTCTTAAAATAAGCTGTAATGTTGAGAAATTACTCATGTATGACCAGAGTACTCGCGATAAATAAAAAATGTTTAATGAGAAATTATGTTCGCGCTTCAAAATTTTTCTGATTTGTTTGCTCGTATTGATGAAAAATGTAGTATAAAAAGTACTTTTTATACAATTTTATTTTAACAAGAACAGCAAATATAGAATATTCAACCAAAGTTTTTTTTCAAAATCTGTTGTATTAACTTTTATTTAAAAATTTAAATTAATTAATGTGTTTTATTACTTAAAAGATGATAAAGTTATAAAAATATGTTAAACTTAAATGAAACTTGGCATTGAAAAACATTAATGTAGTTTAACATATATTTATAAATTTATCATCTGTTAAGTAATTAAATACATTAAGTGTAATTTTAATTTTTGGGTTTTTAAAGATGAATTTTAGCATTCTACTCATTTATTTGCTTAACTTTTATTTATTTATTTTGCACAAAAGGAATGGTCAAAACTCAAATTCACCATCTTCACTGCCAGCTACGGAGAGGCAAAGGGGTACGAGCCTCTTCTGGTAATTTTCAAGAGGGGCATTCTCTTCCCCCCCCTCCCCATCTCCTATGAAAATATAAAATTAATAATATGAGGTCTGGCCTTTCATCTCTTCGATTGACTTTTGCGACCAGCATGATCGACTGTCGTCTCTGCTAAGATTGATATTATTATCGCTTTTCGAATCGCTATTGCAATCAGTCCCATTAAAAAAAATAATAATAATAAATAATTAAAAAAAAAATTTAAAAAGGAAGAAAAAAAAGAAAGAAAGAAATATTCTAAAGAAACATCAACCTTTTAATTAAAAAAAAATATATATATAACTTTTAAAGACAACAAATAAATAAATAAATGTACATAATAATAAATGAAATACAAGTTGCGGGTTGAAAAACAAATTCTGTCTATGGTCTGATAGCGCGTATTAATCCGAAAATTCTGCATACCCTAGATATCCCGAGTTAGAATTAATAGGTAAATATTTAAAAATCATAGATTTTATAAATAATTTCTGTACAACTTTTGATTTTCTGTTACTCCTTTTCATGTAAAATTTATTTGTGACTTCCCTCTGCCACAAATAAGCCTTTCTGTCTCTGAACACCATCTTTTCAAATTTTATCTATCCACCTTTCTGCGTCACCTTTGGAAAACTAATCTACAGCTCCCTTGATGACGTAAACATGAGGATTCCTGTTCTACGCAATGTTAGGCGGCATAAACAAGATTCTTCCATTATGGAAATGCAGAGCAGCTAAATTAGGCGTAATTGCAGAGGTGGCCACAGATGTTTCTTGATTTGTGTGACCTTTTGGGACTGGGTTCCATACAATGTATAGCACCCGGAGGACGGAAGGGGGGCAGGGTTGCCAGAAAGTCGCCAAAGGTCATCCGTTTGTCGCCAAATGTTCGCCAGTTTAGTGCATCCCAATTTTTTATTTAGTACGGGGCATGAAATTGTATGATGTTATTTATTTCAACTGTCATAATAAAAGAGGAGCACAAATGGCGCAATAAAATTACCACCAAATTTGCCATTCAGATTTTATGGTATAGGATATAAATACATTCAGAGGATTTGTTAGATGTTTGTAGTTCTTTGAGTAATCTTTTTCACAGAATAAATGGTTGTAAAAAGACCATTTTAAAAATACGTGTATTGTTATTACTATTATTATTATATCATTATTATTACTATTATTATTATATCATTATTATTACTATTATTATTATATCATTATTATTACTATTATTATTATTGCATAATATAAATAGTTTACGTCATATAATAAATAATTATCGATGCCTGTTTAAAAATTACACTTTTTATGTGATGAGGAATTTTTGTTTGCCTTATGAGATACCTGTCGAATAGCACTTTTCATTTATTTATTGTTATAATTTAAATTATGCTTTTAACTACATCTTACAAAAATATTTGATAACGGATGTATATTGTAGCAATAGTTTTTGTTTTCGATTGGAACAGCAAAATAATTCGTACTGATTTATATTTTAGTTTATTAGATATAATGTCGCATACATATTTAAAATATCGCTTAAAAGTATAAATAATCTAGTTAAAACAATTTGTAAATACTGTAAAATAATAAATATTTTTAATTATTTACAATATAAAATACCTTTAGAACACTAATATATATATATATATATATATAATACCTTTGAAATAAAAATACGACACAAGTTCTCCCAAAAAATCTGTCCAAACCTCTAATTTGAAGATGGCAAGTAATTAATTTACATATATATACATTCAAATTTCTATCATCTTTTGATTTCTACATTCCATTTTTGTTCTAATTTAGGACTAAAACCTATTCATTTCCTTTTTATTTGGCATCATATATTTTAAAATCTGTTTATATTTCTTATTACATTGAGAATTAATAGAAAGTTTTATTTAGTAAGATATTTTCTACATATTTTTACTATAACAATTATCTAAAATATTATTACATGCCCTCTGTAAATTAGAGATTCGTCATTTTGCAATTCGAACTTGTTAGAAATATATATATATATATTATTTAAAGGTATTATATAAACAATAAAACTGCATGATATATCTTTAATTCTTAGGCTGTTACGAATGCACTCAGCGCGTACACTTCTGAGTCTATTACAGTAGAATCTCGTTACAACGAACCTCGATTTAACGAATTTTTCAATTTAACGAATATAATTTGGATTGTAAAAAAGTCATATTATTCTATTTCAGTAAAAAAATATTTTCACTTTAACGAATATTTCATTATAGCGAATTTAATCAGTGGTCTCCAGAGATTCGTTGTAACGAGATTTTACTGTATACCCAACGTTACGGACGCTCTACATGCGTTATATGAATTTTTCAAGGTTTTAAACGTTATGAATGCGTTTACTGTGTTCTAATGTCATTGTTTCTTTCATTAATAGATATCAACACTAAATGGTTGGTTGGTTGATTTCTGACGGCCAATTATCTACTCGAGAGATATAGGCCCTAGGGGGGGAGTGCCCTCCGTGGGGGTCTTTCTAAGGGATCCTAACCCATATTTACGGCAACAACACTAAATGGCATTCGAATACATCGAATATAAAACAAATGAGGGAAAGAACCGAAAGGAGAAATTCAACGGCCTAAGTTAATGCTGACAGTATTTGATGAAATAACATATATTTACTAGGAATTATTCTTATGATTCTTATCTGAAGAATATTCATAGTATTTCATTTTTTATTTTGTATTTTGTTAATTTAATTCTTGCACTGTATCCTTTTCATTAATTTTTATAATATCTCTCCTTTGTTTTTCACACATGTGATTTCATTATATATATGTATATATATATATATATATATATATATATATATATATATATATATACAGCGTGTCCACGTATAACCTGACCGACCTTTATTTTCGCAACCGTTGGTCCTAGATGCATACTTCCAATTACAAAAATGGTTTAAATAAGGTAAAGAATTACTTTTAATGCGATTTGGGTCAAGAAAAACATTTATTAAAAAAATACGAAAGTTAAATTTTTATACGGTCCCCCGGTCCTATAAGTGATATTTAGTAAAAATTTACTGTGACACTAACAAGTACGACAAAGAAAGTCCCATTCATCTAACATTAAAATTGACCGAGTTATGAAACTTTGAAATGCATGACTTATACCACTTTTTTGCATCTAAAAAGAGATGATTTCGGCCATGCTTTCAGGGGTCGTATATAAAGTACTTAAACTTATTTCAAGGTATCTGCGCTTTGAAAGAAATTGTTCCGAAAGAAACTATTACGATTGAGTTAATTTTTATTAGTTAAGTTTCAGATTAATTAAAATAATCGTATTTTAACATATGTTTTATTTTGAAAGGATTTGAGGCTATGATTTCTTTTAACAAAAATTATGTTATTTTCATAAAGTTTTATTTAACTTGCAACGATCGTCTTTCCAGTTTAAAATTTGTACTCGAAGTTTAACTCACTTTCAAATGTCCGATCAAAGTTAAATTTTACATACTGACTTAAATCCGATGACAATGTAATATTATTATGATTTTCGACGCTTACTATTTTATACATACTTATATTAGAGGATAACACAAAAAAAATTCGGATAGATTATCGTCAACAAGTTTAAGAAAGAGTTTTAGATTAGATAATATAAACCTACGATGGTTGTGTTTTTTAACTTTTATAATTACGTTTTATGTATTTTTTAACGCTGAATAAAACAATTGCCTTTACTTTTAACCATCATGTCAGGATTTTTCGCAAATCGTAAATTTCAAGGTTAAATAGCGAAAAATCTGTTACTATAAAATAGATGTAAGACTTTTTTATTCAGTTTAATTTTATTTAATTCAATAATTTATTCAATTTTTCGACTTATACTAGGTTTCTTACAGCTAAACAGCTTAGAGGTCCGATGAGGTTGGAAGGGGAGGAGGGTCAATTTTAACTTTGAAATTTGCGATTTGAGAAAAATCTTGACGTGATGGTTTAAAATGAAGGTCATTTTCGGATTCAGCGCTAAAAAATACATAAGAATCAATTTTCAAAAGCTAAAAAACAAGCCACAACCCAAAATTTGAAAGACAGTGCAATCTAACAGCATTTTATAATCTGTATCATTTTGTAAACAATTGAGGCTGTTGTTTTAAATATTTTTATTTAACAAAAATTCAGTTATTTTTATCCTCTTATATGTTCAGTAGAAATTGTATATTTTCCATTAATATGTCAGAATGATTATAGATTTCACTTTCATATTAGATTGCAATGTTAATTTTGCTCTCAACTATTTTTTTTTTTTTTTTTTGATATATCTGAAAATTATTTCTATTTCTACTACATTTGTGAATGACCCCTATTTCGCAGCAAAAAATATACTCCAACTTTAAACAGCTATTACTCGGTGAGTTTTAATGTTAGATGAATGGGACTTTTTTTGTTTTACTTGTTAGTGTCACAGTAAATTTTTACTAAATATCACTTATAGGACCGGGGGGCCGTATAAAAATTTAAGTTTCGTTATTTTTTAATAAATGTTTTTCTTGACCAAAATCGCTTTAAACATAATTCTATACTTTATTTAAACCATTTTTGTAATTGGAAGTATGCATCTAGGACAAACGGTTGCGAAAATAAAGGTCGGTCAGGTTATACGTGGACACGCTGTATAATGAAATCACATGTGTGAAAAACAAAGGAAGATATTATATATATATATATATATTATATATATGTGTGTGTGTGTGTGTTTGTGTGTGTAATCTTCTTAAGATATATTAACAAATATTTTGGACTAACAAACTGATAAAAAATATTTTCCTCTGAACAATGAATTTTCTTTTCTTTTTTTTTAAATAATACTCATTTCATGAATTTCAAATTATATTAATATAAAAGAGATACATTAATACAAATAAGAAACGCGATTTCAATATCGCAAGATAATATAATTACCTTCTTTTTTTTAACTTAAAAAAAAATTGTAAGAAAAAAAGTCGAATAAATGTAGTCTTTCTATAAAGTAAGAGTGACACACAATACTGTTAAATGAATTAGGAAGTTTTGATTTATTTTCTTTAAAGTGGGTAAAATTTATTTTCTCCATAATGCGTAACTTCATTTTAAAGTGCGTGTTGGTTAGTGCCCACTCAGGGGTGGATCCAAAGAAGTGTGATTGGATACTCTGAATATTATTATCAGTCTAGTGGAGTAATTTTTTCATCAATTTTAAACTCTCTAAAACAGATAAGTAAATAAAATTAGTTTGATTCTGTGTTCTAATGTCTTTTATAATACGGATTTTTTTTTTTTTAAATCAAATTAACCGGCTTTTTAAACAGTGCATTTTATTTGATAGAAAGATGATAAGTCTATTACTTTATGTCTATAAATATTGCTGTTTCTAAATCATTTTTCGAAATTTGATAAATTGCACCTGTTGCATATAACATAAATTTTTTGAAAGTTTTAATTTTGAAATCACTGTTCATTTAGCTGAAATTGTTAAGAAAACCTTTACTGTTATAAAGTGAAACAGTTTCATATTTCATAACGTTTCAAACCTATAATTGAATAAAATGTTACATTGGAGAACTGACATATAGTTTTCAAAATAAGGCGAATCTAAAAAGATAAATCGTATCTTAAATCAGATTTATGAAAAATCCATATGTATTAAAATTTTCATAACAAAAGGCAATTCGATATACCTTGAAAATCTACTTGTTAACTGAGATGAAAATCTGAAAAAGAAACAAAATTGGAACCAAATGACCTAAACACAAATATGTGAAAAATTGCATAATCAAGCTCTAAATACGTTCTTCAAGAATCAATTGAAGATCTCTTATATCAAGTTGAGAAATAAGTTTATATACCATTTTCTAATTTGGAATTTTATTCATAAAAAGCTTTGCCTAGAGCGTTACATATCGTTTTGTAGCTGTTATTACTCATTTATTTTATTTTTTATCTAAAACACTGTATTACCTTTATCTGTACCTAATTATCTAATTAAAATAATTAAATCACAAATCTACAAAAATAATTTTGAAACTTATTAATCATTTTTGCATTGATTGCTTTTTTATTTTATGATTAGCAGCTATGTTTTTTTTAGGATTTATTATTTGTTTTTAATTCAGCAGGAATTCTATTAAATTATTATTTTGTGTATTTCCTGATGCTTTTTTTTTTTCAACTTTTATTACATTGATGGGAGTATTTTTAATGTCATAAATTTTACATCGATTATTATCATTCTTTTGTTTAGAGTTTTAATTTATCACTTTACACTTATTAGGTATCCATAATTTATCGAAAACTTGTCTTTAGTCATTTAATTGTCTTTCAGTTAAGGTGGTTCACAACATCGCGAAACTTTCTGACACATTTTCTGACTTATTTTTAAACACAAAGACATAAACACGATAGGCCTGATTATTGAAGCGATTTGGAATCGAAATGAGTTTGCCATTTTTGATAAATAAATTACTTATCAAGTTATAAGCTATTCGTGTCACTTGACGACACGTTTTCCCTTTTCTTGTGCTACTGCATCGGGAATTTGGTTCAAACGCCGAATTTGACAGTATTTTCTGAAGATCTTCTGCTTTTACTAGAAATAGAAAACGTCTTTCGATTACATAGTTTACGAATAAGAACACCTGTCAATTTCATGCGTTTCCGAACAAAAATTAAAACAGAAATGTGTCAGAAAGTAGCTCTTTGGATTTGAGAACAGTCTTAAGGTCGAATTCACTTTAATCTCTAGAAGGGAGGTGATATATTATTTATATTACTTAATTTAAATCCCCAAAAGCCAAAATTGCACCAGAATTTTGGAATAAAATTTCCTTTTATAATATACGTGAAGAAAGAATTTCCAGATAAATTTGTTCGTAAATTCTGGTGTCACTCAATCATTTCAATATTTTAGCAACATAAGTACTTTATACCTGAAAGAGTAAAAATACTTTATAGGCTCTTATCAATCTGTAATATATCTTGTAACATTATCAACAAATTTCTTCAATAATATCATAATTAATATCATATTGTAATAATATCGTAAGGAAAAATCATTTTGTATAAGATCGAATAGACCTCACATTGAAAACTTTCAGTAGTGATACTTCGCCAAATATTGCATCCAAGCATTCACCCGACTCCGCCCTATCTTTTATTCCTTTTCTAGAGATCAAGGGGCGGGAGGACACAAAAAGGGACACTTCTCCCCCCCCCTCCCTCCATTCGGAAAGTAAAGGGAAGAGAAATTTATGATTAGTTTGCACTGTTAGATGCAGCTGGTGCTCTTCCCTTGTTAAATCCCTGTTTTACTTCATTTTGATCAGATTTATGCATGTAAACACTGTTACATTGGCAAAAATCATGAGCGAATGTGTTGATAACAGTAAATAGATTTTTTTATTACTTGGAATAAAAATTACTCTGATAACTGTACACTGCGTAGTTTTTATCTCAAATTTTATAAAAAAAAAAAAAAAAAAAAAGATTCTTTTTTTCCCGTTTGATATGTATTTTACTGTAGATTTTAGTTTTAAAAAATGTTTCACTTACAATCAATTTAATCAATAGGTTACAGTGCGCGCTGAGGAAAAGAAAATCATGTTATAAACATATAGTATATATCTAAAAATAATACCATAAAAGGAGCTTTAAATTTTTTATACACTAAAAATAACTAAACTTTTAAGCAATTTTGGTCGTTGAGGTATTGGCTTTCTTTTAACATTAAAACACTCGTTACAAAACAAATTTTTAATGAGAAAAATCTACCGTATATACTCGTGTATAAGTCGAAGAATTTTAGACAAAATTTGGGAGCTGAAAATGGGAGGTCGACTTATACACGAGTAAGTTAATAAAAAAAAAAAAAAAAAAAAAAAAAAAAAAAAATAGCAGAGTGAAATACCGGAGTCGTATTTTTTTCGCAGATAATTGGTGAATGTGCAAGTCTTTTAATTAATCACATATGGGTCTAGGTTGGAGAGACAGATAAAAGCGGACAATGGTGATTGATAAAAAAAAAATCTCAACAATAATGTCTCTGTAATTGTTCAACACTCATTTTCTCTTGGGATAGAATTCCCTTTAATACAGGGGCATCCCTTTCAACATTGTAATCCCCTTTTATTAAAAAGTGTTCAACTTGAGATTGCTTCTAGATTTCTCTCCTAAAAGTCCTACAATACAAAGAAGTACTATATTTTAGCAGTTTAAGAAGTTGTTTACCCTTGTAAATAAGGCTTGAATAGATTTTTCAAAAAAGAAAATCATTAAATTGTAATCATTAAATTGATGTGAATAGCTTTCAAAATAGTTTAAGCTTCTTCAGTTTTACATAATTATACAATTTTAAAATGTTGAATAAAAAAAAAAAAAAAAAAAAAAAAAAAAAGAAGTCTGATTAGAAACGTAAAAAGTTTACTAATTTAATGAAAATTTATTAATTTTTTTCATCCTCGATTACAAATCACTTTTCAACATACTACGAGAAATGTGGTTCGACTTATACACGAAAATTCAATTTTTTCCAAAATTTTGCGTAAGAATTGAGGGGGGGGGGGGGGGTTGACTTATACACTAGTATATACGGTAATTGTTTGTTTTCCTCTCTAAATATAGTAGTCTAGTATAGAGATTCTAGTATAGAAAAAAATTGGGTACTTTTCGGTTAGCCGGGCGCCAGTGAAAAAAATATAAATGTATACATACATGCATATACATATCTATATACACATATGTATGTGTATATGTATGTATATATGTATATATATATGTGTGTGATATGTGTGTGTGTATATATATGTATATGTATATATACATTTATATTTTTTTCACTGGCGCCCGGCTAACCGAAAAGAACCAAAAATTGTAGTATCATTACTTCCATTTTTAATAAAACACTTTAAAAGCTATAGAGTAAGAATTTGCATAAATGGAAAAAATAGTAATCATTTAATACTTGACTGGTTCTTCATTTTTCCCATTATTATTATTATGAATTAAATAATCTATTCACAATTATCCATTTAAATTTTAATTTGTTCAAAAAATATTAAAAAGACAGTGGAATTTCTATGTTATTTTATTTAGAACCTTTCCTTTCAGTGGAATGGTTATATTTGATTAATTTAGTTAATTAAATAAACACCCATTAAACAGGTCACCACCATTTCACCTAGTTTCACAAATTATTAGTATCACTGATAATAACGAACGGAAATCATTAAACAATGACGAAGAAGTTAACGAACAATGACGAAGACTATCTGAAGACGTTTGCACTAACATTAATTTCAAACCAAGAATTATTCATTTCATTTCAAGGAAAACAATTACATATGTATCCATAATTTGAAAAGAAAAATCGATCTATTAATAGGTGCCCAATGTAAATGATACCTAGATTTTACAATTTTTTAATGCATTTAGGATTAGACCATAAAATACATGTTTTTAATACATGTTTTTTTTTTAATTTTGTTTTTCTTGTAAAATTTTCAATGTCTTCTGTTGTCGAAACGTCTTGTAAATTGCAGCGGATGCATTTCACAAAAGTTTTATTGTAGTAAAAAACTGATTATACACTGTAAAACAAATTTCATGAAAAAAACGAAAATTATACTGGCAATCGAAACGCCAGTACTATTTCCGTTTTTTAACGGAACAAAAATCCGTAAATTCCAGGAAATTTTCCGTGATTTCTGAAATATCCGTTTTTAAATTTCCGTTTTATAACAGATATCATCCGTATCTTTTAGAAATTTTTATAATGTTAAAATAAACATTATAGGACCAAAAAAAAAGTTACTTCTCAAGAACAACCTTATATACTGAACCGGAGGTCCCAACCACTACGCTAAGACTTGACATTCTAGTTTCTCAAATGTTGCTACTTATTTCAGTCGCTTTTTATGATGCAAAAACTTGAAGGTTCCATGGATTTTTTCCAAGAGTTCCAATTTTTTAATATTTTCTTTTAATATATTTTCACATTTTTCTTTATTATTTGATGCCTTATTAACAGATAAACCAGATAAATTTTAACTTATTATGTATTACATGAGTAAAATATTGTATTAAGAGTCATTGTATGATTGCATCCTTTTGTAATATTACAACATTTTCTTTCTTTGAACATTTGTGACATTTCTTTTTTTTGAACACATACTTTTTTTAATTATTTGTCTGGTGATATAGATTTCTCTCTGATTTATGTGTATTTGTTTATTTCATTATAAAAGTTTGAGCCTTTCTTTTATTGAAAAAAAAAAAATAGTTTGTACGACATAAAATATTAATAATTTTCATTATATGTTTTTCACTCGAGAATTTTGATACAGAAATTCTTTAGCATAATAAATTTCTTTTTAGAATATCTTCGTTTATAGAATCAATATATATCCTCATTTCTTCTAACCCCCTCAATAATTACTCATTATTGTTCAAGATTTATATTGAATGTACATCGGATTTTAAATCTACCTAAAATTAATTGTATGAAACTGATACAAGAAAGTTAATTAAATTAAATAATCTTTTATCGAATTAAAAATAAAATAAAATTTTAAAATAGCATTAGAATAAAAATGGAATAAAATAATAATTAAATATACTTTTAATCGATGGTCGAGTATTTCTTTAACTACATGGTCTTCTTTTTGTCTGCCTTTCTCTCTCTAAGTGTGTGTTTCTTAAATATATATTTTTTTGTATTATATCATATATTCTAATACGAGCAAATCTTGTGTGTGGTTATATATGCAAATTTTATCTTAAAAACGGCTCTACCGATTTTGACGAAATTTTGTATCCTACCGTTTTGGGGCACCAGAAAACCATTGGGCTAGGTCACATGTTCGAGAAAATTCGATTAGTGGGTCATTTTGTGTCATGGTCTAGCTAATTGTATCTAAAAAACGGTTCAAACGATTTTGACGAAATTTTGTATCCGACTATTTTCGGGCACGAGAAGACTGGGCTGGGTCACATGTTCGAGAACTTTCGATTAGTGGGTCATTTTTGGGTCAACGCGGGTCAAATTAATTTTATCTAAAAAACGGCTCTAACGATTTTGATTAAATTTTGTGTCCTACGAGTTTCGAGCATGATAAAATCATTGGGCTAGGTCACATGTTCGAGAAAATTCGATTAGTGGGTCATTTCTGGGTCATTGTGGGTCAAGATCTAAAAAGCGGCTCAATTTACACTAAATTTTGCATCCAATAGTTTTCGAGCACGAGAAGACTGTTGGGCTAGGTCACATGTTCGAGAAAATTCAATTGGTGGGTCATTTTGGTCATGGGTCATTATGGGTCAAGCTATTTTATCTTAAAAACGGTTCAGAGGATTTGAAATAAATTTAGCACCCTACAGGTTTAGGGAACAAGAAGACTATTAGACTAGGTCACATGTTCGAGAAATTTCGATTAGTGGGTCATTTTGGTCATGGGTCATTATGGGTCAAGTTATTTTATCTTAAAAACGGCTCAGACTATTTGCACTAAATTTTGCATCCTATGGTTTTCGGGCACGAGAAGACAATTGGTCTAAGTCACATGTTCGAGAAAATTCAATTAGTGGGTTATTTTGGTCATGGGTCATGATATTTGAACTCAAATTTAATTTTGACCGAGCATAGCTCGGTCTTCCCTGCTCGTATATATATATATATATATATATAACACAAATTTACGATTTATCTTTCAAAAGGACAACACTCATTGTATCAAAAACAGTTTTGTGTTTGTAAATAAAATCAAGGCACTAACAAACGTCAATAATGTTATAACATATGACTTCAAGGATCAATTCAATAATATTCTTTTGGCAGATTTACACTCTAGTATTAATTCACTGTTTATAGAAAATTTCTCATCATTACAATTGCCTGACAATAATGATACTGATTACTTCACAACTTAAACTAATTCTTTACACTTTCATAACTATATTTTCCAAACTAATGCTATTTTTATTCAGATACAGGGTATTCCACAAGGCGCAGCCAGTTCCAGCATGTTATCCGATTTATATTTCTATGAAAGAATGTTTATTATAACAAAAATATTTTGCTCTATAGATATATAGATAACATAATTATTTTTTCTCTTATTGTATCTCTTCTTTTAGCATATTCTTCTAATCTTGAACATAGCACTACGTATTTAAATAATTCTACAATATAATTCTGCAATTAATTTAATGGACGTTAATATTACTATTCCTTCTTATCATACTCTAACATTCAATATTAATGATAAACGTAATGATTTTTCATTTAATGTTATTATTGTTATTAATTTTTATTCCTGTCTACATATGTCAGTTTACAGAAATATTCTTCTAAATCACTGCAATCGTACTAAACGTTTATGTTCTTCCCCTTTTATAAGGCCAAATTTATTAAAATTAAAACATACAGCATTGTCATGTAATTATTCCCTTTCTTTTACTTCTTCATGGATCAACATAAAATATTCATTTAATTTTACAGTATGGGCATTAAATATGTATAAAAAGTATAACATCGAAAAACAATATTATAGATGGTGGGGGTGGATTGCTTAAAAAATTATAAATACTTTTCAATAAAAACAATAAATAAATAAATAATAAAATAAAATAAAATAATTAATAAAAATTATCTCCAAAATAATTATAAAATCAAAATGTCATTACGGAGAGTTAAGGTGGGACTGCTGAAAAAAGATTAAAAGCTTTTTTAAAAAGTGGGTGTCATCCATTTATTACAATTACTTATCCTTCTATATTTTATATTATGACTCCGAATACACAGTGTGAGAAATTCCTATATTTCACCCCAAACCCATGTTTTTGAAGCCCAAAACCAGTTATAGGCAAATCCCATGTGTTTAGGATTTTCCTCAAAAATAAAACTAACTCCAATAATCAGCCGGCAAAACTTTTGCTCAATCTTTCTTCCTGAAAGTTTCGAGACAGCTAGATGAATGGATCGAGCAGAATGGAGCATCTTTGATCGAACCGCCCACCCCAGGTATCGTAGGAAACAGGATGACCTCAGTTATGAGAGAATATACGTGAGAAATCCTATTTCCACCTATCATAACAGACTTTCGATATGTCCTCATCTGAATGAGCTTATATTGGCTGGAGAGAATCCTATTGTTCGAGGAGTAAAATAGAGGATATATGAAGAGAAAACAGTTAGTTAAGAGTGAAGAGTACTCGAGTTAGGTTGCAGTTTCTGTCAACCTAAGGGAATCGGAGTCATAACTCCGGGTGAAATTGTACTTTCGGTTGATTGCTAGAATCACTGGGTAGAGAAAAAAAATTCTCTGACAAATAATTTTGAGGTTGTTGACAGCTTTGTGAAACGAGCGTGAGCAATTCCAGTTTTGTTCGAGCAGCAAAAATCTCGATCCCCTTTCCGTATTCCTGAGAAAATTGACAGGAGATTTTTTTATTTTTAGAAGTGTGATATTAGCGAGCCGATCCTCGACTCCCGCGCCCATTTTAGAGGGGAACTTTGCTTCTGTTTATTATTGTAAGCATAGACTATGAATAACGCTGAACACTTACGAAGTTGTAATATGATCATAAGCTGAAACAGCCAGTAATATTTTATTGTTGTGCAATTCCACTAATCAAGAATCTGTACTTTTATTTATTTGAAGTGCTGAATTTAATAAAATTCATTTCGGTGATTTATGGGAGGGATTCATTTACAGGTTCTACGCTACCCCTTTAATTTATAACATCTTGGACCCGTCACAATAGCTATATATTTTCAGCCCTATAATTATTACTTTTAAAGTATGAATTTATCATTTACATATTCATCTCTTTTATTATTCTTTCTATTTATTTATTTATTTAATATTATCTTCTTTATCTATTCAATTTTAAGTAATACTTACATTTATCTTTGCATATTACTTAATACTATTAATTATTGTTTACTACCATATTATCCCCCTTTAATCTTCATATCTATTTAGATTTAGATTTACAATAGTATCCCCATCTCTCGCATATTGCTCTGCTTTTTAAAGATAGATGGCAGTACCAGTATTTCCTTCAATTATTTAAAGCTAGATGGCAGCATCAGCTACATGCTCCTTTTATTAATATTATGTGTTCCCCGTGATTCAGCATTTCCTAGTGCAGATAATTTGTCGCATAAAGGTCTCATTTTTGCATTTAATATAATCCTTACTGCGCTTTTTTTTTAAACTTAATCATAATTTATTTTTTGGACTTCTTATTACTTTAATATTTTTTGGATTTGTTTTATATGTTATAAGGAGCTTAATATTGTCATTTTTAGGCATGCTGCTGACAATTTTTTGTTAAATTAACATATCTTTAGTATGAACTATTCTTATGAAGCTCATCTGACAAATCCATAAGATATTCATATTTTTTCATATTTGGCTTTTCATGCTATTGTGTTTAATTTTTGTAATATACAGGGTGGTTAAAATTAAACTGACGGTACTCAGAGGCTCATAGCTCCTGTTCTACTGATCGGATCCGAATGAAACTTCAAATATATGTTATGTAGATCATGCGGCCAAGGTTTTTGTAAAAAAAAAAAAAAAAAAAAAAAAAAAAAAGGTTTGAAATTTCGCTACCAGATGGCGCTGTATGGCTAAAACCATATGCAAATGAGTAGCTAATGTAATTTCCCTATAAAAGCGATACGTATGGTTCAAAGAAATCATACGTCCGCAGTGAACATGCCGATGAACAAGACGGAACGCACATTGATCGAAAACTTTTTTTATCAGAATGAGAGCAATGCTTCGGCAACACTCCGTGTTTATCGGTGGATGAAAAATGTCCATAAATGAAGTTAGAGGCACGATTCGTAACTTTGAAGAAACCGGTCCTCTGGATGTTGCACCGGAAGCGGACGACGAGCAACTGAGTTGGCGATTGTGGAGGAAATTGCATTCAGAACCGAAGCATTGCTCTCATTTTGATAAAAAAGTTTTCGATCAATGCGCGTTCCTTCTTGTTCATCGGCATGTTCACTGCGGACGAATGATTTCTTTGAACCATATGTATCGCTTTTATAGCGAAATTACATTGGCTACTCATTTGCATATGGTTTCAGCAATACAACGTCATCTGGTAGCGAAATTTCAAACTATTTTTTTTTTTTTTTTTTTTTTTTTTTTTACGTAAACCTTGGCCGCATAATCTACATAATATATATTTGAAGTTTCATTCGGATCCGATCAGTAGAACCGGAGCTATGAGCCTTTGAGTACCGTCAGTTTAATTTTAACCACCATGTATTTTCCTTTATATTTTATACTATCTTCCTCTGATTTTCACACATATGATTTCATTTTAACTATATTATATATATATATATATAAAACTCGTCCTCTAACTCAAATTCCTAATATTTTCTCAAACACTGTGGATTTGTTTGATAAATACTAGTCCGCAACTAAGATGATAAAGATTAGATAAACTATTTTAATTAGTTTCATCATATTTCAATTGCAAACTGCTGTGGCAAACTCCGTTAATCAACCAACCACCTACACGTCTCTCCTTTACACCTTTCCAATTACGTCCAGTCTAAGAAAAGATTTCCCAGGACGACTAGTAATTATAAATCTCAGAATCCATAATCAATCTTTTCTATATGCCAACTGTGAGACATCGCAATCGAACGACTGGGAAAAAATAATTGGTAATTAGATGCAAGTTTCCAATACACATTTAGTTTCTTAAAAAGGGTAAATAGGGAGATTTTTAAAGTGTCTAAAATTAATTGTCTAAAATTGATACCAGAAAGGTAACTGAATAAAAATACATTTAATTGAGCTAAAATTAAAATAAAATTTTAAAACAATAATGAAAATAAGATAAATAGAATAAAATAATAAATAAATATTGTATTTGTAATTGATGGTCGGATTCTTTTATAAATTGCAATTTATCGATTATTTTAGTCATAGTGATAAATTTTAGATAGACTTTACATAAAATATGCTGTGTCTCATGTGATTATCATAATTAACACTTTTTCTTTGAGTGAAGTTTTAAAATATAAAAAGAATGAAGGGTTATCAATTAGGTTTTATATAAAAGAACATGTCCTGACTGACTCATCTATCAACGCCAAGTCTCAACCGTTCTCCCTAGGACAATGAAATTTGGAAAACATGTTCCTTAATTTAGGCACTCACTAAGAAAGTATTTTTGAAAAATTCACCTCCTAAGGGAATGGAGGTTCGAAAGTTTTCGTTCATTTTGCCATATATCAGTAGCCGTTTTATAGGCAAGGAGCGTGGAATTCAGCATAAGAAATCTGCTAAAAAAATAGTTAAACGCGTATTTCAGCAAGTTTCGAGCTATTTTAGTGATTTTGTGGCCAACATTGACTATGAACCCGATTATGGAAGATAAATTATTGCTGAATTTTTTATTAGATATTTTACTCATGACATTCTTTTAGTCTTTTTTTTTTCACATTTTATAGATTGTTTTTGCGGTTTTGGTTTTTTAGCGATCGGATTTCAATCTTTATACAAAATATAGTACATTTCCTCCTCTTCTGAAAAAAAAAAAAAAAAAAAAAAAAAAAAAAAAAAAAAAAAACATTTTTTTGGAAATAAAGATTTATTATTTAAATACTGATCGCCATATTTATGAGCTGGAGTGAAAAAGGCTTCCTTATTGCCGTATAACCGGTTTATAGGCGTGAAACTCACAGGGCTCGGTTAGAATGATCGTCGTTTTAATTGTTTGTTCAACATTCACAGGGCCCCGTTATAGTGATTGTCATTCTAATAATTTATGACACAGGTCCCGTTATAGGGATCGCCGAATTAACGATATATGGCGGAGAAACACACGGAGCCCCGTTGTTTTGATCACTGTATTAACAAATTTTAGGCCTGAAACCCACAGTGCCCATTTACAATAATCGCCATGTATCTTAGGTTATCCCATTTTGTTTATTTTATCAGAAAGTTTTCCCTTTTCCCTAGATAATCACGGGCAGGGCAGAGCTGGTCTTTGTCAGGGATCTCATGTGAAAACAAGTAATATAAAAAAAAAAAAAAATTAAGTCAATTCCTACTTATGTCAACAAAGAAAAATTGTATTTTAAATACTTTTTATTAAATAATTACAATTAATATAAATATCTATATACATATGACAAAATCACAATATTAAGTTGCAAAATAGAAAGCAAATTTCCTTGCAGTTTTCCATTTTCCTTTCTATATATGGTGTTGGACTACTTTTTTTTGTTTGTTACTATTTAATCGCTTTCTATTTTTTTCGTTTCTAATTTATGAAGATGATGGTGGTCTATAATTTCTCATTCTATCCATCTCTTGTAATGCTTCATTATTGCAAGGAACCTTTCCAGTGAGTTTCGAGCAGTCCAGTTCTTCAATCAATAGTCCATCTAATGATTTTACACGACTCAAGGCGACATATGCTTGACCTGCTGCAAAGAGTTTTCGTCCTAGATAGATTACTGCATAATCTACAGTGCTACCTTGCATCTTATGTACTGTTGGTGCCCATGATAGTATAAATGGTAGCATCCTTCGTTCAGCAGTACCGTAGCTGCGTTTGAGGGGGAATTGCACTGATATTGGCTCGAATCTGTGAACACCATTATTGCCAAAGTTCACAGTGACTGATGGAATGTCTTGTTCATACATTTGCGCGCGGCGGAAATTAGGCCAATGAATATCGGTGATGAATCCAATCGCACCATTAACTAAACCTTTCTTCACATCAATATTTGATCTTAACATCACTTTAGCTCCGACGAATATCTCTAATTCTGCAGGAAGACCACCATTTTTATTAATGTCAGTTGGTATTATTTTACTCATATCTAATGCTTCGATGTTACGTGTGCGTGTAGCATCTACCAACTGGTCTTGCGCTTTGATTCTCGATATTGCAATTCCCTTTCTTCTGAAGTGTTGTAATACTGCATCATTATGTTTTGTTACTTGGTCGTTGGTCGGGTAGATACGTAGTGCCTTTTCAATTGAGAACTCACCATTCATATCATCATTGTTGCACACTTTATTCAATAGCACTCGCATATGTCTCTGTTCTATCTCTCCGACTCTTAATGCATTTAATACTTTAACAAATGTATTATCGCCTTGCTGTCGCATATTGTCTCGAAGCTCTACTAACGTGAGCAGTTGCCATAGATGTATTGCTGGAGCCATGTACTGTGGTTGATTGAAGACTTGAGATCCTCTGATTGGTGGTAGTTGCAGGAAATCACCAAATACTATCAAATTGATACCACCGAATAACACGTTGTCTGTCTTCAATTGCTGCAGTCGATTTTCTATCACGCATAACATCTCATATGGCACCATTGATATTTCATCAATGAAGAGGAACTCGATATCTTTCCATTGTTCACGCATAGCTTTCAGATAATTTCCAGTTAGCTTCTGCATTGGCGCTATTCTTCCATCTTTCTGAACTGGTAATCTCAATGTGATGTGTAATGTTTGTCCTCCTACCAGGCGAGCTGCGACACCCGTTAAAGCACACACCTTTACAACTGGCTTGCCTTTAGCATATAATTGATCTATTTGATTCCTTAGAAGCTTGAATAGGAATGTTTTGCCAGTTCCTGCGCCCCCTGTGATGAAGAGCTTCAAGTGATCTTGACTACCATTCAATTGTTCTTGCACACAGCGTGTTATATTAACGAATATCTCTCGTTGTCCTATATTCATTGCTTGCTTTGCTCTTTCAAATTGCTCTTCATTCATTCGTTCTTCTTCGGGAATCTCCACAATATCATCATGATCTAATGGCTCAGGCTTTCGGTTCAGAAGTTCAAATGCATGTGCTCTATTAAACGCCATTTCCAATTGTCGATCTCGTTCTCTATATATTTCCATAATTTCGCACTGCTCTCTTAACAGCTCTTCTCGTGCCTGAAAGGCTTCCCGTGCACTATTGAAGCCATCTAATAGTTCATCTTCGGAACGGTAAGGCACATATTGAAGGAGAAGGCTGTAATAGTAATTCTCTGGATCATTGGCAGCTATGATATATGGAACAGTTACACATGCTGGTCTACTTCTGACTGCCATTTTCGTATTATTTTGAAGTGCAATCAATTTTCTTCTCGCTCTTCTTGGCTCTTCTTCGAAAGCGTCTTGATCTATATTGTCTTCACTGTTTTCACTTCTTCTTGGATAGTATGGTTCAAAGAGCATTGCAAATGTCATCAAGTTCATTATATTGAAATTGTATCCATGCACTTCACCCAATGGACGAATTTCATAGCCCTCAAATATGTTCGCAGCGAATCCTTCTGCTTGGCCAACTTTATTGAACTTGATCATTCTATACCGCGTTTCTGGCTTTCTTGTATTCAGGAATAGACCTTTACGTGGACTTTCTCTTAAGTTGAGATGTCCCAATCGGAAGACGCATTCGCATGCGGAGACTTGCCGTTCCTTCAATATGCGCATGCAAATTCGGAAGAGTTGTCGAGATATGTTTGACTCTTCGCGTCTAATTTTTCTAATGGCTTGCGCTATGCTATTGGTGACACCTTCTGGTTCTGACTTTGATAGATACTTTGCAATGTAGTGAGCAATTGTTTCATTTGAACCGCACGGTTGAATATCCATGTTGGCTTGTGATAACTTTAACAATATTGGATTGTAATTATTGACATAACGCTCTTCGCTGGTGCGCTTTAGATTGCATACTCTTCCGCCATTTGTGATGAAATCTCTTGAATCAAGGTCAACCATATGTGTTTGTACACATGGATTTCGTGGATATCCAAATCGACATCTTGAATTTGAACCTTTCTTCCCGCAAGTATGGGAATGGCGATGTATTTGCACTTTTCTTACTAGATCATGTAATTCAGTATGTTGTACTGTCAATTCACATGAGCAGACATGATCGATACGTTGTAGTCCTTCAGGTGTGTCTAATAACGGGTGATCTTTAATCCACACTACCATATGCAAATGAGGACTTCCGCGATTCTGGAATTCTATTCGCCACCGATAGTCCTCTACTTGACCACCGAACACTTCATCGTTATTCAACATAAATGTCACCAGCGCATTGACTCTAATCATGAAATGTCGGCTCACTACTACTGGATACATTTCCACCAAACGCAGTGTCGCATAGATATCCAACTCGTTAGGATCTTTGTTCGGTCGTCCATCTGCTATCAGTAGTGCTTTGCGCATGTCTAACCAATTGAGATCATTACAACTGAATGTTAAGAAGTAATGAGGTGGTCCCAGGCATCTTATTTGTCCAATCAGTTCATTATGTGCTGTCTTCCAGTAGGCGGCTGATCCTCTTAAGTTCTTTAGGTAGAGATGTATATCGTCCACCATTCCATGTTCGCCTACAATTTTTCGTCCACACGCTGTTATAGTTGATTTAACACGTAAGTACTCGAACATGGAGAGATCATAAAAATGGTAGTCATTTCGTTGAAATCGTGTGTCACTTCCCAGAATTCTGTATTGGAAGTAATCCAGTGGTGTTATTGGGACATCACGTTGCTCTCTTAATCCATTTTTGCCATATGGGAAGAGGAAATACCATGCATATTCTTCTGCCTTCAATTCGTGCGCCTCATTTACTATATTGTCCTTTGTTTTGCGTCTTATCTCATTGCCATTATCAGATATTTCAATCTTATCTTCAGCATTTGGCTCTGCGCAATCGATTGGAGCCATCACTGATGTTTGAATTAGTGGTACTGTTTCCGCTTGTGATGGTTCCAATCTTGCAATTTCTTGAATCGCTGCTTCTTGATCTATTCCATAATTACGAACGATGTTATCTTTCACATGGACATCTATATAGTTCACCGTGTATTGGACATTTTTCAATCCTGTTGCTCTTTTGCATACTCGCAGAAGTTCATCAAATGTATCACATTCTATTACGCATGCTTTTCCGTTTAGTCCTCTTGCTTTACCACCTACAGCACCACATGAATGAGAGTCGGTGAAGTAGTATTTATCAGCATTACGTATAACTCCATATGAATATCCTTCTGCTATTAATACACCAGCTTTATGATGATCAATATTGAACATTGTATTGAGACTACTTTCTAGTGTGTGTGCGAGTTCTTCATCATTTACAGAATCACTAAGACTGCCAACATATGATGTATTATCATCATATTCCATTGAGAAGGCATTGTTATACATGATGAAATCATGCTTGATCATATTCATATGAAGTATTTCAAGATAACCGTCTTCTTCTACAGCAAGACCACCTCTACGCTCATTTTCTATTACGATTTGCTGATATATATCATCGCCTTCAATGATATTTTCACCGAGTGTAGTTGGTGTCCATCTATTCGGTTCAAGAATCGAAGCTCTCACAATGTTTGCCAAGACCATTCCTAAACATTGCATGCCTGCGCTGCCTGATGTGAAAATTGTCTCATCTGCTTGATGCCATGGCGCCCGTATAATTCTTGATACATCATTGACATGCATGTAAACATTGTCTCGTTGATGAACTTCGATTTCACGTTCCTCTTGTTCTTGAACCGCTACTGCAGGTTGTACTCGAATATAATCTGATTCTTCCATGCGCGACTCTTGATCTATCACCACATCCTTGTAGAGTTCATATTCTGCAACCAACTATTTAAGAGCCTTGTTCGCCCGTGATCGATCAATCGAGAATTCTCTAGAAATGCTGAGATTCTCCAGGGTCTCTGTGACGACAACAACATCTAAATTGTTAGTTGGTATAGGCAGCATGTTGGGAAGCTGTTCTGTGACTTCATGTAGGTCTTGTGCAAAGAGTACTGCTTGTGCACGGAATCCATATTGACCAAGTACTCCATCGAACTTGATGATTTTTATGAATGATTTGATTCTCGCTAGTAGGCGTATTTCAACCTGAGTCAATTCTTGCAGCTCTCTTGGTATAGGGCCAGGATCCAAATTGTTCCAATATGCCTTTGGCGGCGAATGATCCTTATTGCTGTTGATGTGATTTTTACAGCGATGACATAGTAGAAGCATTGGCTTGTTTCTTAATTCATCCGGTAAATACGCCTTCGTTTCTGTCAAATAGCATTTTGCGACTTGATTGGGATAGCATCGCTTCGTACAGATTTCGCAAATTCTGTCACAGAGTGTGTTGATGGCTCTTTTGAATGTAGCGATTTGTGCATTTACTCTTCTCAGTGCTTGTGAATGCAGAATACGTTCTCTTTCTTGGCGAACTTCGCGTTGTTCCTGAGTTTCATTTTCTATTGACAGTGCTTGTCTACGACGAAGATCTTGTAATCGTGTTTCGCGCTGCTCTTGCGTCTCATTTGCTATTGTTAGTGCTTGTCTACGACGTAGATCTTGTAATCGTAATTCACGTTGTTCTTGAGTTTCTTTTATTATTAATAGTGCATGTTTTTAACGATCAGCTAATAATCGAGTTTCGCGCTGCTCTTTTGATGCATCCTGTAATCTTTCATTTCGTTTATCTAAACGTAAGCGCTTTTCTGCTTCTGTTTTATTTGCAAGCTTTTCTTTTCGCTTTTGTTCTTTTTTCTCTAATCGTCGCTTGCGTTGTGTTGTAGTTTCTTTTCGTTTATTGTTTTTATTCATTTTCAATCCCACGTAACAGGAGCAAATATACTGTCGTATCTCATAGAGTTCATATGGCGGCGTCTTTATTCAAATAATGAAATGTTTACTGCGATGCTAAAATACATTTATAATTTCATGCCAACAGTTTAATGAGAGTTTTATTGGTACTCACGTATTATCCGGACGAGGAGATGGATCGTCAAAAATGGTTGCTAAGTACTAATCTTGTTTATCGTTGCAAATTATATTTTCAAACACAGTAATTTAACATTATCAAATAACATTCTTAAAAAGGGTAATTAATATAAAATAAATAAAATGTAATATATGTTTATTAAATTCATAACATTGTTAAAAATAGTAAATAACAATATTTTAGTAAAATTAATGGAACTGATGCTTTACACTCACGCAAACATATAAACATAAGTTTGGCGACTTTTTGGTTGGGGCGATTTTCAAGACTGCGCCAAACGAATAACTTAATACAATGGCTAGGTTGCCATTAAAGGAAAAAATCCCCTAAATTTGGCGACTTTTTTCGTTTTTTTAACCGATTATTTTTTTATTTATTTTTTCTACGTGAGTGTAAAGCATCTTAGCCAAATTAATAAGTGGTAAATAACATAATAAATCAGAAAGAATAATAAATAATATAAGAATGGCCCGGATAATACGTAAGTACTAAAAATAATATGAAACAGTATAAAAATAACATTAAAACATAATCACGAATCAGCAGTTACCATGCCAACAGTTTCATGTAATAGCGGTTCTTTCGAAAAGTGGAACCTAATGGAGTGTTTATTATGTACATTTATCTTCGAGTTTTGAATGCTCGTAGTTAGGTTATTTTTTGCGATAGTTAATTTTCTCGCGTATGGCTTGTTTTCTTACTAATTATTGTTTACCTGATGACGACTTAGACCGGACGGTGGCTAACGTTTCTTCAGATCTCGGAAATACTCTATTTCCCAGTGATCACGGCCTTAACAAATTTGGTATATTTATTTGAAAGAAAAATAATTTGAGCATTTGAATTTGAATTTTGCTTTTTAATCATAAATATATAAAATAAACCCGTGCAGTATTAATGTCCCACGTTATCTTTATATTGAACAGTTTTTTATAATCATCGTGGCGGTATTTTATTTTTTGTTGGCATCACTAATTTGAGATAAATCTTTCATTTCTTTTATGAAAACAATGGGAGAAATTTTTTTCTCCCATATAAAAATTAAAATTAATTAATTTAATTTAATTAATGAATTAATATTTGAAAAAACTGTATTAACATCAATTGTCATCCAGTACAAGTTTAAAAAAAATTATTTGAACTTGAATGGATGAATTGAAAATATTTTATTAACGATTGGAAATTCCAACAAGATATATATATAGAGTGTGAGCCAATAGTAGGAATTTAAAAATATTAATTTATGTCGCAAAATCTTTATTCACATGCTTTTTTTTTATTATTATTATTAGTCATTTTCGTATACTTTAAATTAAAGTATTTTATTTATATTTTTCTGTTTGCGTGTAAAATGCACTTTCTGAACTTTCCGCTGCAGAAGCCATCTATGCCCCGCACGGAAGCGACTGGCGAAGACAGGTTACTTTAAAATAAATTGTTCTCTCTCTCTATCTCTCTATGTGTGTGAGAGAGAGAGCTTATAGTGATTGTCATTCTAACGATTTATAACACAGGTTCCGTTATAGGGATCGCCGTATTAACGATATATGGCGGAGAAACACACGGAGCCCCGTTATTACGTGTGTTGTGTGCGCAGCAGAGTAATATGATTTCCTTCTTTGTATGCGGCTTTCCAATTTACATTGTTTTCTGCAAGACAGATATTTTCTATCAGACGTTAACATAGTTTTGAATACTTTTATACTAAATAGTGAGGTTTTCTAGTTTAAATGAATTCATAATTGTAAATTGGGTTATTTAAAATGTATTTCTTCGTTATCAATGGCCAAAATGTCAACTTTTATAGCATTTTTCTGGAAGATTCATTACTTTTATAAGGAAAACAAAAAATACTGTTATCAAGTCGTTAAAAATCTTAATGACAATACCTGGAAATTTTTTGGCTTTATCAATAAAAATAATTTAGTGATTTATGTAAAAAATATATCCCTTTCTTTATTTCTCTCACACCCATATGCACACACGCAGCCATAGAGCGAGCGTTTCAGAGGTACTTCTTTTATGCGCGAGTGATTTGTTTGCTTGTGTATGTGATCTAGAATCTGCATTGGGTCGGATTACTCAATTTTACCCAAACTCGACTCGACCAGCCCATTTGTACGAGTCGGATCGTGAATTGGGTTGAAGCATTATTTTTTTTTCGTTGCGGGTCGGAATCTGATCGGATTGACTTTAAATATGTCGAGTTCACATCAGTTTCGGGTTGATTTTTGATTCTTTCGGGCCGTGTTCGGGTTGGCCTGACATTTCAAAAGAATGCCCCGAATATATTTCTTTTTGAATATATATACAAATACATAATAATGGTAAAACTTTTATTAATAATAACTGTCAAATCACATAACATCATACAATATATGAACAGATAATTATAAAATACAAAGAAATTCAACAAATTAGTCAACTACAGCCAAGTTGGCTTCATTTATGGAGACTTATTTTTGGTCGCCAAATTTGGCGATAATTTGACGCGAATATAGTTTTATGCGTATGATTGGGAAAATGATTACAACAATGAAAGATAATAATTTGCGAGAAATCCCGTTCATTAAATCTCATAAATTAATCCCTGATTTGTTTTAATCTGCTGTCTTGTTTCAAAATGTCAGCCACCCTAGAATTTCAAACTACTATATCTCAGCCACTTTTTAAGATAGATGCAAAACAAAAAATGCTCCGGAATCCTTGTATCAAGGCCTAATACTTAAGCAAAAAATTTATTTTAATTTAGAATTTTTGAACTTCGATACAAATGAGTAAGGCTTAATAATTTTTATAAATGAGTAATTGTAAGTTATGTTTATTTAAAATGCATTACTCTCTCTCTCTCTCTCTGCGTGTGTGTGAGAGAAACAGGAATGTTACAGATGTATAAGATTTACTTCTTTATTGCAAATGATTTGCAAAATTCTTTCGATAACTAGAATTATTAATATTTTTTCGGTTATTATGATTTTGATTTTGTTTAACAATTATTTGGGCGCAATTTCATTTTTTTTTCACCCATAACAAAGATGGGAAAGATTAGGTTGTCGAATTCCATCATATTTCAATTGCAAACTACTGCTCCGTTAATCAGCCAACCACCTAATATGACTCTTCTTCACCTTTTCAATTACTTCCAATCCAAGAAAAGATTTCCCAGGACAACTAGTAATCATAACTTTAGGAATCCATACACAATCTTCTCTGTACACCAGCTGTGGGACACCGTAATCGAACGACTAAGAAAAAGGGTTGGCAATAGATGCGGGCTTCCAATTCACATTATTTTCTGGAAGAGGGGTAGGGGGTCGCTTTAATTAAGTTCTCTCGGGGGAAACTTTGCAGCAACTTCCTTAATCACAGTCCAGCCATTAATTCTGGTAGCCATGGTGACGGAAAAAGGGGAGGAAACGGACAAAAGGACCAGTGGGATCGATGATACATTTTCTAAAGTTTAGGGTACATCGCTATGTAGAGTAGTTTTGTTTGAAAAGATGCAAGTCTTATTGAAAGGAACGGGTGTTAATTTATTAACGGAAGTAAATGTAACTAGAATTACCATTCTTGATCTTTCTATGTTAGGATTCCCTATATTTAGCTTTGAAAACTTTCATCGAAAAAAATACTAAAAAAAAAAAAAAAAAAAAAAAAAAAACATGAGCTTTTTTCTTTTTTTTATTATATTTTTTTAAAGCTTAGAATGACTCATTTCGTAACAACTGGTTTTTTTTTCATTTTTTAAGTAATAATAATTTAAGGTACTATGTTCTGATTTAAAATTTGTTTAAAGCTCTAATTACGTACTGTGAGAATATTGAATAAAACTATCAAAAAGAAAAAAATTACGTTAGAAGAAAATTTTCTTTTTTGATTTATTAAGAGGATACATGGAGTGTACAAAATAGCGTTTTTATACCCCATCCATTTGTAACATTATAATTTTTTAAATAGAAAAGTTTCCGTTAAGGTTATTTTTTCTTAAAATTATTAGATTTTCTTGTGAGAAAAGTCAGATTTTGCATATAAGATTATAAACTTCTAAAAACTTAAAAAGCATTTTCCATTATAGTCTTGAACAATATTTCATGTAAAGAAAACATGCTTTTGCAAAAACATGCTTTTGCAATAACAGTGAAATTGCTAGTGTGCGAGAAAAAATAAAAGTGAAATTTTTTCTTGCATAATTTTAGTGGCGTAGCAGTAGAGACAAAATTTAAGGATTTCTATAAAAAATTATGTTTGTGTAAAAGTGAATATAGTCAGAGTTATATAGCATAATTTAAAAATTAGATTCGGTGGTCAAAACAATGAACAACTGCATATATAACTAAGATGATAAAATATGAAAAAGAAAAAAAAAAACACAATTAACTTTTTTAGTAAGAAAATATTTTCCCCCTTGAGTAGATATTTTTATTTTTATGTTATAATGTCAATGTGGAAATTCTTGTTCTAAAAATACAGCGTAAGAAAACATTTCAGTCATTGTAAAGGATCATTAAAAAATTGCTTTAATATTTAAACTGTCAATGTCTCATTTTTAACTGACTGATTGTTGTGTTCTATACAGATGTCAAAAGCCATTGTAAACGCAGTGAATAGGAACTAACTTAATTTTTCCCCACAAAGCAAATATAAAGTACGATTTAAATTTCATTCATAAATACTTAAAAATACTTAAAAATTATAAAGATATTTACATTTAGATATTTAGAAAACAATAAGTATTTTTTGACTGAAAAACTTCACACAATGTGTAACAACAAATACTAAATGGTAAAAAAATAAAATAGAGAAATGGCATAGTAAAATCAATTCTGTTAATCTAAATTTAAAATTTCGGAATTTTCTTTCAACTAATATCAAATCATGTGAACAAATGCAGTTACACTCAGAAAGATTTTCTTTTCCAACTATATATAAATTCAGTAATAAATCTGGATTTTATAAAGTGCTTCATGCAGTTTTTAAAATTTGAATTAAAGAAAGGAGCCTTTCCCTCATTTAAGTCAAAAACAAAATCTATAAACTGAAAGAGGAAGATCAGAAATCCTTATGTATGACGGTCCAAAACCCAATCCTCCAAAGTATATTTAAATATTTAAATCCAAATGATGGTGGGCTATCCTCCAGGATTTACTTTCAAAATCTTATCAGAAAGGTTTTTCCCGCAACCAAGCGAATAAATCAGGATTTTCACGGAGTGAAGAAAGACGAATATTGCAAGGAGATAGAGGAGGGGGGGGGGGGGGCAATCTCAAATGCAAAGTAAAGGATTAGTTCCCTTTTCACCAGCGTTTCACATAAGGGCATATTTAGAGGATATTGTGTGACAGAAATTAGATCTAGGATCCGAAGCTTATTCAAAGCATTATCTCTGCTCGTCAGATGTATAGCTCGTTTTATAGTCATGACTGTAATGGCGAGAGATATTTCACTTTTCAATTTTACACCATCTGCGTTGAAAGTCGTGCACTTCTATCTTACACAGAGAAGACCTTTCCTCTAAAAACAGTTTGTGGTGAAAAAGTATTTTACGTACAAAATCTTACGAAAAAGTTTTTCTCCAACCCAAGGGGCTTTTTTGGGATTGAAGACGAAGGGTTATTGAAAGGAATTGCAGAAAAAAGGTCCAGTCTCACATACAAGCAAAGGATTAACCGCACTTTTTCACCAGCATTTCATATAAGGACCTATTAGATGAGATATTAGATGAGAAAAATTACTTCTGGCTAGGAAGTAAATATTTTTCAAACCATTATCTCTGCTCGTCAGATGCATTATAACCCGTTTTAGAATCACGAATGGTGAGAGATATTTTTTTTATCAATTTTACACCATCTGCGTTGCAATTCGTGAATTTCTATCTTACACAGAAAAGACCTTTCCTCTAAAAACAGTTTGTGGTGGAAAAGTATTTTACGTACAAAATCTTGCGAAAAAGTTTTTCTCCAACCCAAGCGGCTTTTTTGGGATTGAAGACGAAGGGTTATTGAAAGGAATTGCAGAAAAAAGGTCCAATCTCACATACAAGCAAAGGATTAACCGCACTTTTTCACCAGCATTTCATATAAGGACCTATTAGATGAGAAAAATTACTTCTGGGCTAGGAAGTAAATATTTTTCAAACCATTATCTCTGCTCGTCAGATGCATTATAACTCGTTTTAGAATCACGAATGGTGAGAGATATTTTATTTATCAATTTTACACCATCTGCGTTGCAATTCGTGAATTTCTATCTTACACAGAGAAGACCTTTCCTCTAAAAACAGTTTGTGGTGGAAAAGTATTTTACGTACAAAATCTTACGAAAAAGTTTTTCTCCAACCCAAGCGGCTTTTTTGGGATTGAAGACGAAGGGTTATTGAAAGGAATTGCAGAAAAAAGGTCCAATCTCACATACAAGCAAAGGATTAACCGCACTTTTTCACCAGCATTTCATATAAGGACCTATTAGATGAGAAAAATTACTTCTGGCTAGGAAGTAAATATTTTTCAAACCATTATCTCTGCTCGTCAGATGCATTATAACTCGTTTTAGAATCACGAATGGTGAGAGATATTTTTTTTTATCAATTTTACACCATCTGCGTTGCAATTCGTGAATTTCTATCTTACACGGAGACGACCTTTCCTCTAAATACAGTTTGTGGTTGGAAAAATATTTTACATTCAAAATTTTATAGAAAAAATTTTCTCTAAAAGAATGGGGCTTTTTTAGGGATTGAAAAAGAAAAGTTATCGAAAGGCATTGCAGAAAGAAGTCCAATCAAGATAAGGATTAACCACTTTTTCATCAGCATTTCATATAAGGACGTATACAAAATATATTAGACGGCAAAAATTACTTCTCCTATGGACGTAAAACTCTGTCCATCATATGTATTGCTCGTTTTAGAATTATGAATATAATGACGACAGATATTTATTTATTTTTCAATTTTACACCATCTGCGTTGCAAATCAGAATTTACAGCTTTCCTCTAAAAAGCAGTTTGTGGTGGATAAGTATTTTATATTCAAAATCTTATAGAAAAGTTTTTTCCCAACCGATCTTTTTCCGGGATTGAAAAAGAACGATCCTGCAAGTGGTTACAGGAAGAAGTCCAATCTCAAACGCACGCAAAGGAGTAAACCCTTTTACAACCGCATTTCATATAAGGGCATATTTAAGAGATATTAGGTGGCAGAAATTACATATAGGATGCGGAGTTTATTCAAAGCATTATCTATGTCCGTCAGATGTATTGCTCGTTTTAGAATCATGAGTATAATGACGACAGATATTTCATCTCTCAATTTTGCACCATCTGCGCTGGAAGTCATGAATTTACTGCCTTCAAAGAGCCGACTTCCCTGTATAAAAAAACAGTTTGTGGTGGATAAAAAAAGCGAAGAAGTCTAGAAAAAAAGGTGACGGAAGGGAATTTTTTTTTTCGACTTGGGCGCTTTTCTCACGGATATCGGGCCAAAAACTAGTTTACATAACTTCTCAGCAATCTCTGAACGAAACTTTCTGGACAAAGACTCAAGATTCTTTCTAGGTTGAAAAGGGGCCTTCTTCCTTCTTCCAGGGAGATTTAGACGAGGGGTAGAGGGGGGCAGAGGGATCCTGAAAATGTCAGAAGGGTATCCATTGTTGCAGGGTCATAGCTCATTGGACAGAGCAGGCGGCTTTCACTGTAGCATTCAGTTGGTAGTTGCCTTGAATGCACACTTTTATTGGCAAGTTATCGCTTACAGTGGTAGTCGAGTAGCTGAAAACAACCGATGAACTGTAAAAATATACAGTTTTACGAGCCTGTAATGTTAGGTGCATATAATTTTTAAAGTGAGAATGACAATTCTCTGGCAAGTGGACATTTATGTATTTGAAATGGCATGTAAAATCATATTACAACTTATTTGAAGTAAATTCTTCTTCGATAAACTGATCGTAATTGTATCCAAAAATTTATAGTAAAAGAAAAATACAGTTTTTTGAGATTATAATACTAGGTTCGTATAATTTTTGAGGTAGGAATTATGACTCCCTAATAAGTGGACATGTATGCATTTGAAATGGAATGTAAGATCAATTTACAACATATTTGAAGGAAATTCTAGTTCGATAAATTGAATGTAATTCTATCCAAAATTAAATAGTCGAAATATATAGTTTTCGAGTCTATAATATTAGGGGAAGAGCTCGATTAAGGTCTTTCCGGTCCTTAGGCACAACATTATTACAAGACCCTTTTAGCACTATTAAAATTAAGCTCGAAGCTCGCACCTTTTGGCACTTCACCTCAACCCCCTTCTTTCACCCCATCGCCCCTTTTCTACTAAAGGTAAAAGTTTGCAAGCAGATTTATGCAAGTTTGAAGCTTTTTTCTAGTATTTGACTAAAATCCCCATTTAAACCATTGTAAACATAAAATTTCTCTTCTAAATGTAGCATGCTAAGTTCACATGAAAAAATGATGCATTACTTGAAACATTTTCTCTAAGATTCAGTAAAGATTTTTTTAATAATTACATATTATATATTTCTAACCATGACAAGAAATATCTGAAGAAATGAATTTTCATCATTAGCCATTTTTTTTTAATCATACATTATCATGCATTTTTGTTCATCATTTCGTATTTACTTTAAGAAAATTGCTATATATTATATATATATATATATATATATAAATTTAAATTAAACAATGCGTTTCAAAAGCAACTGAAAAAAAAATCATGCATCAGGCATAGATTAAAAAACACTTTCCAACACTATCAGAATATTGTTGCGAAATTTCCTTTTTTCATGCAATGAAATGAGATATATCAATAAACAATTTAAAAACACATAAAGCAAACAGTGAAAAATACATTTTCAGTAATTTCTGTCTATAGCCGATAATGTGCATAAATTCTTTCGTGTAGCCCTGTAATATATGATCTATGCAATTTGTACACACCACGTAATCATTAAAATTGAGATAAATTTAAAAAGGCATTATCGCTGTTAAAAACGCATTTCATATAATTATCGCTCATAGTCGGTTCTGTAACCTATTTCTTTTATAAGGAATGATAAATGTTTACGTAATCTGTAATCTGTAGAAAGAATCTTGTAGTTTATCTCAGTGGTGCATATCATTTCCATTATGTTGGAAGTATCATAACAGGATTGAAATGCTTGTGTTTCGCTTGAGCACTGCAATCGCTTGTGCACACGCGATTTTTCCTCATAGACCATAATGTACCGGAATTCTTTTTTGCGTCCCTGTGAACAAAGTGTAAATGCTATAGTTACTATATACTCATCAGAACGTACGTTGCAGCCTTACTCTATGATGCATGTCAATTTAATTTTGTTTGAAATATTGCAACATCATTAAAATACACTATAATCGATTCCCCCCCCCCCCCCCATAGACTATAATGTAACGGAATCATTTTAAGTATCTCTGTAAATCCTACACACATTATTTTCAATAGCGAACATGCTGTGGTAAACCTTAATAACATAATCAACATAATCAATTACATGACAATCCGAGTTTATGTACGAGAGTCAGAGTAAGATAAACGGTCAGACAGGCAGACAATGTTTACACGGTCAAATAGAAAAAAAAAAAATGTGCTTTCAAATTCCATTTGTTTGTAAACTCTATCCGAATATATCAATTTTTTATGGTTTTTAAAATAATTTTCAAGCATAAACATTTTTTAATCTGCGTGCAACTCAAATTACGGAAGAATAACACGTTTGCACTTAAAAGAATGCATGTAAATAATTCAGCCTTTGTTTGTTTCCGCGTGATATTCCATAACTTAATTGCAAAACTTCAATAAATAAATAAATAAAGCACAAATTTAACAAATTTATAATCGGAATATGGGCTTAAACATTGAAATAACCAGAATCACAAATATCTATATAAATAGTGAAATGTTTGGCGATTTAAAGTTGGCTTGCGGTTAATACGAAATTATTAGACAAAAATACTTTTTGGCTTTTACCAAAATTTTTATTGTATTTATTTTTATTATTTCTGGGTAATCTAACAAAAAAAAAAAAAAAAAAAAAAAAAAAAAAAAATCAATTAGAGTTTCCAATTTAAAACTATATTTTCATTTAAGTTCTGTACATCGGGTAGCTTTATCCCAGGTAGCCCCGATACGATTATATGGTATTTGTTAAAGACATATAAATTATAAATAAAATACTTCATTCAACCTTCTCTTTCAATTTTGGTACCGATCTTGTAGATGTGGATTTTCGCATGTGAACAATATTATTTCTTTTGAGGCTAGAAAAATTTTTATGCTTTGGAATAACATTCAGAACTACGCCATTAAAAAGCACTGTGTTTTGAAAAATTATGCTTATATTTATCTTTATATCAAATTTTAGACCTTTTCAGAAACAGGCAAAGGTTACCCATTATTATTTTTTCTCTATTTTAATGCAACTTCATGCATATTTTTCTTTTGATTTATGAAAGGAAAAACTGTTAATGAATAAGTATATATGAGTTTTTCTAATATGTATTTATATAATAGTACATTCGTACACTGCAAAATAAATAAATAAATAAATAAATAAAAAATAAATAATAATAAAAATTGTGATTTTACGGTATAACACTAGCACTCCAGCTGCCAATATTATACAGTAAAATCAACATTTTTTTTTTTTTTTTTTTTTTTTTTTTTTTTTTTTTTTTGTGCACAAAATCAATCTAAAGTATTTTACGCATGCATTTGCCTGCATCAAGTGATGAAATATGTAAACAAACGCGCTAGCCGCTACTTTTCCTCCACGTGATTCCCACTCTAAACGTCACGTGAATATTGTCCATAGAAAAACGATTCATTCATTCCAAAATAAGCATTGCTTCACCCTAGTGTTTCGTAAAATTCTTTGGGATTGTAAGTCATAGTAACTGTCAATGAATCATTTTGTACCTTGTACTAAAGTTCTCATTAAAAAATATTTTAAATTATAATTGTGTTAAACTAGTTATAACTTGATTTAATGTTTGAAATTTTTTTCTTTATAAATTACAACTTTACTTTGTAATTTGTAAAGAAAATTTCATGATGAAAATTTATAAATTCACAAAACCATTCTTGTCTCTGAAATTTATACCATGTTGATGTAGGCTATAAGATTTAGAAGGATGGAAGGAGGGACGCGATTCTTTTTAGTGAAAAATGTCAGATTTTTTAGAAAAACTAAAATTATAGTATTGCTATATATAGTATACTTGCCATTGTTGAGAAATGAAACTTACAGCCCCACCCCATTAGCGTCCTAATAACAAGTGGAACTAAAATTTTGTTCATGTTACCAATATTTCATATCAGTAACTAAATCCTTATATTCATTTTGATAGGGATTGCGAGAGTAAATTATGTTAAAAGTAATTCACGTTAAGTGTGATCATTAACTAATGTTAACATGAACAAGATTTGAATTCTTTTGATTTTCACATTAAAACGAGGTTCGGCTGTATTCGTTAAATCAAACGATATTACTTGCGACTGTTACAGAAATTTCGAATTTTAGTCAAACCGCGTTGACGTGAATCTCAGGGGAAATTAAAATTTTATTCATGTTACCAATAGTTCATGTTATCAGTAACTAAATCTTTGTAATCATTTAGACAGAGATTGTGAGAGCAATTCATGTTAAAAGTAATTCATTTTAAGCGTGTTCACATTAACGAGGTTTGACTGAGTTGATAAATTGATATATTCTAATTAATATTTCTTTGTAAATAATCGAATGAGTTAGAATAAGAAAGATTATTACTGTTAAAATCCGGAAAATTATATTAAATTTAAAATTCAATAATATTTTTTTCTACTGAAATATTAAAATTATTTTTTTACATTTTTTTAAAATGAAAATTAATGATGGGATATTTTGCTATGTATATAATATTATAATGGTTAGTAATAATGGTTAGTTTGAAATAAAATAAGTTCATTATGAATTATTTAAACATTTTAAAAAATCTATTTTAGAAAACTTATATGCTTTCGTTATGAGTCGAGTAGGTTTTGATTGTTCCTTAGAAACAATGCTTTTCCAAAGCCAATATTTCTTCTTTCTGAAATCTGCAAATTTGGAATGCAGTTTTTTAATTATTATTATTTATTTATTTTATTTATTATTTTTTTAAATGGAAATTCTTAAATTTTGTTTCATTTGCTTTAAAATGTGCTAATTATCATGATATAACAAACAAAGGGCATTGTTACGAAACGAAACAGCCATACTCCAGAAGAACTGTTTAAAAATTTAAAAAAAAAAATTAAAAAATATATATATTTGTTCCTAATTTTTTTTAACGATTTATTATTAAGACTTATATTCTGATTAACTATTTTCAACGCATTTAAAAGTTTACAAAATATCATGCCTCGTCTTTTTCTTCTTATCCCATTACCTTGTTTATTTATTTATTTTTTTACGACATTAAAAAATCAATTTAAAGCTCGTGTCGTCTCCCTATAAATAAATTCGACACGAGAGCATTTTCAATTATACGACTTTTGAGAAGATCAGTGCTGAAGTAACACCGCGGCACGATAAAATACATGTTTATAGCGTCATCTAAAAATGATAAAAACTTGGCGCAGAAATTCCGATTCAGCAACCTTCAGCTTGGCGACATCATCGCTAAGGACTTATTTTTTTTTATTTTTTTTATCCCCTGCGGGCTATAATGTCCAATACATAAATTCACATACAAATCATCGTTCAATTGGGCACCTGGGCTTCCGCTCCCATTGCAGGTAAATATGAGTCTACCAGGGGGACATGCAATAGGGGGATTCGATATAAGACTCTCTTCTCAGATGGGCTTGTTGAAAATTGTCTCAATGGGATATGACGACAGTAATATAATTTCCTGTTCAGCTTTTGAGCCTAAATGTTCTTCTAAAGGCCTTTGAAAAATATATAAAAAAGCGTCTTCCTTTTTTCACCCTTAGTAAAGAGCTATAAACTAAATGGTGATAGCAGTTGTCAATAAAGAACGTTTTAAATAGATCGTGGCCACAGGTTTTTGTTCTATTTTGCGTTTTTAGTTTGTTTGTGAACCACAAATTTGTAAGTTTACTAAGGCATTTGTAAAGTTTCTGGCTTCCCAAAATGCTAGTAAATACCAATTTCTAGTTAGCGTTATTTGATAATTAAATTGACAAATTATTTAAAAAAATGCTGAAAGTTATTTAAGTTTGTAAATTACAAGTCTTCTATTTACATTTGCTAAGTTTCCAGCTATTAAAAATTCTAAAAAATACATAATTAACGATATTGACAGTTAATCTGGCAAGTTATTAAAAAATAAAAAATAAATAAAAAAAGTTGAATGTTGTCTTGGTTTGTTTAAAAATAAATACCAAATCTTCCTATATAGTAAAATATTTGTAAAGTTTCTTGCTCCCAAATGCTAGTAAATACCAATTTCTAGTTAGCCTGGCAGTTAATTTGACAAACTAATAACAAAAATGCTGAATGCTGTTTTGGTTTGTAAATCACATATCTTCCGATATACTAATAAATTGTTAAGTTCCAAAAATGTTAGTAAATACCGATTTCTGGTTCATCTTATTTGACAGTTATTTGGCAAATAAAATAAAAATGCTTCATGCTCTTTTTTTTTTTTTTTTTTTTTTTTTTTTTTTGTTAATTACAAGTCTTTCGATGTAGCAAGGCGTTTATAAACTTTCTAGATTACCAAAATGTTAACAAATATCTCAGTTGCGTTTTCAAGATCTCACCCATAGAAAGGTACTGGGTAAATTAAAAACAAATATGAGACATTCATAATTAAAATCATGTAAAGTAAATATCACAGAGTTAGTGAAAACGAACATAGATTAACATAATTATGGGTCGCCATTTGAATATTAGAAGGCATAACTGAAAACAAATAAATCAAGACTACTTTTTCAGCTTATTTTATTTTACTTCGTTTTATCTCCTTTTTTATGTTGTGGCACCAATGAAAACTTAAGAAATTTTAAAAGTGGTTTGATGGATTAAATGTTTAAGGCAAATAAAACTGGCTACTTTCTGACACATACACGAAGTCATTTTTTGTCTAAAAAGGTACAAAATATGCACAGGTGTACTTATTCAGAAACAGAAAAATCAAATAGCATTTTCTTAATTTCGATAAAGGCGAAGGATCTTTCAGAAAATGTTGTAAAACGTGGGCGTTTTAAACGGTTTTTCAGGCCACGAGTCCAAGTAAGGCCGTCATGAGGCAAAAATCGATTATAATTCAAAATGTAATACATTTATCGAAAAATGCAAAATGCTATTCGATTCCAAATCCCTTCAATAATCATTCTTACAAGTTTCACGCGTTTCTGTATAAATGGACTCCATGAATGTGTCAGAAAATTTTGCGTTTTTGAGTAGCTAAAATAACTTTTGAGAACTTCATTTATGCCTGAATTCCTCACACATCCGCCCCCCCCCCTCTCCCAATATTGTGTTTAGTTGTAAATTTCATATATATAATACAATAATCATTATGTTATACAAATTTCAATATTATATTTCTAAATCGTATAAAATAAACATAAAAAATTGGAAAAACAACCTATCTAACAAATGTTCATTTATTTCCGAAATTTTTTTATTTTTGGGATACTAAATAAAAAAGGCATCGTTGAAAATTAAATATGATTTTGAATGAAAAAAATACCATTTTTCTGTTGTATATTAATTGTTTACTTGATTAATTCTTATTAAATTCGTTGCGTTTGCAATACAGATTTCAAGAATGCATTTAATCTTTATTTTATTTTATTTTATTTTATTTTTACATAGTTAGCAAAACGGAAATATTTTATATTTATTGACCACAACTGTTAAATTTAACCCATTTTCGGCCAAGCATAGAAATTTTATAAAATGTGGTATTATTTGCATAGAAATTTGCTTAAATTACATTCATTAAGACATCAAAAAAGTTTCGTGCATGAAAAATAATATTTTATTTAATTTGACGTTACCATTATTAATTTATTATTATTAATTTATTATTAAATTTAAATAAAATTTTTTAAGTTTTCTTATGGCATTTGTTTTATTTTTATTTTATTTACAGAACTTGCAACTTTACTCCATTATAAAAACATATGATTAATCTCAAGTGGAATAATTATACATTTTCAAAAAGTCGAATTTGTCAATAACAGTTTCAAGTAAAAAACCAACGTGTTTTGAAAATTTCTCAACAGAAAGTGATTACTTCAATTGAATTACTAATATTTTATAGATGTCTCCAGAACACTTAAAAATAGCAGAAAAATAAAATTAGCGAAAAATATACGTCACAGTGTTAATAAAAAAATATTTACTGAAATGGTGCGTTTACGCACCTTTGGCCGAAAGTCGGTTAATTGGATCATATGTATGTCATTTTTTTGACCTTCTACACACTCAGTAATATTTATTTATTTATTTATTTATTTTTCCAAAACGTTTTTAAATATAATAATGTATTTTATATCGGTAACATAATAGAATTCGATTATTCTCATTCTGTATTTAGATAAATAGTGACATTTAAAGCAAAATAACCTCTAAATACTCCAATACTTAATACAAAAAAATTTCGTATACTCAAATAGCATTAGAAGTATTTTTTAAAAGTTAAACACAGTAAAACCTCTGAAAAATGGACACCTCGGGAGCGTAGAAAATGTCCGCTAATTTTGAAGTGTCCGCTGTTCAGACGTAAAAATGTATAAATACATGGGTGTTGGTGATCGAAAAAGTGTAGAGGTTTCCGCTATGGAGGTTTTATTGTAATTTCATTTCATTTCATCGTTCATCTTGTATGATGGGAAAAAGTTTTTTCAAAAAATATTACAGTTTCATTATAAATAAAAATAACAAAAATATGAAAATATTTATAATTTCAAATCTGATAAAATGGTCCCCGTGAGAAATTTGAAGTGTCTAAGCCTCTCTGGTCCACTCATAAAGACAATACTGTCTGTCATTGGCAATTGATTTATAAAACCACCTGCTTCCACGAATGACAATACTCGTAATATGATTTTCTCGTTGTTTTGATTTTTGAAGAAATAAAAATTTACAATATTTTTTTCTCTATTATCAAAATTATACTTTCTTAAAAAATGTGTATTGATTTAATAGAGTTCAAGTTAGATTTAGTGTTAATGGAAGACATAGACTATGTAGACATATACTAATATATAGAGTTTAGAAGCAGAAATGTTTGGTGAAAAAGGGCAGTAAAATAATTAGGATTGATTACAATGTATCAATAAGTTTTAGAAACATTTACATAAAAAGTTTAACAGTTAGTTATACGTGGAAGACTCGTGAGAAAATATTAACTTAATTCTAAAGCGATGATAGACACACACATGTATGAATTAGTGTATTGTTGTCCTTATGCAAAAATTAGTTGCAGAATATGCAATCTTATGAAGATCTTATAATTAATTATGTGAAATAAAAATTATCGCAACGATTTAGGCTAAACGTTTTACAATGAATAAAAATTATATTAATTTAAAGACTATTACACTAAATTTTACAATATAAATAATAATAATAACAAAACAATTTTTCATGGGGGGTGGGGGCGTAGGATAGATTTTGACCACACGAAGCAAATTAAAATATTGCTCCCCCCCCCCCCATCTTTTTTAATGGTTACTAAAGCTTTCAATGCTATAATTTTTAAGCCAACATTTTTTTTCCTTTTACGCTTCTAACTATTTAGCACCCGAAACAGTTTTTCTCCGAGACTCCCTACTTTACGCAACGGAGGGGAAGGGTAGGGGGGGGGGGGGGAGAGGGGATTAAAAGTATGGAAAGAAATCATTTTTTAAAATCTGATATTTAAGCTTATCTAAATGTCATTTTTTATATCAGAATAGCTATGCATTTTAATCACAAATTCTCAAATTAAAAAGAATATCATTTACATTGCCGATATCGGAATATCAAACATTGTTACATGCTGATGTTATTTTATGAAATTTTCATACGTAACGTAATAAAAAATAAAGGTGCTTAAAATTTAGTGAAACTGTTTACTTATTTTCTTTATTTATTTTTTCTTATTTTCTAGATATTTTCATAGTTTTTAAAATTATTCTTTTATCAATTTTTATATATCTTGTATTTTAAATTCTCATAGAGGAATATTTGGGTATTGATGTTATTTAACTGTAGATGGCGCCACTATGACAGAAAAGATTTATTATTCATGAAAAATTCCGTAGGAATTATTTTGTTATTATTAAAAAATGTAATTTATATGTTAAGAAAATTTATGCACTAAAGTTTTTTTCATTAAATTCATTCTCTTCTTAGTTACGTTTTCTAACATGTAGTTAGTAGTTTCAACAAATATATTCTCTCAATTATCAAAAAAATATTTGTTACAAATATTTGTCGCTGGTTATAATTAAATAAATAAAATTTATTAAAATAATTATCTTAAATATATCTCGGGCGATACGAATGAAGCTGTATATTTATATTTTGTCAATTTTCCTACAACGGCAAATTAAATTATTAAATCAAATTTACTGAAGTACTGTGCTAAATGTATCTGGAGATATCTAATAAAACTTCAGATTATTATTATTATTACGGTTATTATTAATATTAATATGATACTTATGAGTTTTCTAACAAGATCAAATTAAATTACAAAAATCTAAATTTACGTCAGATAAATACTCAGCCTTTTTTCTTAGAGAAAATAATGCAGATTAATTTAAAATAATCATATTGGTTCAACAGTTGCAAAAACTATTCTTAATAAAATAGCACAACTTATTGCACTTGTACAAATTGACAGTTACAATTTTTTTAAACGATGTGTGGAAAAATTTCCTCGATAGTTATTTTTAAACAAATAGCAGGAAAAAAATCTACAGAAAATTAATCTGCAAACATTTTATAATAACAATATACAATGAATTTAATAATTAAACTAAAAAATATAATATTTATAGCCAATTTCTTGAGTATTGAATTCTTCATAAGAAATATTGTTTGAAAAAAATCTTTCGTGAGGTTTTCATGATTACATTTGATTTAACAACCTTACAAATGTTTACCAATAAGCTAAACTGCTCATATTGTTTATTATTTAATTTGTTTAAATTGGTTTTTTTAATGATATTATTTTTCCTTTCTAGTAGAAACCAACCTGGTAATTGCTAACCACTCAATACATTTAAATCTTTGATAGCTTAGATCTTAATATATCTATAAAAAATTAGGTTGCTCTGTAATTACTCATTTATCTCATTTTCTTTTACTTGAAAGCAAGTTTTTGATTAAACTTAACACCACAATCAATGAAACTGTTGTTATTCTAAAATTTGTTCTGCAATTATACTCCCTTTTTGTCATTTTCGTATAAACACGAAATCAAGTTTTTGGTTACACTTTACACCACAAACAATAAAACTGTTGTATATCACTTGTTCTGTAATTACTCACTTTTCTCATTTTCTTATACTCGAAAGCTAGTTTTTTTTTTTAAATTAAACTTTACACCACAATCAATAAACTGCCCCCCCCCTCCTGAAACTGTAGTATATTTTTAATTCTAAGCCGTTGCATAGCAGATTTATATATTTTAGCAAAAACCAAAATATTAGTTGCAATTTTATGGTTTTGTCTTTAGAAGAATGCATTATTTTTATTGATGAATCATTTAAAAAATAATACAGTTTTCGAAATATTAAAACTTTTACCTACGTATTAATCAATAGTGTTCTTTACTTTACAAATATATGTAATATATATATATATATATATATATATATATATATATATATATATATATATATATATATATATATATATATATATATACACATATATACCTTAATATGCATTTATACACTGCAAAAAATAATTGTTGATTTTGCAGTATAAAACTAGCACCCAGCTGCCAGTATTATACCGTAAAATTAACAGTATTAAACAGTAAAATAAGCAGTAATACGCTGCCGTGCAAGCAGTAATACGCTACCGCGCATGCGCAGTAGCGTATTACTGCTTATTTTACTGTTTAATACTGTTAATTTTACGGTATAATACTGGCAGCTGGGTGCTAGTTTTATACTGCAAAATCAACAATTATTTTTTGCAGTGTATGCACATATATATAATAAAACTTTGTAAATAATAACCATTAACCACATAAATAATCGACAATAGATAAACCGATAATTACAATACAATACATAAATATATCCATAAATTTAAGATTATCAAAATTAAAATAAGTGGGAAAAATACTTAAAGGTATGTAGAGAAAAAATCCAATATGCAGAAAGTGAAAATTATTACTACAAGAAGCAATATATACCTTAATATGCACATACATTAAACAATTTTTTTTTAATTATTATTTATATATTAACAAAAGTTACTTTAATTTAAATTTATGTTTCTGAATGTAAAATTTACGTTGTTTCTTGAGTTTCATTTCTCTTCGTCCAAACAAAAGCAGAAAAATAAATTTCCACTAAAATATATTTCATTGGACGTTTTAATCGAAATAAATACACAATACATGATTTTATTTTACAATTAATTTCTTTTTAATAATAACAATGTTCGCAAATTCAAACTCATAACTTTCTGACACATTACATTTAAAATCTATTTTTATTCTTCAATGTACGAAATGTGCATTCACATTTAAATACTAAGAAATGGAATATAATTTTTCTTTTTCTGTAAAGACAATGAATCTTTCAGAAAATAATATCAAAAGGATTTTAAGTCGATTTTTGAAACGAAAATTCGTAATGAAAGATCATTCGGTTATACATATATTAAAGACGTAACACATATATCAAAAAAGGAAAAACGCCATTGTATTCCAAATCACTTTAAAAATCATTAATCATGCCTGCAAATTTTATAATTTTATGTGCAAAATTGACTCTGTTTTTTTAAACTTGTTCTCAAATCGAAACTGGCTGCTTTTTGATACATTTTTTAAATTCCCGTTTCTTTGCAAATGTATCAAATTGACAAGTGTTCTTATTCAGAAACTATGTAATCGACCTGTTTTTTCCATTTTTGGCAAAGACAGTAACTTTTTAAGAAAATGCATTCAAAGTGGTCTTTGGGAACGGAATTTTCAGACGCAGCCGAGCAGGAAAGGGAAAAAACTGCAATCGCTTATAACTCAAGATGTGTAATTCATTTATTGAAAAAAAAAAGAAAAAAAAATCATTGTTCTGTTACAAATCACTTCAAAAGTCACGCCTCCAAATATAATGCCTTTATGTTTAAAAATGAGCCAGAAAATGTGTCAGAAAGTTTCACGTTATTGAGCGGGGAGAGTATTTTTTCGTGATTAAAATAATAACAATAGTAATAAATACGCTTATTCAAATGTTACCCACATGTTTTCTGTACCAACTGCAATAACTCCTTTATTTTTTTTGTCGAAATAAAATTTTACCGTAATCAAAACGATTTTGTTTTCTTTTAACGTTTAAGTTAGTTCTTAATACTTTCTTATTCGGGTTTGTAATTTATATTTATAAAATAATAATAATAATAATAAAATGCCTGATACACCCAAAACAAAATTAGCAGAAGAAACTTTATAACGAATGTCTCACTGTTGACATCAACGTAAAGTTGACGGTTATTTTTGGCTAAGCGGCGAAAGCTCTTGATTTCCCTTCTCAAAGTCCTCTTGAAATAGTTAAATTATATGCAACAAAATATATATTTTTATAAAAATTTGGTTCAGTTAAAACTAGAAGTTTTATATGTCTTATCTCACTATACAGATTCTTGCATTCATTCATTTTTAATATAAAATAACGCAGTTTCATGTCTTTCATTCTTTAAAAAAAGTTTTTTATATTTCATTCTTCCCTCCCCAACCATTAAAAAAATATATTTTGTAAAATAAAATCCGAAGTTGAATTATTATGTATTATATATATATATATATATATATATATATATATATATATATATATTTCTTCGTTATTCATTTGTTTGCATTACTTATGACTTCCAATATTTTGGTACCGAAATTTTGGAACCGAAATATTGGAAGTAAGTAATGCAAACAAATGAATAACAAAGAAATATTAAAAATATATATATATACATAATAACTCAACTTCGGATTTTACTTTACAAAATATAAATACACAATACATGACTTTATTTTACAAATAATTTCTTTTTAATTTCTTATAATAAGGCTGTTCGCAAATTCAAACTCATAACTTTTTGACAGATTTAAAAAGCTATTTATTTTTCTTGTATATTGTTTTTTTTTTTTTTTTCTTGTTACCATCACAAAAAAAGTTATTCTTATCTTTGAGAAAATTTTCAGATATGTAATTTAGCTACTAATTCAAATAATTCAAATAAATATTTTGTTAAATACTCTTTAAATATGTAATGTGTTTTATATTAAACGACATAATTGAGCAGGACTTAGGATTTTAGGCTTAAATGATAAAATTTAGAAATATAAAAGTAATTAGACTTACTGCTATGTAAAATTTGACTATAGCTAAAAATACAATAAAATAAAAGTTCCTGTCATGATCTAGTAACAGAGATTTTGAAATTCATGTTAATTTTTTTTTCTCTTACAAATAATATAACCATGTACTTATTATTGTTTAGCCACGTAATTATTATTGTTTTTCCTAATAATTATACTATTAATACTATACTACAAACTGAACTATATATACTTGGCGATTATTCATGAGCCATTTCTGCAATTTTAGGAGCAAATTAAGAAAAAGACGTCAATATTTCTATAATAGCATTATTATTATTATTATTATTATTATTATTATTATTATTATTATTAACTTCTATACTGATACAGTTATTCCTTGAGAATTTTTTTTTTTTTAACAATTTCTAAAATTCTAGCACCAAACGTTCGAGAGAAACACAATATTGATATGCCCATATCATCATCTTCTTCTTCATTGCTAATATTAGCACTAGAATATTGCTATTATTAGTACTACCTTTTAAAATTCAGCTTTTTTACTGGGAATCCACTGAGAGTTGACTTCTAAAATTTGAAAATAAATAATTAGGAAGACAATAACAAAAAAATCATTTATTTGAAAACATGTAGAATTCACCAAAACTTCAACACATAAAATATTTGCATAAAATAAAGTAATTAGTTTGCACCAAATACTTATGCACTTCCTGTAAACATACCGTAATCGAATTTCCCTTGATATATAAAGTACAAATTAAGTGTACAGCAGAATTAATATATAAACAATAGTGCATATCATATAGGGGAGTTATTTATAGTGGGAATTATTTATAGTGAAAACAAATTCGAAGTCTGGGACATCCGTTCTTAATCCTTGTTTGTTTTAGCTTCATGATTTATGTTTAGGCCAAAATGCCTGCCAACTTGCAATCAGCAAGTTGAAAGAATTTTTATCATCATCATTATTATTATTATTTCTGAAATCATAGTGTCAATAGTTAAAAAGAGAACACAATCATTGTTTCTAATTTTAACATTACTAACACGTTTGTGATTTTAATATTAGCGAAATACATTAGTAGCGTTAATATTGCATCCTGAAACTTAATACTGCTGCTAAAATTGTTAATAATAAAACTGCTGAGTTGCTATTATTAACAATACTAAAGTTATTTTTCTCTCGGAGATCTTGTGTAAACAGTTCCTGAAAATCTAACAGAAATAATTGGGAAGAAAATATCCCTGAAAAATATTATCCAAATAAAACATAATATTCACCAGAATGTCAACAACATAATATATTTCTACAAAATGAAGTCCGAAAATTAGGTTACACCACCAAATTCTTATGCACTTGTAGCAAACATAACAAACATTTCTAGTATGCATGTAATCAAATTTCCATTGTTATTGATGACATATATATAGAGTTCAGAATAAGTACAGTATTTTCTTATATAGAGTACAGTATTTTTTTATTCGAGAGAAAATTGATAAAGAACATAGTAATTGATTGATAAAGATCGGTACATAATCCCACAGAAGAATAAATGAAAGTTATCTAGATCAAAAATGACTCCTGACTAAATCCAGTTTTCTATTAACTTTAAAAATATTACCAGGAAAAACCTAAGAATGTCAACAGCATAATATATTTGCACTAAAATAAAGTTAACTAATTAGTGTACACCACTAAATTCTTAAATTAAGCATATATGTAATCAAATTTCCTTTGTAATAGTGACATGTAGGACACAAATTATGTATTCCACAGAAAATATTGATAAACAATGTTGCATATATTCAAATTGAAGAAGCAAAAATGAGAGTTATATAGAACAAAGTCTGCTCATGACTTAATCCAGTTTTGCAATATTTTCAGGATTTCTACTTTGACTAAAAAGCCAGTAAACTTGCGATCAATAAATGGAAGGAATTTTACATTATTATTATTATTATTATTATTATTATTATTAATTTACTACTATTATTATTTATTATTTTTATTAATAATAATAATTATTATTATTATTACTATTATTTTTAATAATAATAATAATTATTATTATTATTATTATTTATTATTATTATTATTAATGGCACACCTCTGATATTAATGCAATATTTTATGAGTAAATTCTGAAATCCTGGCATTTAAAGCCTATAAGGATTTCATGATTATTTAAATGAAAGCACAATACTGATATGTCATCATCATTTCTAATATTAACACTACTAATACATTTGCAATCTTAATATTAGCTTAAGACTTTAGACATTGAGTGTTATCATACATTATGAATATCCGCACTGTATAATAATAATAATAATCCAATATTAACTCTACAGCAAACGCTGTTCTTCCCTCTTCGATCATGTGTGAGCACTGCCTGAAATTCTAACATAAATAATTCGAAAGAAAATACCGTATAAAAATATTATCTGTATAAAACATAGGATTCTCCAGAATGTCAACAACATAATATATTTGCACAAAATAATGTCCACCAGTTAATTCACCACAAAATCCTTATGAACAACAGCATAAATGTAAACAAATTCTCCCTGTAATGACGACATGTTGAGTAAATATTAAGTATTTCGGAGAAAAAATGGATAAACAATGGTGAAAATCTTTATAGAATAACAAATAAAAGTTATTTATATTGAAAATTGTAAGTTTGCGACATCCTGATTAAATCCAGTTTTGTCTTATCTTCAGAATTTATACTTAGATCAAAACGTCTGCTAACTTGCAAACGTCAAATTGAAGGAATCCTTACAATTACAATACTGGTATATTCATATATTTTTTTAATTACTATTAATACTATAATTATTACTATTAGTACTTCTATAAATATTATATAATTGTTTTATTAGTGGCTACTAAATACTTTCAATACTAAAATTAATACTGCATGGTGTTTCTTTATCAGCGATCATTGAAGGATTTCCTGAAAGTCTAACATAAATAATCAGGACGAAAATTCCACGGAAAAATTTTATCAGAAAAAAACTCAGGAATCACAATAATGTCAACAACATAATATATTTGCACAAAATAAACTCCGCTAATTGGTTTACACCAATTCTTATGTGCATCTAGTAAGCATGCATGTAATCAAATTTCTCTTGTAATGATGACATGTAGAGTACAGATTAAGTATTCCATAGAAAACATTGATAAACTATGGTGCATATCCAATAAACGAATAAATGAGAGTTATCTAGAGCAAAAATTCGAACTCTGCGACATCCTGACTAAATCCAGTTTTGTCTTATCTTTAGGATTTATACTTAGACCAAAACGTCTGCCAACTTGCAATCAGCAAATTGGAGGAATTCCTTCCTTTTTCTTTAAGCAGATAATTCTTTGACGGTTGAGAGAATGGGGAAGGAAGGGGGGGGGGTGTCCTTTTCAGTTTCTGGTTTTCTTTTTGTTTATGAGTGTCCTCATACCACCCAAGTTGGCTGATGTAATGTACTTTCTTATCTGCTAAAAATTATTAAATACGTGTCAGTTGTAAATAATGCATGAGTTATTGTCTAATGGGTAAATTAATGATGGTTAATTCAATTTTTACATGATATACATAGCTTCTGTATGTGATTTTTCATACAGATTATGAAATTTGAACTATGTATTTTTCATTCATAACTTTTTAAGCTGCATTTTTGAAGAATATTGTTTTAAGATATGCTACTGCTAATTAAAACCTTGTTTTTTGTTTGTTTGTTTTTTTGTTTTTTTAAAGACATTTTCAGCACGGGTTTTTATCACACTTTTTTATTTATTTATTTTTAATGTTATACTTCCCTTTCTTGTTATAAATCTCCATACACATTTTCATGTTTTTAGTTTTATTTAATTTTCATCCCTATTATTAAAACTTGTATTAATAGCGACGTTTTAAGACAAAGTCTTACACTGAAAAACGTAGTTTGTATTAAATGTTTTATATTTATAAAAACGAGCAACTTTATTGAAATACACAAAAAAGTGCGAAATATTATTATTTTATTGAAGTAAATGTTATTAAAATAAATCTTCTCCTTATTTAATTCAATTTAATGTAATTCCATTTATTATCGAAATTCAAATAATTTTACAAGTTTATGAGATGTTTCTGTCATAAATTTTAATATCGAATCCCAATATTATGCCTTAAATTATGTACTCTGCCAGATATTCATGCAAACATATTACGAATTGTATATCAAATGTTCATAGGGTTTAAAACATTCCTTTTAGACTGGCCTGTCTATATAAATTATGTGTGTGTGTGTGTGTGTGTGTAATGTATATGTTGATATAATTTTTGGAAATGAACGTTGACATATTTGATTATTTATAATATTTATTGTTAAAAAGAGACTGCATTTTCATGTATGAGTTGTATTCACCTTATTGACCAATATTCAACTTACATTCAATTTTACTTCTTTGACATTGCTGTTATTACTTATTTATTTATTTATTTTGCTATTAACAACAATTTATCTTCTTTATAACAATTTCTCTTCTTATTAAATTGCTATACGTCTTAAGAATTTTTTATATGTTTGGAATTATGGTATGATTATGGTTTCAATAATTAACGAACATGCATGCAATTTATTTTCATTACATACAACATTCAGTATAACATTCAAGTACAACAAAATATTGAAAAACATTCAGAAAAATTATTTTACTTTATATATATTCCGTTTTATTATGTCATTGTTCTCCTAATGAAACAGTATTAATGTTGGAAATTTTAAAATAGCATTTTCGATAAGCTGCACCTTATTTATATTTCTCATTTAGATACTATTAATTTTAAAAGTTCATTTAAAAAATAAAATAAAGCTAAATTACATTTAAATCTCATAAGTTTATAATGTCAAAGCATAATTCATCTATTAAATTGTATTATTATTCTAACTGAATATGTTATTAATCTTGTCACTGTCAGTTTTCTTGTGGCGAAAAAGTACGTCACAGTGTTCATTTTTTTTTCTCTTTTCCATTCAACTTTCAAATGTCGATATATATATATTTTTTTTAATGAAGTTAAATTATATTTAAATATTATAAATTTATAATATCGGAGCACCAGTTACTTACTTAATTATGTTATTATTTTAACTGAATAATGTCATTATTCCTGTGATTCATATTTTACTTCTTTTACATTGAAATCAGTTTTCTTGTAGCGAAAAAGTGCGTCACAGTATCTTCAAATTACATTTTTTTCTCTTTTCCATACTACTTTCAAATGTCGATAGATATATTATATTTAATGAAGTTAAATTATATTTAAATATTATAAATTTATAGTATCGGAACACCAGTTATTTACTTAATTATGTTATTCTTTTAACTGAATAATGTCATTATTCCTGTAATTCATATTTTACTTCTTTTACATTAAAGTCAGTTTTTTTTGTCGCAAAAAAGTTCGTCACAGTGTCTTCAAATTACATTTTTTTCTCTTTACTTTCAAATGTCGATAGATATATTATATTTAATGAAGTTAAATTATATTTAAATATTATAAATTTATAGTATCGGAACACCAGTTATTTACCTAATTATGTTATTATTTTAACTGAATAATGTCATTATTCCTGTAATTCATATTTTACTTCTTTTACATTAAAGTCAGTTTTTTTGTCGCAAAAAAGTTCGTCACAGTGTCTTCAAATTACATTTTTTTCTCTTTACTTTCAAATGTCGATAGATATATTATATTTAATGAAGTTAAATTATATTTAAATATTATAAATTTATAGTATCGGAACACCAGTTATTTACCTAATTATGTTATTATTTTAACTGAATAATGTCATTATTCCTGTAATTCATATTTTACATCTTTTACATTAAAGTCAGTTTTTTTGTCGCAAAAAAGTTCGTCACAGTGTCTTCAAATTACATTTTTTTCTCTTTACTTTCAAATGTCGATAGATATATTATATTTAATGAAGTTAAATTATATTTAAATATTATAAATTTATAGTATCGGAACACCAGTTATTTACCTAATTATGTTATTATTTTAACTGAATAATGTCATTATTCCTGTAATTCATATTTTACTTCTTTTACATTAAAGTCAGTTTTTTTGTCGCAAAAAAGTGCGTAACAGTGGTCCTCAAATTACATTATTAATATTTTATTAATTCTCTCTTTTTCATATTACTTTCAAATGTCCATTAAATAATTTGAAGTTAAATTGCATATAAATATTATAAATTTATAGTATCGAAGCACCAGTTATTCATTTAATTATGTATTTATTCTGGTTGAACAATCAAAATATATATATTTAAGAATTGTACATTTATGCTATTTACAATATTTATTTATATCACACTTCTTTTACATGTTTACTTTTTAAAAAATTAAGCTAATTTAAATTTAAAACCATAAATTTATAATATCAAAACATAGGTTATTTATTGAATTTTGCTATTACTTTATATGAATAATTAAAAATCACATTTATGGATTCTATATCCAGGTCATTGGTAACATTCAACCTGCATTCAAAGGTCATTATGAAAATTTTGTCATTAATTCTCTAATTTATTCTGTCACTCACATTTTACTTCTTTTACATGTTCATTCTTTAAAAAGTTAAAAATAAATTAATTACATTTATATCGTATAAATTTATAATATCGAAATATCAGTTATTTATTGAATTATGTTATTGTACTAACTTAATAATTAAAAAGCGCATTTATATATTGCACATTCATTTTATGGGCAATGTTCAACTGGCATTCGAACGCGTTTAGGACTATTCGTAATTAATTTTGCCATTCTTCTTTTTACTTCTTTTACATGTTCATATTAACACACACACACACACACATATATGTATATATGTAAATTACATTTAAATCGTATATATTTAAAATATCGAAATATTTATTGAGTTATGTTATTATCCTAACTGAATAATTTTAAGGAGCATTTATATATTGCAGATTCATTTTATGGGCAATCTTCAACTTGCAATCAAACGCGTTCAGGACTATTCGCAATTAATTCTGCCGTTCCTCTTTTTATTTTTTATTTTACATGTTCTTAAAAAAAATGAAGTTAAATTACATTTAAATTGTATAAATTTATTTATTTAATTAGCATCAGTTATTTATTTAATTTTGTTATTATTTTTAAACAACGTAATTTAATTAAAATTAAGAAGCGCATTTTCAAATTGTATATTGTTATTATAACTGAAAAACAAGTAATATAAAAAATTTTTTAAAGTCAATTCCTACTTTTTAATCATAAATATATAAAATAAACCCGTGCAGCATTAATGTCCCACGTTATCTTTATTGAACATTATTTTATAATCATCGTTGCGGTATTTTATTTTTTGTTGGCATCACTAATTTCAGATAAATCTTTCATTTCATTTATGAAAACAATGGGAGAATTTTTTTTTCTCCCATATAAAAATTAAAATTAATTAATTAAATTTAATTAATGAATTAATATTTGAAAAAACTGTATTAACATCAATTGTCATCCAGTACAAGTTTAAAAAAATTTATTTGAACTTGAATGGATGAATAGAAAATATTTTATTAACGATTGAAAATTCCAACAAGATATATATATAGAGAGTGTGAGATAAAAGTAGGAATTAAAAAAAATAATAAAAAAGCGCATTTAGGAATTGTATAATGAATCTTACTCAAAATATTCAACATACATCCAAAAGTATTTAGAAAAATTCTGCCATTCACATTTTACTTTTTTACATGTTTATTTATTTATTTTTTTAATTAAAGTTAAATTACATACTTCTATTGTACCAGTTTATAATATCAAAACATCGGTTATTTACTGAATTATGTTATTCGTCTGACTGAATAATTAAAAAGCATATTCATGATTGGTAAATTACATGTGTAATATCGAATTTATTTACTGAATAATGTTATTCTTTTATTATTATGTTATTCTACGCTTATGACATCGAACATATTTACTGAATTATGTTGTTCTTCTAACCGAATAACGAAAAGCCGCATCTATAAATTGTATATTTAAATTGTATACTTACATTCAAAGGCATTTATAAAAATTATCTCATAAATATTTTACTTCTTTTACATGTTCTTTCTTTAAAAAATTGAAGATAAATTACACTTAATTGCATCAATTTATAATATCGAAACGTCAGTTATGTACAGATTTATTTAATTACTCTGAGTAAATAAAAAACGTATTTATAATTGTTTAATTAGGCGTATAACATTGGATTTATTTAATGAATTGTGTTATTCTTTTAACTGTAAAAAAGTTTAATTACACTTATATTGCATCAATTTATAATATCGAAACATTAATTATTTATAGATTTATTTTATTACACCAACTGAATAATTAAAAGCGTATTTATAATTGCTAAATTAAGCTTATAATATTGGATTTATTTAGTGAATTGTGTTATTCTTCTAACTGGATAATTAAAAATAGCAGCTATAAAATGCATATTTAAATTGTGTACAAACATCCAAAAGCGTCCAGAAAAATTAAATTTTTCCCATTTTCCTTTTTATGTTGTTAGTTTGTAACAAAATGCAGTGTATCGCATTATTGCCGCTTTCACATTGTTACTATTTTCCTTCTAGATAAAAAGCGTATTCCTTTATAGAAAATAATTATGTTTCTGTGAAGTTCATACAAAAAAGTCCATCACATTATAATTATTATAATAGAAGTCTCTATATACTGCCAGAAGTACATTATCCTCAGTGATTTATCACCACTTGACAGCCCTTAAAGCATAAGGTACAAGATAACCATTTAAAATGTAGACAGCAATAATCTGTAAAATAGGAGGTGGAGCCTAAATCCCTTACCATTTAATGGTTGGATGTCATATCGAGAAAAAAAATTTCACACTAAAGTGATATTAAAATTAGCAGTAAGAGATAGATGATGGATTATAACATCCAAAAGTGTAACTGTTATTTTTGTGTTCTAATTTAGAAGATGTCTCCGAGAATTTTAGGCTGAAATTTGTTTTATCAACAAGCTGAAAGAATTGGTATGATGTATATTTTAATACATTTTGTTTGTATGGTTAATATCATAAATTGAAATGTACTAAAATTAATTTATTTCCATGAATATCAATGATTTAATTTAGAAAAATGTTTTGTATTATTTGTGTTTCTTAATACAATGATTTATAATTTGAAAAATATCGAGAATTAGTTATTAATCAATGATTTAATTTAGAAAATATTTGGTACGATATAGATTTGAATATGATTTATGCCAATGATTAATCTCATAATTTATTATCATTTCTATCATCCGGCGAAAAGATTTTTGCGACGAATATTTTAATGTATTTTATTTACATACATTTGTCGAATATTTTGAAAAATACTAGACATGGATATTAATGACACAAGTTAGAAAAATATATTTTCTTTATATGTATATACAACGATTACTCCCATAACTTGAAATATATTGAATTTTATTTTTATTTGTAGAAATTAACGACTTAAATCAAAAATAATTTGATGTGATATATATTTATTAATATGTCTTTTATTCCTACGAATAATCTCATAATTTGAAATATATTGAGTTTGAGTGAATGGAAATTTATGACTTAGGAGTCGTATGATATGTAATTTTTAATACAATGATTAATGTCATAACGTGAAATATATTGAATTTTATTGGTCTTCATAGAAATAAATGACTTAACTTAGAAAGAATTTGATGCGATATATATCTATATTAATATATATATATATATATATATTTTCCCCTTACGATTTATCTCATAATTTGAAATATTGTGAGTTTGGATGATTTGAATGGAAATTTATGACTTTATTTGGGGATGGATTCGTATGATTGTAATTTCTAATGCAATGATTAAAGTCATATTAACGTAAGATATTTTTTTCTCCTAATGGGCAGAAAATTACAGTTCATGTAGTAGCTGATGAATAATCAATCACATACAAGTCAGAGCTGCCAACCCACTACTTATTATTATTATTATTATTATTCAGATAGCCTGATTGCCACAGCATTTTTGATATAGTAATATTCGCGTTATTTTCGATTTATTTAATCTGTCATTAAAATAGGGGGAAATTTATAGTTCAAAAACCCGCTAAGCAATCAAGCAATCTGGAATAAAAAATAATAGCGGACTGACAACACTGAGTGACCCGTAACACTTTCCAAATTGGCGTTTATACTTTTACATCATATTCAGAGATCACTTATAGCAAATAAAACTTATAATGACGTCAATTTACCTGTAAATGCGTACTGTACTATTAGATATTGTCATTTTTTATTATATTACTTATAAAATAAAATTGTGCGCGTTTCCAACGACACACATTTTTTTTTTTAATTTTTTTTTTTTTTTTTTTTTTTTTGACAATTTGTTACACAAATGCAAGAACTTGACAATTTTTTGTCCTCGTGTATAAGTCGAAGAATTTTAGACAATATTTGGGAATTGAAAAGGGGGGTCGACTTATACACGAGTTAGTTAAAAAAAAAAATAATTTTTTCGCAGATAATCGGCGAATGGGCAAGTTTTTTAAGTAATCACGTATGGATGTAGGTTAAGAGAGAGATAAAAGCGGACAATGGTCATTTCCCTGTGAATGACAAAAAAAAAGCTCAACAATAATGTCCCTGTAATTGTTCTGCACCCATTTTCTCTTGGGATATAATCCCCTCCAATACAAGGACATTGCTTTCAACATTTGAATCCTCTTTTTAAAAAGAGTTCAACTTGAGAATGCTTCTATATATCTCTTCTAAAAGTCCTACAATACAAATATATATACTATTTTAGCAGTCTAAGAAGTTGTCTACCCTTGTAAATAAGGTTTGGATAGATTTTTGAAATATTTCTTTCTTTTTTAAATCATTAAATTAATATGAATATGTTTCAAAATAGTTTAAGCTTCTTCGGTTGTACATCATTATACAGTTTTAAAAAGGTTGAATTAAAAAAAAAAAAAGTCTGATTAGAAACGTAAAAAAAAAAAAATGTTTACTAATTTAATGAAAATTTATTATATTTTTTTTATCCTCGATTACAAATCATTTTTCAACATGTTACCTGAAATGTGGTTCGACTTAAACACGAAAATTCAATTTTTTTCAAAATTTTGCTTAAGAATGGGGGGGGGGGGGGTCGACTTATACACAAGTATATACAGTAATTTTTTTTAAAAAAGAGAATGAATCTAAGGGGGGGGGGGAATGAAAAACTCGACATCATTTAATTTAAAATCTATTTGTAAAATATTATATCAGACATTCTTTTATAATGGATGCAAAATAATGTAGCCAATAAAAATCACACACAAGTGACGTAGCACTGGCCAAATTGGACTGACAAACTCAGTAACCATAACTGAGCCGTAAATTAAACTTATAGCAAATATACAACTTCTAGTGGCGTCTAGTTTTATGCTCAAATAAAACACTTTTATTGATAGCAAGTTACAGGTGAAATCCATGCTCACTATGTGTCAAAGATCACTAAAAAAAAAAATTTTTTTTTAGTCAAAAATTAACTATTAATTTAATTTTCAATCGTTGTCATCGTAATTGTCTATCGTTAATTTAAAAATTCAACAATTTAACAATTTTTTATCATGAATAATTCAAACAATATGTAAAAAGGAGGAATCTAAATACACGGAGCTTGAGTCAGAGGTCATGTAAAAAAATGAAGAATATTAATTTAAAAATTAACTGCTAGTTTGTGTCAATCGCAATTTAAAAATTGAATTATATATATACTTTAATCAGCCCTTGAAGGGCGGTGGTTCAATTTTGGACCATTTAATTTTAATCTCTAAATGCTACGCCCATACCAGAATTTTGAATAAAAATTTTCCTTTTATTTCCAAGTGCGTGAAGAATGGGTTTTACCTAATTTTCAAATAAATTTGTTTGTAAATTCTGGTGTCATTCAATCATTTAAGCATTTTACGAATAGAAGTACTTTGCCCCTGAAAGGGTTAAAAGAAAACCTTAAAATAAAGAATTTAATCACACGAAAATCTGGATGATTAAATTTAAAACCTTATAGTTAAATATTAAATAGTTGATTCTTTTAAAATCAACCTTTTTAAATAATACATTATTTCATGTTACCTATAAACTCATGCATAAGTGACGTAAGGTGGCGGCCAAATTGACGTTTACACCTTTCCAACGTAATCAGCAGCTGTAACCTTAACTTATAGCAAATACTACTTCTAGTGGCGCCAATAAAATTAAAAACGACCCTCAAACCAACAGGCGGGCTAGTTTTATGCGCAAATAAAACGCTATTATTGATAGTAGGTTACAAGTAAAATCCATGCTCGCTGGGTGTCAGAGGTCACTTTTTATGGTCAGATAAAGGGCCGATTTAGGGAAGTGCTAACACTTTCAAACTCGCTACTTTTATGAGCGCCATCATTTTTCGTGGTTTCGTCTGCGACTTCGTATGTGACATATAGGCTACGAAGGTACGAGTGCTTTTGAAGTCGTAATTGTATTGTTATATCGTAAAAGGTGATGCTTTATGCTGGTTGTTTTGCAGTAATAAATATAAGTGTAATGTGTTGAAAGATTATATATGGGTTACCGTGCAACGTATATCTTTCCTGCTCCGTGTAAAACGATGTTCATCTTCTACTTTTCTAATTTGATTTGTTCCTTTACAGTTTTATGAATATTTATGTTAATTTATGAGAAAACGTTCTGTTAAGGATTCTGAATACTATGCTAAGGATTCTGAATACAGCTTTGTCTAATTTGGAGACTTTTTCTATCAAGAAAATTAGTTCTCTTGAAAATATTTATAGTGTATTAAGGCCAATATAATATTTTACGCATAATTTTAGTGTTTTAAAAAATATGAGGTTATTTATATAGAGCCCAATGTAAAATATTTACAGTAAAATCTTAATTACTTACACAACTTTGTTATGGAAATAGTATTTGTTTTATAAATTTGTATTTCATGTTTTTGGACAAAGTGATTTATAACAATTATTTATTACTGTATGTCGTAGAAAAGATATTACACGAGTTTTTAATATAATCTTGAATAGCTTCTAAAAGGTTGTTTACAACACATTTTTTTTTTTTTTGCGATACTTAACATAAGCTGCAAAAGTTGTATCTGCGCATTATACATCGAAATTTATTTTCCACATTCATGTTTATTATTATATAAGTAATTCAATGTAATAATGATGATGATTTTTCACATTATTTTGGTGTAAATTCATAGTAAATATGTAGTTTAATTTTCAGTTTTAGTACATATGGATTTTATTGTGCAAAAGATGCATGGTGTAAAAGAAAAGTTATTTTCAAAATTAACTCTTAATTATAGCGATTATCTATAACAGCACACAGCAAACGTTTTAATGTGAGAAAGCATCCCAAATACGCAATATATCCTAATACGCATTTTTTTAAACACATTTTTGGCGGTAAAATTCTGAAGCTGGCATGCATGGCACAAGTAGATTCCATTCTGCCTCTATACATAACAAAAGATTGAGCAGTGCCGCAGCAAATCTATTTGGCGTCTGGTGCGAAAAATTCGGTTAATCATTCTACAGAATGTCGCTGTATCGATAGTAATTACTGGTGGCAACAATAAAGCGCTTATCTGGCTTGGCCCCTGGTGCGGGGCGCACCGCTTGCTTCATTCGTGCTGCGGTTCTGATACACAGTGCATGTAATTTTGAAAATTTATTTCTACCACTTCTATTTTTTTGTTCAATCGCGCATCTCTGCATGATAAAACTTCAAACTGCCAAGATTCTAAATGGATCCTAAATCTCAGCGTGGTAAAAATTCTAAATAATCAAAAATCAATGCTAAATTCTAAATAAATAAAGATAAAGTCAAAATTTAAATATAATACATTACGATATATTGCTCTCAGGGCATCAAGATAGCTTTAGCCTACTTGAATGAAGTTATTTCTGTTTTGCTTTTTTTTTTAAATGAAGAAGAAACAGAAATCATAGATGAAGTTTCTGTCATTCATCAAAAACTTGTATATGTAAGATGTGAATACATTTTTATTCACATAAATAGAAAAAATGCAGTAGCCGGCGACTTAACAATGCTGTCCGCGTTCATAATCTTAATAACACTGTGGAGAAATCGCCTCTCTAAAATATAAATAATTCAAATTTTTTAAATATGAAATTCAAAATGAAAATGTATTATCAGAAACCATCCCCTATAATCTTGCAACCTCTGGTTTGAGGAAACTTTTCAACTTTGGTTGAATTTATTTTCCGGAAGATCCAGCTACACTTCCCTCCACTAGTCTTATCTAGAGCAAAAATTTCAACAAAATTGGCGCAGAGTTGGCACAAAGCTGACGTATATCATTTTCTGCCGCCTCCTACCCCTCCAGCACCCTCCTTTTGTCGCTTTTCAAATTGAGAGGGGGAAGGGGGATTTCGGAATAAATGACGGCAAAAAGGGGGTGTTCGAAAAAGGGGGAATGTTCCGGAAGGAAGAAGTTCTGGAGCAAGAAAAAGGGATCTAGGAGGAAATAATGTCGGGACCGGATTTGGAAGCTGACTTGTATGTTCAGCGTAGAGAAGTTGATATTTTAATCTTTTGTTTGCATGGAAATATTATTTAAATTGTATTTTTTTAATCAAATCATGAATTTATAAAGATATTGTACAATATCAAATAGTTTTTTATAATACTGTGAGACAAGGATGACATAGATGTGCATTTGACTTGTATGTTCTCTGTAGAGTTGTTGATATTTTAATATTTAGTTTTTATGGAAATTTTATTTAATATGCATTTTTTTAACCATGGATTTATAGAAATACTAATTTGATTTGTTCGCTACTGCGCATGCGGGGCAGCGTATTATTGCTTATTATACTGTAAAATCGACACTTTTTTTTCTTGCAGTGTAGTTTTTATACCTTAGAATGTTGATGATTTTAAATACGGTATTTAATTCCTTGGCTAGGCATATTTATACACCAAAAATTAGCTTTTGTGCTTTTTAAATGCTTTAACAGAATTATTCTTAAAAGTCATAAATTAAATTTACACTCTCTTAAGCAGCATTCCCATTAGTTTATGAAAAAAAAAATATCTTTGCAATTTTAATCATCATTATCTATAAAATCAAAGGTATTGCCAGATATTTTTTTTTCAAAGAGTAAAATTTTAATGTTATAAAAATATGTACATAAAAACAAAAACATGCATAAAAGAAGGCTATTGCAAGGGGGGGGGGGGGAAGTACAAAATTTCATTCGGTGGGGGGGGGGGAGGGCAGAAAGAAGAAACACAATTTTATTTCTTAACGCGTCCTTAACCGTAAAATATGTATATCATGTTCAAGTCATGTAAAAAGGATATAAACAGTTTTTTTTTTTTTTTTTTTAAATTATTACTTTCAATGTAATTTCTATGGTGCAATATCATTACCACATTTTATTCACAAAAATATAACTTACCTAACAATATTTTATGACGAGAGAGTCACAATGGCTTCCTTCATGTATGAATTAAGTTAAGTTTCTGATAAACGCTGAAAATTGACAAGGAATAAATGTTCTTTCTTGACCTGAAATTAGAGATTTTTTTTCTGATGATGAAAATATGTATGAAGTGCTTCTGAACTTCATTAGCACTTCATAATCATTGAATGTTTTATAAAGTATAAGTGTTCATTCTTGATAAATGGATGCTTTTGTTGATGAAAAAACTGCGTGTAATACATTTTCAAATAACTGAACATTCTTAGAAAGAATAAATAACAAAATTTTAAGTTTTATAAAAATAATGTTAAATCAGTATGATTTTAAGAGATGAAATAAGCAAACTTGTTCTTTAAAAATACAATGCTTGAGAATATACGTAATTTTTTAAGCAATTTTTTGATTTTTTATGCGTCAGATACGCTTGTAGAGGTTTTTAATATACACTGCAAAAAAAAAAAAAAAAACTTGTTGGTTTTACAGGAAAAAAAATCTCAGCCAGGAAATCATAAAAAATTGTTTATTTTAAGTAACATTTGTATTAAGTAAACATTCTTGTAACAAATCTGTATTTGTTACAAACTTAAGGAAAAAATCTCTTAAAATAACAGAAAATTCGTAATAAATATAGATTTTTACTGTAAACTAAACAGTTTTTTACTGGCCCGACTAACATTTTTTTTCTATAAAGCCAACAGATTTATTTATTTATTTATTTATTTTTAAGTGTATATATGAAATTATATACTTATTGCTTACCATTTGCTCATTTTTTCCCCCTTAAAATTAAATGTACATTGGTTTTTTTAAAATAATAGAATTTATGGCGCTTGATAAAATAAACTACTATTTTTTTCTTCTTTTACCTTCTGCTGCTGTGAACAATAATAAATAATAGAAATTCTCGTCATTTTATGCAACAAACGTGTTTCTATAAATAAAGAAAAACAATAAGACTGAAATGGACGCACTTTGTCATGCTTGGCTTTTGACATCATGTGGGAGTCCTCATTAATCATTATAAAGGAATATTCATATAGTATGGAGAAGGGCTGCTATTTCAATAAAATATAAGTTAAAAAGTACAGGGTGATTGTTCAGTGGTATCCACCATCTGCCGCATGTAAAGTGTCGTCGTGTGTGAAATGGAAAATGTATGAAACACAATAAAATGTTTTGTTTTCTGTTGCTTCTCTGTCCTTATTGGTTGCTTTCACTATTCTTCTTAGTCTGTCTAGCGCCGGCGATTTTCGTGCTACAGGTGCCGTTCCAACGCTTTTTATGGTTTTTTACTATGAATATCACATTCCAATAATAATAATAAAAAAAATAGGTGTTGCCATTTGAAATTTTCGAAATTTCGTCACTGTAACCGTAATTGTTAGAATTTAACTATTGTCTTTCACATGATTCTTGAGCGCATACCTCAAAATACTTTAAACCAAAATATAAGACAACCAAAATATACCAACGATATGACAATTAGGGGCTCATATATCGGGATAGTTTTTTTTTATAATCACCCTGTATAGTGACTGAGAGGTTCTGCTCTCGAAGCTGGTAGACGGGAGGTGCTGGGTTCGATCCCAATCGCGCCCGTCGGCCTAACCGTTCGGAGTTTTAGTGGTTTTCTTCGAGCCGTGGATTTATCCATGCGTAAATACGGGTTAGGTTCCCTTAGAAAGACCCCCACGAAGGGCACTCCCCCCGGGCCTATATCCCAAGTGTAGATAATTGGCCGTCAATAATCAACCCAACCCAATCCAACCCTGTACAGTCAAACCTCGTTAATATGAACACGCTTAAAGTGAATTACTTTTAACATGAATTGTTTTCATAGTCCCCTATAAAAACGAGTACAAAGGTTTTATACTGATAATATGAATTACTGTTAACATGAACAAAATTTTGATTCCCCTTAAGGTTCATGTTAACGAGGTTCGACTGTATATATAAAAGAAGAAGAAAAAAATTCCTAGCTATTGAATATTACTTTTCGCCATTGCTTTTCTTATTTACTTCAAGTAACCTATTATGGTATGTTTTAGCCGGTTACTCTTAAAATGCCTTTTTATTTATTTATTTGTTTTATAAACCAATGTATAATTTCTTAGCGATTTTTATTGTGACTTTAATGAAAATATATGATTTTAATTTCTGATCATATGGTTATTGCTTATGATTTGAAATTCAATTTCAGATTTCAACATTTCGAATAATTATAAAACACCCTGTAAGACGTAACTTGGAGTATCTTTATATTTTTTCCAAGAATCTTCACTTAAAAACTCTTATTAAAAAGCTTAACTAAAAGCTAGCTAAACAGACTATACTGCGTAATAAGAGTCACATAATATCATAAAAAATAATTTATTTTACCAATAGTCAATACTTTTTATGTATTCCAAAGTACAGCTGTATTGTATATCTTCGTAAGGAACGCCTTTATATATCTTTATTTAATATGTAAGAATTTGTATAGAATTATTTTATTTTGTTTTCTAGACAAAAACATTTAAATATCTGTTAGAAAATGGTGATACCTATAACATGCTAAGTGTGTATATGAATGGTATCTTAAAAATCAGAAAAATAAACATCAATAAGTGCATGTGACGCCCAAAAATTAGCATTAATTGCATATACTTATTATGATTTATGTAAATATGTGAAAAATATTCATATTTATTTATAATTTTATTTTTTATACGTAAAATTTATTAAAGAATTAAATTGCACAAAATATACTTCATTTAGTAATATATTCATAAGCCTTTTTTTGTTCCTCTTCATTCATGAGTCTTATTCATATTTGAAATTTAAGAAAACAAAATTTCTGTGTGAATTCTCTGTAAAATAAATAATTTCTCACTCCCTTTTTAAAACTTGCACATGTAATACACATGCAATGCATACATGCAATACATATATACATTTTTTAATAAACATTTATAAAGAAAAAAAATAAAAATAAAATAGAAAATGAAAAAATGTAACATAAAATAAAGAAATAAAGTAAAATAAAAAGTAAGAAAATAAATATAACATAGTCCGAAATGTAGCATTTAAAGTTGAATACGTTTCAAGATTAATGAAATTAGCGCAAAATGTATAACTTTATAATGGTAATTTATTTTTTAGCTGTCAATGTGTTAATTAAAAAAAATTAGCCTGGGCTGATTAAAAATTGTTCGTTCTACATAACATTTTTAGACAACAAGAGTAAAAAAGTGCTTGGTTTCCTCCTATTTAAGGGCAAACTAGACACATGTGTCTGGCGTCTTGCATTAAAACATACACTCAAGGCAGTAATGTATGCACTTTTGCAGTAATATATATACACCCTTGCATTCAGTATATAGACACAAGGATATTTCTTGTTTAATCATTTGTTAATTACCCTACCACTTTGCCTAGAAATTAAATTAAATTTCCCCTCTTTGTTTACAGTTTCAAAGAGACATATATTACTGAAACAATTTCTAATTTTGTTGAAGACACAGTAATTCACTGAAACTATCAAAAATTACGCATGCAAAAGGACTTAATGAAGAACATTAGACCGTTAGAGTATTCTCGAGAGAATTAAGTCTTGGAAAACGAAATGAAGACTGCATAACATTCTTCTGCCATCCCCTGGCAATAATATCAATCAGGACCCGCTTTAAACAAAGAACCCCTTAATTACCGAGCAGCCTAGGTATAACGGTGCGCCCCATTTAGAATAATTTCAACGGGGCTATTTCATTTCATTAGTAAACTCTTTGGAAAGCCCCCCTAGGTCCTTTGTCACGAATTAATGTGAAGACAGGACCTTCCAAATGGGCCTTTATCGAAGGAGCAAACGACTTTCCGTACCATTTGTTCTGTGTACACTGACTTGAAATATTCGTCCCATTTCCGTTAGAACGAACGCTTTTGAGATAAACTTATTTTTGAGGCTAATGGCTCAGAGAGGGAAGTATACCGATGCAAAACCGATTGCCCCCCCATCCTCAATGATATGTGGGCGCTGGGGATAGTTAGCATATTGACTGAACGGGGGATTGCATACGAATGCGAGTCAAATTGCATTAACTAAAGTTAATTTATTGCTAATGAGTTTATTTAAAATCAATGTTCTGTGTGTGCTCAGTGTACTGGAAGTATCTGGATGCGTTAGATGAGAGGCGATTCTGATATAAAACATGTCTTTTTAGAGAGTTCCACGTGAGTTAGCCATAGTTTGTAAAGTAGATTCTATAGGCAAGTCTTCTTTAATTATCGTTTATAGGCTTGAAACTTAATACCTGTAGCCTTAGCTATTTTAGTAAGTTAAAGATTTTACATTAATCACACTACACTTAGAATGTAGGCTACTATCTCCATACTACATTACGTATGTCTTTTTTAAGGCAATTTTTAAGAATTTATCCTATATATATATAACAATTAATGTGAAATACTATTATTATCTTTAAAAAAGAGATTCGATCGTTTTTGTTATATGAACTTTTAAGTTTTTTTTTATGTCAAAAGCATATTATATATATATATATATATAATATCATTTTAAAATGGTGTAAAAATATGAAAAAATAGTAACAGTCGAACCTCGTTAACATGAACCTCAAGGGGAATCAAAATTTTGTTCATGTTAACAGTAATTCATGTTATCAGTATCAAATCTTTGTACTCGTTTTTATAGGGGACTATGAAAACAATTCATGTTAAAGTAATTCACGTTAAGCGTGTTCGTGTTAATGAGGTTTATATACATTAATGCACGCGCGCGTGTGTGTATATGAAATTTCTGTTCATAAATTTCAAATAATGCAGGTATTGTAATAATATTTCAAACAAAATTGAAAAGTATTGAAAAAGTATTTAAAAAAAAAAAAAGCTATTACAAAACTTATCGCGCAAACCCTGCATAAATTATTTAATTCTGAATAAGACAGAACAAAAGATCGCGTAATTTAACTTCTTCTTTAAGAATTTTATTGATATTTCAATTAAGAAATTAAAATCACATTCTTTTCCCTCTTCAAATTTTACAGTTTAACAAGCTTTATAAAATCCTCTCAAACTTTTTAAAACTTTTTAATACAAACATCTTCGTACGTGTTTTAAAAACTTCTTTTTCGCTTCATTTATAGTTTGTAATGCTATCACGCAGTTGCCGTCCTCAATAATATAAAAGATCGAGAAATTGCAATATTTACTCGAATTATCTCTAAAATTGACACGGTGTTCATTTGTTATGTCTACAGTTATAAATTACATTCTTATATTTACAAAATAACTTTTTTTTCTTAAATTCTAGTCTTTACAACAGCTTCTAACATAGAAGAAAGCTTAATGAAAAGCTTCTTCGTGGCACAAAATGTAATATTTATGATATAACATTGCTTAATACTCATGTTGAAACATACTTATGATACAATACAGTATTTAATATAACTAATTCAAATTACAAATAGAATAATCAAACTATTGTGTAAATAATAGATTAAAAAATATATTGCATTTTCCTACTATTTTACTCGTTTAAAAATGGTTATTGGATATTATTACATTTCTTAAACTAAATAAAATTAGATTAACGTGCGTTAAAAAAAAATAATAATTACGTTTTCTTAATATCTAGCTGTTTTCCTTGATCTAGAGAAAATTTTCGCTCATTTGCTTTCTACCCTGCGCGTCGAGTTTTTTTGTTTGTTTTTTCGAGTTGGCGTATCACGGCCGACATCTTTTACCTTTCTACTCGGCCCGAGCTGTTATCTCCACTATTTAGGGATCTAAATGAACACGTTTATGTCTGGTTTTAATTATTAACTGTCTTTGCTTTAAAAGTATTTCAACTGTAAGCTAAAGTAGCGAAATAGCACTCCTTTAAACGGATGCTAGCTATTTAGATAAGAGCGACTTTTATCGAAAAGCCGGCTAAGTGAAGTGTTAGTCGTTATTCGCCATATTCAGGACTGTTATGGTTATAGATATGGAAAAAGTCGTCGTTACGGACGCAAACTGAATATTCATAGGGCATTTGCGCTTAGAAAGTTACAAGTTTTTCTACTGCCGTAATCAGGAGAATATGACACTCATTTAACTGTGGTAATGATTGCTTGATAGAGTAGTAACGCGTTGTTAGAGTAGTAATAGGATGTTAGAGTAGTAATGCCTTGTTACTAAGTTTTTCGGTTTCGGTATGCAGGATTTAATTACAACATTTGTAGAAATTATCACGAGAATGCTGTTGTTATGTGATATATGTATATAGAAACGTATTAGAAAAATCAAAGTAAAATTATTTAGTGTTTCTGTAATTTATTTTTTAAGCTAATAATTAAATTCATAAATTGTATTAGTAGTATGTCAAAACATTTTTTAAAGGATTGTATATGTAATTAATGTATTTATTATGTAAATATATAGAGAGGACTCGAAAAGGTTATTAACACTAACTCAGTGTGAATGTTCTTGCGTAACGCATATTATATATTTTTGCAAAAAATTATATAATTTTGTCTTCTTTATTTCAAAACCGCGGTTCTTTTCATTCATATAAAACAGAAATTCTAGGTATAAAATAATGCATTTGATAACAATAATTTATGATTTCCAAATTGTGCCACTTAATCTTTTTTATTATATTTTTTAAATATCTTTTAATCTTGGAATAATTGGCATCGGTTCAAAGATATTTTTGCTTCAACCTACGACAAACAGGACATTCTATTTTATTTAAGCTAAGCAATATAACCATTTTACATTTAGTACATATTTTAAAAACTTTTTTTTCTGTGAACAATATTATATATAAATTTGAAATTATTAGATATTTAAACATTAAAGATATTCAAATAAGTAATAAATTTGCAACAATGAAATACAAAATATTCCTATATTAAATACCTTGATTAAAATGTATACATAAGAACGGTATTTTCCGAAATACAAATATTTAAACTGGTATTTAAAAAAAAATGTCTTAAATGTTGATCTAACATTTAGTAAAAGAACATAATAGAAGTCGAATATTGTAAACTGTGTTTATAAAAAAATAATTGTAAAATCCGTTGACAGCCTAAAGCAGTTCTTCATTTATTTGGTTATAATCTGTTTTTCGTGGATTTCGTTTTCATTTGTATATTATATCGTATTTCATTTGCATCTTCATTTGTATATTAGATTGATATCTTTAGAAATCTACTTATTGAATCACTTCATTTATCTATCTATCTTATATATATATATATATATATAATGTAAATCTTGTCGTCATGACAACTTCCTAAATACTGAGAAAATTCAAATTTAATCGGTACATAGATTTTGCCAGTATCTTGGATGAGTTCCTTGATCAAGTATGTAGCTCTCATAGCTTGTTTACAGGGACACACGAAAGCAAAAAATATGAAAAAGTTATCATCACGATAACGTTCGAATACTGAACCATTTCAAATCTAATTGGGACAGTGTATTGATCTTGCAAGTATCTAGATTAAATTCGCTAATCAAGTATGTTCGTTCATACATCACACAAAAACAAAAAAACAAAAAACAAAAAAATCAAAATTTGCCATCCAGTTAACGTAGGAAATGTTGAACCAATTCGAATCTAATTGAAGGCAGCGAATTTATCCTGCGATTTTTTAACATTTTCATATAATTGCTTCATGCTGATTGGTAAGCTTAATTTTAAATATAATTATAATAATTAATTTTAATATTTGTATTAAATCCTTAGTACAATAAAATAAATAGCGAATTTAACTCTTTCAACTGAGCAGAAAAATATATTTATCCCTCCTGAAAAATATAAAGCACTTATAAAATATATTTACCACGCAGTCACATTATACAGATTTTTTTTTTACTTTTCATCTAATGATATTTGAATATTCTAAAAAGCAAGATGATGGGATAAGCAGTTCTCAGCAAATATGAAGGAAAATTCAAATTTAACTGGCCCCTTTAAATATATGCAAATTTCCTATCATACTTATTTCTGATAGAGAGCAGTGTATTACCCATAAAGACATCACTTATCATCATATATTTTGCATACGCATATATAAGGCTACAGATGATGTGATTTTTTTTTCTCCCTAAATAGACATAAAAGAATGTTCATATGCTGCTTATAAAAAATGAACTTTCTGTATATTTAGGAATAAATGTGAAAATTTATCTCAATTTTCTTTATCTAACTTTTGGATAGTTAATATTTTGAATATATATAGAAAAGTTTTAAATAGTATTATATATGAAAATATGGAAACATGTTGTTATATGGAAGAAAAAAATTACTGATTTAAACACTTTTTAAAAATTGGTAATAAGAATGCAATTTGTAGTTTTTTTCTTCGAGAGGAAACAAAAAAAACTTATATTAATATATTAATAAATATAGGCGTGTGTGTGGGGGGGGGGGGCGGATATAAATTGTAGTACTTCTGTGAATATTAAATGTTTTTCTCTTTTAATTTCTATGTAATGGTTTAAGAAAATAAAGTACAGTACACTACCAAAAAAAAAATTTCTGATTTTACGGTATAATACTGGCATCCCTGCTGCCAGTTTTATACCGTAAAATTAACAGCAATAAACATTAAAATAAGTTAATAATACGCTGCCGCGCATGCGCGCTAGCGTATTACTGCCTATTTTACTGTTCTACATAGCATTTACAAAATCGTTGTACGGATCCCAATCTTCAATGCATTCAATTTTATCTTCTTTGCCTACAAAGTACAAGGAACAACTTATATACCGAAATATACGCAAAATAAGTCATTTCTGAGTTAAAGAATAAAGGTCGACTTATACACGAGAAAATACGGTATTTAAAAGTAATTTTATGTTTAATCTGTATTAGAATATTCCATGAAATAATTTTCGGTTTCCCTTGTTTGATTATTAATTTAACGTACTGAGTTTAATAATGGGTTTATCGAAGTTAATTGATTGAGATAATATCAGGTGATAACAATTAATGTGTATTAAACTGGATAAGCATTAACGTGTATTTTATTTAATGTCCAAAGATCCAGTCATTCATAGAGTCTTCATATTGCATGCAGCGCAGTATGATTGGATCAGTCCTTAATCCAATCATATTACCCGACATATTAATCGTTCTATTTTTATCAAGCTTTTATAGTAATGGATAAAGCAATGTGAACTTCTCTTCAGTTATATATGATGATAAATAGAATGTTTGTGAAAACACTTATGTTCTTTCTTTTCATTATTATTAAAAGGAATTTCACGTTACGAAATTCTAAAGAACGCACTTTTTGTGTTAAATAAGGTTCTTTTCTAAATAATTATGTAAATATAATTATGTAAAAGGAATTTCACGTACGAAATTCTAAAGAACGCACTTTTTGTGTTAAATAAGGTTCTTTTCTAAATAATTATGTAAATATAATTATGTAAAAGGAATTTCACGTACGAAATTCTAAGGAAACGCAATTTTTGTGTTGAATAAAGTTATTTTCTAAATAATTATGTAAATATAATAATTTTATATGAAAAAATACACAATGCTTTGTGCTTTATCAACATTTATCATAAAAAAGTATTAAGAATAAAATTTATTATTCCCTTTATTATATATTATAAATCACTGTAAAGTAATTGTTAAAAATTAGCTGTGGGTCATGCTAAATAATGAACATTAAAAAACACCAAGTAATTGCATCAAATTTAAAATTTTAAACTTTATAATACAATATGCGTTAATTTTCTGCGTAGTAGCTGATAACATAAGCAACACAGAAGATGCATCCAAATGGTTCCAATGTTTCGCTCATAACTGGGGGAAAAAAAAAAAGTTGATTTTACGGTGTAATATTGGTATACCACACTGTTAAAAATTTGCAGCAAACTGACCAGTCGTTTGACCGTTTTTTTAGAAAATTGTTACATAACTGTAATTTAACTCTATTCTGACCATAATATGTGCAATAATATGGTCAGAATAGAGTTAAATAAAAGCTATGTAACCATTTTCTATAAAAACGGTCAAATGACTGGTCAGTTTGCTGCAAATTTTTAACAGTGCAGCTTCAGTATTATACCGTAAAATTAACAGTAATAAACAGCAAAATAAGCAGTAATACACAGCCGGCATGCGCGGTAGCGTATTACTGCTTATTTTACTGTTTTTTACTGTTAATTTTACGGTATAATACTGGCAGCTGGGATGCCAGTATTATACCGTAAAAATCACTTTTTTTTTTCCAAGTGTACTTATTTCAGGATAAGTCACTTTTCTATTTTAAAGCTGTTCTCAAATGCAAACTTTACTATTTTTGACACACAGAATCATTTTCTTCTTTCCATACATAAGATTTCCCGATATTTCAATTCAAGTTTCATAGTCTCATTCAGAATATCTGAAAGTTCCATGAAAATAAAGATGAAAACCACTTTTCACTTGTGTCAAAATAGCTATTCAAAATAATGTTGCCGAAAAATGAAAATGAAAAAAAGAAGAACACCTTTAAATAACATCATACTAATTAAATAGCAGCAAATAAAAAGAAAGAGAAGAACTATATAAAGATATTAAAGGGAGAAGAGAAATCATTAATTATATTTATTTTTCCTCTCTGATTTCAGAATATGCGGTTAAAAATGGTACTGCGCACCCCCCACCCCCCCACCCCACCCCAATATATATAATTTTACATTAAGTTTTTATATATATATTTGAAAACTACTCTAAAATAAACGAATTAGTGCATGATAATTATGAAAAAATTGCACTTTGAAAAGAGAGGATTACTTATAACGGTGGTCACATCAATGATACAATTAGCAAAAACAGCAGTTAGTCATTTGACATAAACAATTGCAGTATATAATACTTTTCTTGTGGTTAATTGTAAAACTTGTAGATGTTTCTTTTCTTACTGTTTTTCAAATACTCACATTTCAAGTTGGGTTCTACATTTTTCATAAGTGCTACATACACGAACAAAAATAATAATATAAATACAGTGCTAACCATGCATGAAGTTTCGAACTAATTATTTGTACTTCAAGGAAAAAAGGAAAAAAGAAATGAAAAGGAAAGAAAAAATAAATTATTTATATTGCAACGATTAGTTCTTGGAGTTAATTTTAAGAAAGGTAGAACTAAATCTATTACATTCGTTAATTTAAATTTTTAATAGTTTATTTTGTATTGATATTATTAAGTGTAGTGATAATATTTTAGAAATGACATGTAACCCATTTCCTCGGGAGAACTTATTTAAAAATATCGATTTTATTTAAACTTCAGAAAAAAAAAAATATGGCAATGTAAAAAAAAAAAAAAAAATACAGTAAAATATCACCTAAATATTACTTCAGCGCCATTTATTGCATTCTCTCCCCAGTTGCATTGTGAAGCGATGAATGTAAAGAAAACGTCCTACCTTTTCCCTCCTTTGACTTTTCTCCCTCTCTCCCTGCAAGACCCCTATGCATCCCCCGAAAATGCCCTGGGATTTCGAACCGTGTTATTATCAAGCTCATAATTTGGGGGCGCTAAGCCCTTTACCCCGTGTGAAATATTATCTCCTTCTTCTGATTTGATCACTCTTCTCACGTCTGTGACTTTAATCCGTTTCGTTTGTTACATGCTTCTATCTTATCCTCTGTTTGGGGACTTAATAGGGTGAGACCAGATAACTAAGTCCGAGTGAGACAGAAAGGGTAGCTTTAGTTTGAATTATTGTTAAAGAGAGGCTGCACTCTGTTTAAGTATTTTGATATACGTTTCAGGTGTTAGAAATATTTAATTCAATGTAATTTATTTTAAGAGTTAGAAAAGGTATATGCAAAAATAAAATATTGGAATTAATAATCTGAGACTAAATGAGTTCGTCCGAATGACACAAGAAGAGTAGTTTTTGTTACAAATATTAGTGTTAAAGTGATTGTCTATAGCCTGACTCCGCAATCAATTAAAAAATTTAAGTACTTTGTCTGTATTTGTTAGAAAAATAGATATTTCAAAAATTATTAAAAAAAAAAAAAAAAATGCTGAAACCAAACTGCTGAATTAATAGGATTAAATCTTGCTTTTAAAGTTAACTAGGGCATCTAACCCGGGCTTCTCCCGGGATAGAGAATATAGGTGAAAATAATTTATTTTTTTTATTGAAAACTCTTATATAGATTTTTTACATTTAATACTTTTCTTAGATTGCTGTCTAACAGCACCAAAGGGCATTTTTATATGAAATATGTCAATACATATTCGAATAAAATTTTTAAATATTTAAAAGCGGTAACTTCGTATTGGTCTCGTGCCAGAAGTTAATAGCAGATGAAATCGCTAAAATATTCGTTATATACAGCAGTTTTTCTTATTCTGATCATTTCAGCGGGTTTAAGCACTTATTTCGATTGCATGTCTGTTAAATTTGTGTTTTATTTATACTATTTTATTTATTGTTTAGTGAAGTTTTAATTTCGTTATGGGATATTAGATGGAAACAAATGCTAATATTTTGTAATCGTCTACCAGCGATAGAGATAGATTTTAAAAAAAATAATACTTGAAATTTAATTTAAATGCTACAGTAAATGAGTAGATTGTGATACGGTTTTCAAACAAATTGCATTTGAAAGTAGATTTTTTCCCCTTATTTAACGGTGTAAAAATTGAAAATGTGCGATGTTTAGAAATTTGAAAAATTGCAAAACCGAAATTTCATTGTCAAGTGCTGCCATTCACAAAATGACGCCAGCGTTACGCACGGACAAGTTTGTCCTTTATAATATAGATAGATATCTTCAGATTTCTAAGTAAAAAAAAAAAAAAAAAAAAAAAAAAGAAGAAGAAGAAGAAGTATATAGATTTTGTTTGTATTACTGTTAAAGTGAGTATTACCAATAAGCTGTCACTGCTGCTTAAAATATATTGGTGTATTGTTTCTAGGGTTATTTAATTAAAAATAATTAATTCCAAGTAATAAAATCACCCCCCTCCCGTTTAAGATCCATATGCATCTCCCAAAAATGCGTCCTGGAATTTAGAACCGTGTTATTATGAAGTTCCTAATTTGGAACCCTTTACACTGTTTAAATTATTATATTTTTATTTGATCACTGTTCTCACGTCTGTGACTTTAATCCGTTTCGATTGTTTCCCCGCTTCCATTTTATCCTCTTTTTGGGGACTTAGGGTGAGTCCGGACAACTAAGTTGGAAATAAAGAAGATTAGCTTTTGTTTGAATTATTGTTAAAGGGAATCTAGATAAGCTGGTTCTGCACTCTATATAAAATCCCCTTTCTACAACAAAAAATAAAGCATTTTAAAAGTTAAGGGGGAAAATACTAAAACAAAATATTAGAACAAATAAGGGATAATCTTGAGACTTTAAGAGTTAACAAATGTGTTTAACTAAATAAGAAAGAGACAGGAAGAAATATTTTGTTCAAATTATTGTTAAATGGAATCTACAAAAGCTTGGCGGCGCACTCAATTTTAATACTTTGATGCACGTTTCTATTGTTAGAATTATTTTATTACAAATAATTTATTGAAAAAATAATCTAAGGTATTATTACAGAAAATAAACATCTGTGTTAATAAGTTAAGACTAAATATCTTAGTTCATTAATAATCTATTAAGTGTTAATAAGTAAAATTATCATTAAACTATTTTTAACATAAGAATGTTTAGCTAGAATATTTATTAAGCGTATTTAACTTAGCCTTCTTTCGGGTCCGAATTTTTTTTTTCAATTATGGGGGTAAAATTACTTTTGCGTTAATAATATTAATTACACACAAATCACAAGAGTTATGGTTTACTGAAATTTAATAAATATACCATTTACTGAAATCTAATTAATGAATATCTTTATTTTGCGTACTATTCTTATAATGCTAAGGACATTTTTTTGATGACGTTTGGAAAATGTTGTATTACAACAGGATTAAACAGACATGAAACTTTCTAATATTTTTTATGTTTTATCACAAATTATTCGAAATTGATATAAATTATGAAATTTTTTTAAATATAATTCTAAAAATACTCTAGATTAAAAAAAAAAAAAAAAAAAAAAAAGAAAAAAAATCGTAAAAAATTTCTTTGTCATAAAAGGGGGATGTGCGTATTGCTATGGGTCATTTTTAAATTCATGTTTCAGAAAAATACAGCAAGGGCAACATTTTTTTTTTGTAATGTTCCATGTTTTCTTTCATATGGAACCCTGAAGCACCATTTGTCATCATCTAATGTCCTGAAAATAAACTTCCCGGATTTCTGTCATGGTTTAGACGTGTTATCTAACACTTCGAAACTTTCCTAATCCACCAGGATAACATACCTATTAGACAACCATTGCACGTTCACGCTCAGGGGGCACTTAGTAACCGTTTCTATGGGAAGCACGTTTCTGTTGCGTAGCAACCAAATGATCCTCTAATCCGCGAGAACTTCTCCAAAAGCGTGCATATATTATTTCTACTATTCCCCCCATCTTTCATGGGATTTCTTTTACGCAATGGTGGGCTTTTCTTTTTAAATGAAATTCCACAGCGTCCTTTATCAAGTTTGAGTTTTAAAACGCATCATTGTAAAGGTTTCGGGAAGACGACTTTCGAATCATTTCGTGGCTTCTAACTTGCGTTGCTGAGGCGAATTTTAAAAAAATCCGGGTTTTTTTCTTCGCTTTTTCTGAACTTCGGGTGTTTTTTTTAATTTTTTACTTTGTACTTTTTTAATCTTTTTATCGAGTTGCATGAAGAATATTTCTTATCTTTACGCTATTTTCTAATCTACATTTTATAATGCATTACCCTGTAATAGATGTAGTTCTAATCTTCCAATGTTTTGTTCCTATTAATTATATCTGGTTGTGAAATTGTCTATATTCCAAAATTAACATTAAATCAAATTTCTGCATAATTTTAACACATTCGCTGCCGAAAAGTTAATAGGTTTTTTACTGCCAATGCCTCAACTGTTGAAGCATTGGCAGTAAATGTTAATTACAAAACTTTCGATCCAAATGAGCTTGTAATATGGTATCTAGGAAAAAAAAATATATATATACAAAATAAAAATATTATCATCGAAAATTATACAGTTAACTCAAATATTATTGGTGTATGGCACTTAAACCCAAATCCATGCAAACCATTTTAATAATAAACGTTATTCCTAATAATCAATTTGTAATGGTATCATTTATACAGTGTGCCTCAAAATGTTGTGTACAAGCTTAAAGCGGTGATAGAACACACTGCAACAATAACCAGGCTCGCAATCCACTTATTCAGTTTCTCGTATAAGGTGTCTCGCTCCAAAAAGGACCTGGATTTCCATTCTAAATTTTAAAACGATGAAGATGATTTATTGAGATTCAGCAGAACAACTTTACTTTTTTTTTTTTTTTTTTTTTTTTTTTTTTTTTTTTATGTTTTAATATCATGGGAAGTGCATTGTAATTAGGCCACTAATATACACTGTGAGTTACATTCCGATTTATGGAGCGTCTAGCTCAGTGTTTATGGACGCGGATTGTGGCTTACTTCTCGTGACGTCTCCCTGTTTCACCGAAAACAATGTACGCCTTTCGAAAATATCATTATACTATCTTTATTAATGTTAATGTTACAAACGGCAATGCAGGTTCGGCTTAGAGTGAGACACTCTGTATTTTTAAGTGAATTAATGGATTACGATCCTGACTTGCTAATACAAATTTTTTTTGTTGCAGTGTGCTCTATCACCTGTTAAAATTTAAAGGCAAAGATTGCCGTTCACATGCTTAATAAGGGAAACTCTCTCTCTCTCTCTCTCTCTCTCTCTCTCTCTCTCTCTCTCTCTCTCTCTCTCTCTCTCTCTCTCTCTCTCTCTCTCTCTCTCTCTCTCTCTCTCTCCCTCCCTCCGCCTCTCTCTTGTTTAGTTGTAAAAATATTTCTAAAATATATGCTTAATTTAGTATTTTATTTGTTAAAACTGACGAGCTACATATTTTAGAAATATTTTGACAACTAAGGAAAAAAAAGAAACATCTTTAAGAAGAGTAACACAGAAAAAAATAGTTAAAAATATTAATTTTCTGAGGAGATATTTGAAATATACGAATGAATTTAACGCCCATAGGTTTAACATTAGCGTGAGGAATTGGGGAGCGGACTTGCTAACAGCCTTAAAGTATTAAATGTTTGAGATACTTTTAATGACGTGGATAGACTCTATATCATTTTAGTTTAGTGTTATGCACTTTCATTAGAAAAAAAATTAACAATAACGTAAATGCTTCAAAACGACACACTTTTCACTACTTATTATTTTGAAAATATATTCAGATAATAATCTCCATTCATTTCTTTAAAAACTTAAAAAAAAAACTCCAATTCAAAATAATTGAAGGGTATACAAGTTGAAAATTTATAGTAAAATACTAAACTCACGTTCAGTCGAGTTTACAAATGTCAGATATTTCTAATTTTGAAATTTAATTTATTTGTTTGTAACACTATACGTTTTTCTGCTCATTTTTGATTATGCAAACACCAGAAAAGCAACACAAAATAATAAATTTATCTTTCTTTCCTCTTGTATCTCATTGGAACCAAATTCAAGTATTCTATATTTGACAACATACTCCCTTGGAACTATCTGTTTAAAAATGCACAAACTACGATAAAATGGAAGTAATAAATTAGATTTTTTCCCTGAAGTTCTAATGGCTTTCTACATGTATTACCCCCTACTTCTCTGTTCTATCATAATGTATGATTGCATTTCCAACGAGGTTATTTCGTTTAGAGCTAATGTCGCCAATGACACTCGTTTTGCCAAGTGAATAGCTGCAGAATTTGAGGCAAAATTGTGCATTTTTCTTGCGTAAATGGAGAGAGTAAATGCTTATGAAGCTTTTCTCCTTTTTTTACGCCCATATGCATTTATTCTTTTTTATATTCCACGTGACTATCCATAAATTTGAATCTGCAGAAACGCAAGTCCTACATGTTTTTTAATACATGTTAGATGAGGTTTTATTTATTATTTCATAAGGGTTTGGATATTTTTTCTTATTCTTGTTGAATTTTTGTCTATCTCATGCGACTACTTCACTTTAGAAAATATAGATTGAATCGTTTCTTTTTCTTTTCTTTTCTTTTCTTAGTAAAAGAAAATTAAAACTGTAATTTGGAAAATATGTTCTATATTTTTTGTTTATCATTTACATAATCTGGTCATTAAAAATGTTTTCTTAAAAAAGAAAAAAAACCCTTGTACTTTGATAATATAATGAAATTCATGTTTTATTTTATTTTTATTTTTTTTTTTTAAAGTATGCAAAGTCAATGTTTACGTTATGCATGATAACAAATGAAAATATGAAGAAACAAATGCAATATTTTTCAAATGTATTTTCTTTTGTTTTAAATTTATCCCTGTAAGAAAGTATATTTTTCTTATATATTTATGAATGTAATTTATGACGGATGATTTTAAAAATGCAATAAATATCAATAGATTTTCAACTCTTTTCTATATTTCAGGTTATAACTAATATTAAAAACACTAAAAGTAACACAAAATAGAATATATTTTTTTCCATATCTCCTACCTGATATTCAAGAATTCTATATCTTTCATTCTTTTTGCAACAATATGTTAAGTTAAAAATTACACAAACTACAATAACGTAGAAAAAAAAACCAGATTTTTTCTGCCAATTCTAATAAATTTCAAAACGTGTAACCCCCTACCTCTCAGCTCTGTCATAAGGTATGCCAGTTTTTGCGATGATGTTACTTAGTTTAGAGCTAATGTCGTCAATGACGCTCATTTCGCCAAGTGAATAGCTGCTGAAGTTGAGGCAACATTGTGCATTTTTCGTGCATAAATGGAGAGAGTAAATGGTTATGACGCTTTTCTCTCTCTCTCTCTTTTTTTTTTTTTTTTTTTTTTTTTTTTTTTTTTTTTTTTTCGCATAGACATTTATTTTTTTATATTCCATATGACTGTCAATAAACTTAAATATGCAGAAGCGAAAGTCATTTTAATATATGCTTGACGAGGTTTTATTTATGCTTTCATAAAACCGGAGCTATGCCATTTTTTTGTTCTTATTCTTTGCAAGTTAATCTCTGACTTATGACTGTTTCACTTAAAAAGATAAATTTTGGAATCGTTGATTTCCTTTTATTTTATTTTAAATAAAAATACCGTATATACTCGTGTATAAGTGGAAGAATTTTAGACAAAATTTGGGAGCTGAAAATGGGGGGTCGACTTATACACGAGTAAGTAAAAAAAACAAAATAGCGGAGTGAAATACCGGAGTCGTATTTTTTTCGCAGATTATTGGTGAATGTGCAAGTCTTTTAATTAATCACCTATGGGTCTAGGTTGGAGAGACAGATAAAAGCGGACAATGGTGATTGATAAAAAAAAATCGCAACAATAATGTCTCTGTAATTGTTTTGCATTCATTTTCTCCTGGGATAGAATTCCTTTTAATACAGGGGCATCCCTTTCAACATTTTAATCCCTTTTTTAAAAAGAATTCAACTTGAGATTGCTTCTAGATTTCTCTCCTAAAAGTCCTACAATACAAAGAAGTATTCTATTATAGCAGTCTATAAGAAGTTGTTTACCTTTGTCAATAACACTTGAATAGATTTTTCAAAAAAAAAAAAAAAAAAAAAGTAAGTAATCATTAAATTGATGTGAATAGCTTTCAAAATAGTTTAAGCTTCTTCAGTTTTACATAATTATACAATTTTAAAATGTTGAATTTAAAAAAAACGTCTGATTAGAAACGTAAAAAATTTACTAATTTAATGAAATTTTATTATTTTTTTTTTTCATCTTCGATTACAAATTATTTTTCAACATACTACCAGAAATGTGGTTCAACTTATACAGGAAAATTCAATTTTTTCCAAAATTTTGCGTAAGAATTGGGGGGGGGGGGGGGGGGGGTCGACTCATACACGATATGTATATACGGTAATTTAAATTTGTAATCAAAAAGATACATTTAAATTTTATATTAAAGTTCTTTCTAATTAGCAGCATCTATATTATTAAAACTCAAAGCTATTTTTAAGACCAATATCGGAAAATCTGCGCATGCGCTAAATTACCTTTGAAAATTTTTCCGTTTTAAAAACAGTTTGAAAGAGGTCAGGATAGGCAAGTGGTCAGGTGCCAGATTTAAGCTCTGGTTTTTGAAAGAGAGCCCGGGTTCGAAACTAGCTTCTGGCAGAAAGTTGTTCTATAAAAATGTATAGGTTTATAATTAATTTCAATAATATCAAACAAGTACTTTATTTCAGGAGGAAAAGTTAAATAAATATATATATAATTGTTTTTGTATAAAAACATTTAAATTAAAAGTTTTGGCATGCAATTATCGATTAAATATATTGAACTGATCTCCAATCTTTCGAATATTTTTTATGAAATTGATCAAGAAGATACTAAGAAAACTAAGTGAGTATTTTCCGTAATAAATAAATAAATAAATAAATAGAGAACGGAAAGATGAAATATATTTATATAAGAACCATAAAAAAGGTTTTCAATACTTAATTAATTTAAAAATAACTGATCAAAAATCGAACCTTTTTTTTAATGGTTCAACTCCAGTTGTTTATCGTCAAAATTTTACGGTCACTATCTAGTATGATTATTAAAATTATTTTCTTAAATTTTTATTAGATAATATGATGAAATTAAGATTTTTAAAGCAATACTTTCAAGAATGAAAAATTTCATAATTTACATTGTAATTTATTACTCATAAAGAATATAACTATTAAAAAAAAACCTTAATGTTTTTCAACTGTTTTTAAAATTTTACTTATGTTTAACCTCTGAGAAAGTTTATTTTTCGTACATACTTATGAATGTAATACATTACGACTGATTCGAAGAAAATAAAAAGCAATGAACACTTTCCAATATTTTGGTGTCTTAGCTAATTGTACAGATACCCAAACAGAGTAACACATGATAGCAAAAAATATATTTTTTTTTTCTTTCTGCCTATACTTCGATGTAACAATTCAAGAACTCTGTCTTTCATAACGTACTCCCTTCGAAACAAAATGTTATTATTTTTTTTTTTTTTTTTTTTTTTTTACAAACTATGATAAAATGGATGGAATAAATTAGATTTTTTCCCCGGCAATTCTAAAGGATTTCTACGTGTGTTATTCTCTTACCTCACAGCTCTATCATAATGTATGATAGCATTTCCAAAGAGGTTATATCGTTTAGAGCTAATGTTGCCAATGATGCTCGTTTCGCCAAGCGAATAGCTGTGGACGTTGGGGCAAAATTGTGCATTTCGCCTGCGTAAATGGAGAGGGTAAATGCTTATGACGCTTTGCTCCTTTTTTGTTTTTTCGCATGTATTTTTATCCGTTTATATATTCCTTGTGATTGTCAGTAAAGAAGCGAAAGTCATTTTAATGTAAGCTTGACGATGCTTTATTCATGCTTTCATAAAATCTGAGCTAGACTTCTTCTTCTTTTTTTTTTTTTTTTTTTTTTTTTTTTTTTTGTTGAGTTAATTTCTGGCTTATGACCACTTCTGTTTAAAAAATAATGGTGGAATGGCTGTTTTTTTTTAATAATTTCATTTTTTCTTAGTAAAAGAAATTGAAATTTGTAAAATAAAAAATACTTTCTGGATTTTGTGTTAAAATACTCTGTAGTTTACACGATCTGATTATTAAAACTGTTCTTTAAATAAATTTTAATTAGATTATATAATAAAATTTATTTTTAAAGGAAATTCTTTCCAAAATGTAGTTTCTCTGTTCACACTGAATACCTGCCAATAAATACAATTATAAGGATCTGATAATTAAAACTGTTCTTTAAATAAATTTTAATTAAATAATATAATAAAAATAAAATTTATTTTTAAAGTAAGTTCGTTCCAAAAAGTAGATGGTCTCTGTTCACACTGAATACCTGCCAATAAATACAATTATAAGGATCTGATTATTAAAACTGTTCTTTAAATGAATTTTAATTAGATAATATAATAAAAATTATTTTTAAAGTAAGTTCTTTCGAAAATGTAGATGGTCTCTGTTCACAATGAATACCTGCCAATAAATAAAATTATAACAATCTTAATATTTTTCAATTGTGTTGAAAAGTTTGCTTTTGTTTTAGCTAAATTTCTCAGAAAATATATTTTTCGTATATAAATTGATGAATGTAATATATTATAAATGATTTGTTGAATGTCATAAATATCAATAAATTTCCCAACCTTTTTCTATATTTCGGTATCTTATATCTGTATACTTACCCAAAGAATGTGACACCAGATTATAAATTCTTCGTCTCATATCTCAATATAACTAAATACAAGAACTTTATCTTTTTTACCATACTCCCTGGTGTCATACTCCCTCATACCCCAACATGTTCAAAAATGCACAAACAAAGATAAAATGGCAGTAATAAATTAGACTTTTTTCTGCAATTCTAATGGATATCTACTTATTTTATCCCCCCCCCATCCCCCAGCTCTCTATCATAATGCATGATAGCATTTGCAATAAGATTACTTCTTTTAGAGCTAATGTCGCCAATCAAGTGAATAGCTTCAGAAGTTTCAGTGTGCATTTTTTGTTCGCATTCCGTACGTAAATAGAGAGGGTAAATGCTTATGACATTTTTCTCTTATTTTTATTTTTATTTTTATATTTTTATTGTTTTTCCATACACATTTATTCTTTTTCCTATTCCATGTGACTGTCAATAAACTCCGATATTCAGAAATAAAAGTCATTTAATATAAGCTTGATGAGATGTTATTCATGCTTTCATAAACTTGGACCTTTTGTTATTTTTGTTGAGACGTTTATGAATGTTGAAACTTTAGGGGAAAAAAAGTAAAATAAAAAAAAATAATAATAAATGTGGAATCGTTTATTTTTCCTTTCT